>JAZGLO010000291.1:1635000-2077500 GCA_036873155.1 Biomphalaria sudanica
AAGACTGGCGGTAATATCTCTAAATGCAGCTCAAAGTACAATAATTAATATTTTAAACCAATCACATTTATTTTAAAACATTATTTAGTTGCGTGATAGAAAATCCCGAGGTGGCTGAAGTTCTGGCTGGTAACCTTGAGCTAAATATAGATACAGTGTACGTGACAGTATGTATAAATGCCCCGAATAGAATCAAAACCGTTCGACCAATTTATAAAATTTGGCATGAATGTTTCTTAGATCACGGATGAGACCGAAGTGTATGTCAAATATCTCTCCCACAAAAAGAAAGCCTTTAAAATACACAAAAAAAAAACAAAAAAAAAACAAGGTTACAAAGACAGTTTGTGTGGAAACACAAACTCAAAATCAGCTCCCGAAGTGGTCCACCCAGGCAGGTAAAAAGACAGATTTCAATATTTTCAGAAAGAATATCAGAATGAAATTCTATCGAAGGCAAATGACTGAAAAGAATGGAGAAAGAAGGTTGACACATCTTGTGTGGTGCCCCAAAAGGTCCAGCAGAGAAAGGGATAGGTGGATGTGAAGGTGAAGTTAAATGTGAACCTGGCCTAACTGATTTCATATAATAATTATCTTATTGATCTAATTGTTTTGTATAGTGTCAATCTCTTTTTCAAAACCTCATTTAAATAAAAAAAACATTTTGTAAAAAAAAAATAAAAAAATGTTAATCCTTAGTTGGATGGCTTATAGTAGGTGCTTCATCTGTGGAATAATGTGTGCAGTTCACGCGATAATATGGAAAATCATTTACAAATTGTTGTTTTAACTTATATTCCGCTTATATGCATATTAAATAGATTTTTTCTCTTTGAAAAAAAAAGCAAACTTTTGGTTTGTAAATCTAGTAATTAGTATGATAGAACTTACATAACTTAGCTATACATTTGTAAAAAAATTTGACAAAAATCTAAAATCGTTTGCATAAATGTATTTAAAATATGGTAAATATTAGTCTCCCTTACAAAAAGCCTTCTGTGTTTGTTACTATTAATAATGAATAGATGTAAAATGATGTATTTTTATTAAAAAAAAAAACTGCTTGTATAGTTGATTTAAAAAATTATATTTTTAGTTTCAGAAAAGGAAAAAGTAGCCGTTGCATCAGAACTTTGAAAGTTCTAAAATATCATGATGTCGGATTTTCACTATCTTTTCAATTTTACGAGATCTAAACGGGACGGACGGACGGAAAGACATTCCACACAAAACTAATAGTGTCTTTTCCCTTTTCAGGGGCCACTAAAAATTATATATACCTAAAGTTATCTCCATTGAATAACCAAACGTTATAGTCTGGGGCTCACTTAATGCATTTTACCCCTTGACCCAAAAGTAGGGTCCACCCAACGTTTTTTTGCAGTTTCTATATCTTTAAAGCATGCTTATTAAGAATCCGATTGATGTCAAGCTGACACCTTTGGGGAAACATTTTTTTTAAGCGTTAAAGTTTGTTTGTAATACATACACATTGTACAATCACATGGAATGTAAAAATTATATCATCTGGCACAATTATGCAATTATCAACAGACAATTTCTGTTTCAATTTAACTGTTTCAATATCAACAGACAGATTAATCAATTTCTGATTCAACGTCAGATCCTGAATCGCTTTCAACGTCCACTTCATCTACCAGTACATTAATTTTTGTCAATGGATTTTGACAATTTTCTGTTTCATAGCACTGGCAAAAGATTGTGCAAGGTAACTGTGCTCTGAAACACCCACATCGTCCGCTGCTACACGGTTCATCCGATCCACACCCGCAACGAATCATCTGAAGAATTTCTGGAGGCGCTACATCAACACCCACTGGAAGTGTTATAGGGATTAATGTTTTATTTACGTCATCTTTTTGCCAGCCAAATTTGGTGGGATCAAGATTTGGAGGATCTCGTAGTAAAGCAGTTTTCCAAATGCATGTTTGAATATGGGCACGCTTAACATTCTCCTCAAACGCTTCTGATGTCGGGGGCAATGATTTCAATTTAGGTGCTATCGTGGCTTTTCGTTTACCAGTCCTGGAAAGCCATTGGGCATACCGAGTGTCAGACATGTTTCCAGCATCCGGACACCCGTAGCAAGCAGCCATGAAACTTGTAGCTTCTTTTACCACACTGTTCAAGTCAGATTCTATATCTCCCAATTTGAGAAGTGTGTGTCCCTTAAATAGCAACTTAAGAACAGTAGCTTTGCCGATACCAAACATGTATGCTACAGTATCACATCCTGATAGCGCATGCGCAGCTAAAAGGTGTGGTATTATTTGATGATGCTTTCTTGCTGTTTCTCCTATGTCGACCACTTTTCGAATCGTGGTGGTACTTTCCATGAGCAGCTGGCATGTCATATCCTCTGAAATATAGTAGTGTGTCAACAAAGCAAAAACATCTGTGTCATCTGATATAACTTTAATGCACATAGCTCCTTCATTGAATGCATACACAACTTGTTGTGGAATGATTACATCAGCTTCCTCGTGGCTTGTCTTCATATCTTCTCTAGCTTGTCGAATGCCAGAGCAAATTTGTTGTGGGATGGAGTCTTTCCCTGTTACAATTAACCGGCTATTGTATGAAGAAACTGTTGGATGTACATGTTGTACTTTGTTCAGTAGTTGCTCACAAATTATGTCAATAAGTTGAACTTTGTTTTCTGTTACTGTGAGAATGACTTTCTGTGGCTGTATGGGCATAGTTGGATTCAGCTTGTGTTGTCTGGTTGCCGATTTTGCTGCACGCCCACTCCTTGTTACACTTTTAATACTGTACTGAAAGTATCTGTCAAAGACAACATAAACATCATGTTGAGTCAATATTTTCATTATGTACATTATGAATCCATCAACAAAGTCTTGCAAGGTACCATTTACCGGCCAGTGTATGATCCATAAAAGTGCGCAACCATCAACAACAACAACATGTGGTGCTGGAGAATTTCTAGCTGAATGCTCAACTTGAAGTTTTTGTTTCAACACCGATTTTGACTTTGTGATTCGCATATTGCCGCTGTCATCAAACATTGATGGTGGTACTGAGGCTAATTCGTGCTTAAATATATCTCTAATTTGCAAATCACGGGATGGCATTAATCCAATTACTCTAGAATAAATGAGTTCTGTGTCATAACTTATACCGGATCCCATTGCTTCAGCTTTCTTTCTGTCAGCCATGGTAACAACTTTGCTAATGGAGCTATGAAATCCATCTGGCAAATGACACTCATAGTCATTCCACTGCTTCGTACCAAAAGAAATGGCATCATGAACATTTACAGATTCGGGAGCGAATTGGCCAGTGGCAATGTTTACTAAGCTGATGGGGTGGTCACCAGAATTGAGTGGATCAATACAAGTTTGAAGACGTTCATATATTGCTCGCCTGTCTTTCAAATCCTGTGCATTTCTTGCTGGCATTTCTTCTTTATGGCATGTAACTTCGTCACTGTATGCGTACATATCTTTCATGTCACTCAGGTCTTTGGTTATAACACTACAGATGTGTAAACTAAGTGCCCATCTCTTCAGCGCTTGTGGATTGAGAGTGATGCTTATTATACCACCTGGACCATGACCATACCGCATAAAGGTAGACTCAATGTACATATCTGACCATAGGCCATTCCATAATCCAGGTTTGTGTCGCATTACATGTTCTCCCTCAAGGAACCTCAGAAGGACATCACTAGGAAGACGTTCCATTGAGCGAAGATAATATAAGCCATACCTGGCGAAGTTAACATGGCCTGCTGAAAAAAAATATGGCATCATTGCTGCAACAGATAATAGATGCAAAGACCAATCACCCTCTCTCTCTGCTCTCACAAATAACATCATAATCAGTACGGGTTTGGTACTTTACACCTTTACCTATATAGTCCGGTTCTATTGACCCATAACCTAAAAGTTGGATCCACCCAACGTCCACCTAATACCAAATCATAATAGTTGCTTATGCCAGTATTCCCAGTTTTCTTTTCATGCCATGGGGCAACTTTTCCCCGCTATTAGATTTTGAAATTCCAACTTTCAGTTTTATCAGCTCACCCTATTGTGCATATATTATAAGTGAACTTTAACATTAAAAATAAAAATTTCCCCAATGGTGTCAGCTTGACATCAATCGGATTCTTAATAAGCATGCTTTAAAGATATAGAAACTGCAAAAAAACGTTAGGTGGACCCAACTTTTAGGTTATGGGTCAATAGGACCGGACTATTAGAACGAATCGGGAAAACCCATTCTCACAGTATTGAATATTAGTTATTTATCGGCTCAAAAGGTAAACACAATTTCTATATAGACTACTTTCAGTTTTGTGTGTAACAACAAAGTGTTAAGGGGACACTTCACCACGTCTGGCATAGATTTAAATCCATTGCACTAGATCAGTGATACACGAACTAAGGCCTGCGGGTCATATCGATTGATCTCGGTCATATCTGGCTAGTTTCCTTTGCTTCAAAATTTCTGAGGTATTTACAGTGCAATGTCGTGCTATTCCATGTATAAAATACTTTAGGCCAAATATCAAATCTGCTATTCACTGCATTTTATTAATGGAGCCGAGTGAATGATAGAAAAACAAATCAATGTGTGAAATGTTTGATTTGGAGTAGGATTGAGCCTCAACTCACTGTTTCTGTGGCCTGAATTCTCGTAAGTTTACTGTATTAATGGCTTCTAATAATAATAAAAACTATTGTATTTTTCTATTTAGACCTTTACATTTTTTTTTTACTTTTAGTAAAATGTACTTAACAAATAGGGCAATGGAATAATATGGCCAGTACAACGACATGTCTTAATTGTTACCGTCAAGTACCTGATAGAGTTGTCTGGACGTCTTCCATTAAGCCATCATACGAACTGGACAATGCAGACATGTCTCCTGTTGATTTTTTTAATGAACAAATTCTAAATGGTGTACATGTCAAGAAATTTTTTTAATAGAACTATTTCATTTCTGTCAGGGAATTTTAAAAAATTGACCAAATATTAGTTGCAGACGTCACTATTTAAAAATTCCTGCATACATTAAGACAATGTAGGGGCAGTAAAATCACGGCATACTTAATTCGTGAGCAACTACCAGTAACTGTGTTTAAAATATGGTGCGGTCATGTTTTGACGATGGTCAGGTGGACCACCACATTTCATTCGGTCAATGTGAAGGGTAGGTGGGGCGGTAGTGCCAAGGAAGAACACCCCATCTCCCCCCGACTCCATTGAAATGTTTTCTACCCCTTCAGCACGAGAATAATGCCTGGTCATTACTCAAGTGAGTTTTGACAGGGTCGCATTGCACCTACCGCAATTAGCGCGCCATAGGGATTTCCTCCCAGACTTGGGCCAGCATTTGTACCTTTAGGTAATTGGTCCTGGAAGGTTTGATTACAGAGGAGGCTGAACTTTGGAGTAGGGCGTCAGCGGGGTTTTAGATGGGGAGGCAAGGACGGGCAGCAGGGACTGCATCGTCACGGTTGTTTGGCTGTAACGCCGTCTGAGGATAATATAGGACATCTGGGTCAAGCATGGCATCATGAGGCTAGTGGGAGGCCCACGAGAGGGAAGAAGGGTAAATAGGGCGCCATAAAACTCGCTCCCTTAATGTTTTTTTTTTTTTTTTTTTTTTGCGGCGGAGATAGTTTTAAAACTACAATAATAGAGGATGTTCCTTGGAAGACCTGAATTGGGTGGACATGGATTTATAACGGAATGACCTTCACAAAGTGACCCTTCACACACACACACACAATTACTAACACAGACTCAAAGAATGGGAAAGATGATGATGAATGGGAAAGAGAGAGAGAAAGGAAGAAAGAAAGAAAGAAAGAAAGAGAGAGAGAGATCGAAAGAAAGAAAGAAAGAGAGAGAAAAGGCAAGAGAGAGAGAAAGAAAGAAAGAGAGAGAGAGGGAGAGAGCGAACGAAACAAAGAAAGAGAGAAAAAGAAAGAGAGAGAAAGAAAGAAGGAGAAAGAAAGAAAGAGAAAGGAAGAAAGAAAGAAAGAAAGAAAAAAGAAAGAAAGAGAGAAAGAGAGAGAAAGAAAGAAATAAAGAGAGAGAAAAGGCAAGAGAGAGAGAAAAAAAGAAAGAGAGTGGGAGGGAGAGAGTGAAAGAAAGAAAGCAAGAAAGAGAGAGAAAGAAAGAGAAAGGAAGAAAGAAAGCAAAACAGAAAAAGAAAGAGAGAGAAATGAAGAAAGTAAGAAAAAGAGAGAGAAAGAAACAGATAGAGAGAGAAAGGAAGAAAAGAATAAGACAACAATTTTAAATATATTGCTAGTCAGAATGGTGCCTCACTGCCTGTATGTAAACAAATAAAGACATATATATATATAGGAGGTAGTTTCAATTGAGACTTAATTAAAAGTGCCTCTAAAGGTATCGAGTATTTTTGCCTCTTATATGGGAGGAGGTGGTGAGGGTCAAGAAAACATAACTCCTGTTAGTCTACAAGAAAACATAACTCCTGTTAGTCTACAAGAAAACATAACTCCTGTTAGTCTACAAGAAAACATAACTCCTGTTAGTCTACAAGAAAACATAACTCCTGTTAGTCTACAAGAAAACATAACTCCTGTTAGTCTACAAGAAAACATAACTCCTGTTAGTCTACAAGAAAACATGACTCCTGTTAGTCTACAAGAAAACATAACTCCTGTTAATCTACAAGAAAACATAACTCTTGTTAGTCTACAAGAAAACATAACTCTTGTTGTCTACAAGAAAACATAACTCCTATTAGTCTACACGAGAAGAAAAAAAAACGATATCTTAATATTTAACTTAATAACATTTCTTTTCCTCTAGAAATGTATTTTGTGAAACCTAGAAGTCAGTTGATGATCTTTCCCTGTACTCAGCTGTGTGGGGCCGGTACAACAACCAATGGATTTCCCTGGCATAACCGAATGTTAAGACTTCAGTTTCCACCGTGATTGAATCAAGTTCGAAACCTATTGTGTCTGCAAAGAAACGCTTGACAGCTCGACCAACCCGCCATCTACCGTGACTTCCGTGACCTATATCGAAGGTGTCGTCTCTTGCACATGTTAACTGTGGTATAATCAATGATATTCCCATGCTCTGCCTCTGCACAGGCAACATCTTGCCTTATGAAATAAACTTTTCTTAAAAACTGAAAGAGATGAGCAAAAAATTAAAAATGATAGCTTTTATATAGCGCTACTTTCATGCCCAGAGCGCTATGGTCCAATCTCATTTGTGGACTAGTGGAGTGGAGGGGGTATCTGGGAGAAGGTTTTTCCGTGCTGCCTTTAGGTCCGAATATCTGGTCTCTGAATGATAATGATGCATTTCACCAGTGATACAATCTTACCAGAAATACATTGGCCTCTACATTTTTTTAAAATAAATATATAGGACTACTGGACTAGTAATAAATTATTATTATTTGTTTTTTGTTATTTTTTGTTTGGAATCACCCTATGCAAGAATAATCCGAGTTCTTAGTT
The DNA here is from genome assembly GCA_036873155.1 of Biomphalaria sudanica. Lineage (NCBI taxonomy): Eukaryota > Metazoa > Mollusca > Gastropoda > Planorbidae > Biomphalaria > Biomphalaria sudanica. The sequence goes on from JAZGLO010000291.1 coordinate 1,642,506, forward strand.
CTATTCCACAGTTATTCTAATATTTTAGATTTATGGACGTCAGATGTCAGGATTTAACAGATAAATTATCTATTCTTTGTTATCAAAAATATTAACCAAACGCAATAATGTAGTCTCCATGACCCCTAGAACTGTTAATCTCTTATCATATAACTATATTATTGTGGTCTAAAATAAAGGCAATAAAAAGTCTAAGGGCATACATATTTTCCATGTAACTCTAATTAGCACAATCTCTCGGAGTTATTCGCTCTTTTCTTCCTTATTAGAAGTAGAGGAGTGAAAAGTTTTATAGCGAAAGCCATTTTCATGAAAGTATTCCTTGGGGCTGGTTTCGGTGTTTACTTGAACAGTTTTTATCGGCTTTGGGTTTAAGGCCCAAGCTCCTGTCACGCCAAAAGTCAACTGCGTGGATGCAATCCACCTGAGCGCATAATGGTTAAATAGGTCTTGGTCTGGGGCTATGGTCCAGTCAGGTCAAGATAACATCAACTTTGGCCGTCAGCTGTAATTGTACGCAATCAACTTGCACAGCTCATGGCGTCTTATCGCTAGCGTCTAGAGGAATTAAGGCTGGTCGAAATGACCACTGAGAGTCCCAATAGTACTGACAATGTGTCGGTCAATGCTTGGAAAGAAAGAAAGATTAAGGATGAAAAGTTAAAAAAAAAAGAAATTCATTCATTCTTTACTTTGTTGTTTTAAGTCATCGATTCATCCATTCAGTCATTAAGTCACATATTTACCCATTCATTGATTCATTGATTGATTCATGCGTTGATTCATTGAATTATTTATTTATGGACTCATTCATTGAATCATTTTATCATTGAATTATTGATTCATTCATTCACTTAGCGATTAATTTGTTCATTCATTAAATCATTGATCATCATCATTTGAAAGTTTTAGAATCACCTCATTGTTTCGTTTTGTTTATGATGTATCTGGGAAAGCTTGCTATTTGGGTTTAGTCACTACATTTAGAAAGCCTTCAGGATAAAAGACACAAAAGTAAAGTAGCAATTATATATAAAACACTGAACCATAATCTTCAAATACAAATACAAAATCTATTAAAATACTCAGAAAGACACAAACATATAGGAATATTCCTAGTTCCATATGCTAAGACAAATTTGTACAAATGCTCTCTCTTCCCTGGTGTTATTAGATAATAGAAAACCAGCGACTTGGCAGAATTAAAGTCATTGGTTAACATGCAGTACTAGATGCATGATGCGTAGAACGTAATCATCTTCTTTTATAAGTAATGTCTCTATATTATAAGATAAGAAAAGATATAGCTGTATAGCGTTTTTATATGCATTCCATTAGGAGACAAAATCTGGCTAGCTCTGTCGTATGTTAGAAATAATGGACATGTAATACTATTTAACGGTCGATCATTGATTGGGTCAGGCAGCGCCCCGACTCAACAGCTCCAGGGCATTGGGTGGGGTGTATGCTCGGGAGGGTTGAGGTGGCAGATTGAAAACGTAAGACGTCATCCAGGTGTTAGGTCCTGGCGTTTTTCTGAGGTACCCCAGACAAGCAAGGGGATGTGGCGAAACACGATTTATGGCGCCCTACGCATGATCATTACGGCATATGGGCTGACACTGAAGGACTGATTCATGAGAAAGCTACAGAATCCGTTGACATGTCCTGGGTACTTGAGGGAATCGTAATGGTGGTCCGGGTGGGGGATTCGATGAGATATTCACATGTGGCTCAGCGAAAGTATTAAGAAAACAAATTCTTCAAATTGGCTTTTAAATATCTTTTTACAGATCGTATATTTATCTGTCTGGTCGAAAGTCTCCCTCACTCAAGCTCGGATCAAGTTGAGATTTGGCACAATTATTTCTTTTACCTGACAACACAAGAATACATTTAAAAAATTAACCAATTAGCTAATTAACTATTCATAGTTCGGTACTTCGAACAAGAGAAAGAAATTCTACTGGACTGATTGCATAGAGAAGCATTTGAAACTAACAATAGATAACTATAAAACCTTTTTTTTTTTCCTTTCCTGGCACAGTGGTTAATGTATTGACTAGAGGAGGCTGTGAAGGCTTTAGCTCCCGAGTTCGAATTCAGCTTTCACTTTTTTTTGTAAATACATTTGGAAAGCGATCACATAGAGACCATCTTCTTTCTCCTCGTCTCACCTTTCCAACTGGAGCAAACGAGTGACAGGATCACTGCGTAGTGAGAAAGCTAAAAGCATGATATTGCGTAGTGAGAAAGCTAAAAGCATGACATTGTGTAGTGAGAAAGCTAAAAGCATGACATTGTGTAGTGAGAAAGCTAAAAGCATGACATTGTGTAGTGAGAAAGCTAAAAGCATGACATTGCGTAGTGAGAAAGCTAAAAGCATGACATTGTGTAGTGAGAAAGCTAAGAGCATGACATTGCGTAGTGAGAAAGCTAAAAGCATGACATTTTGTAGTGAGAAAGCTAAAAGCATGATATTGCGTAGTGAGAAAGCTAAAAGCATGATATTGCGTAGTGAGAAAGCTAAAAGCATGACATTGTGTAGTGAGAAAGCTAAAAGCATGACATTGCGCTTAACAAAAATTACACTTAATATAAGCTTTGACGTGTTTTTATTTTTTGTCTTGCTTTAAGTGTTGGATTTAGCATCCATTTGGGGAAGAAAACAATCCAACGAAAGTCGCGGATGTATCAGTAGTGAACGTTTTTAGTATTATCATTGAACTTGATCTCTCTCTCTAAAATGCTATTGAAATGAAAATCGCATTTTTTAACTCGAGCTGTATGTGTGTCAATGTGTGTGTGAGTGTTCCTATGATACCTTTGACCTCAGTCACTCATTTAACCTTGCAATGTTCACGACAAGAAAGTGATGACCTAAAAACCCTCATCCACCCCCTTTCCTATCCAAACCATGTGACACTATCCTATCGGCTTGACCTATGTCCAGCGAGTGCCCCAGCACTGCAGACCCATTAATACTGTACATTACCATAGCGATACTATCACATTAAGTCGTTACATGCTCGCTTGTGGGGTGTGTGTGTGTGTGTGCTCTGTTAATTAATGTGGGAAGGAAGGAGAAAGGTCAATATTGTGTTAAAAATGAAAGAGGAGGGTGTCGACACTCTATACCCAGGATGCTGGCTGTTCGCTCTTTACAATCCTGCTGGACGCTGGTCACTCTATTACTCACCTACGACCGACCTTTTCGTTGGTCGATGCAGGCTGTTACAGCTTTTATTTGTAGTCCAACTAATGAAGCAATTTCTCAGAGTAACTCAATTCTGTCTAGCAGCATAAGGAGCGCGTGTCAGGGACGTATACGCCGCTGTTGTAGGGGGCTATTAACATTTAACAAAACAATCGACTTGAAAAATATAATAGCCACTGTCATAGTTTGATTATTTCAGTGACTTAAAAGTTGGGCCCGCCGCAGGGGCGTAGTGAGCAAAACGTGAGCCCAGGGCAAGATAATTTATTGCCCCCCCCCCTTTTTTATGAACATCAAATAGAAATATTGGCTGCGTGTGGCGCCCCCCCCCCCCCGAGGGTGGCGCCCTGGGCATCGTACTCCATTGGCTCTCCTCTCAGTACGCCTCTGGCCCACCGCTATTCATAAAGCTATTACATACATCCTTGCCATTTCAGCTTTAAGGGCATGATTAAAAAGTATAATTAATCAATTCAATAGTGGAGGTCTGTATGGTTGCCAATGTTGTACAGGGGTTGCTGCTGTATTTGAAACATGGCGCATATTTTCTCTGAAAGATAAGAGAGAGAGAGAGAGAGAGAGAGAGAGAGAGAGTTGTTTAGAAATGAGAGAGTAAAAAAAAGAGAAAACAGGAAAAAAGAAGAGAGAACAAGATAGAAAGACAGATAAAAGGAGAGAAATTGAGAGAAACGGAGAGAGAGAGAGAAGAGAAAGAGAGTTCTCACTAGTTTTAAGAATAACGTATTTCGATAGGCAATGTCAATCTTTTCTACATCACACTATCGTCAGCCCATTGCTAAGTATCAGAAGGCATCAAGTTCTATTGCTCTGTGAATTTAAATCTTTCAGCCAACAAAATGTACTTTTGACAATGTATTCCAATTAAATGTGTACAGCGTACAGATCCCTTTATTTTCTTGTCCTAGAGGCCTAGACCAACAATTTCTAAGTTTTACTTTTTATACAACTTTATAATATTCTAATGATAGGTCTTTAGATCTAGACACTGAAGACGATGTGCATAATATTCCTGAACGTCTAATAATTTATAACTCTCTAAAATGAATACTTGCGGAAATACCCGAAGATAAATCTGCTCAAGATAAAGATTTTCTAGTCCTCTAGCCAAATTTATTTAGTTTTTAAAATACAAATTATAACATTCAAATTCCCAGTGTGGCCAAAGAGATAGTAATTATTTTTCCAAGAATGTACATCAAGTGTCATATTTCTTGGAAAATCGTTAGAACCGTTTTCGAGAACCGTGTCTTCCCATAATCCATTTGTGAATGTACGACATGAATCGGAAATGCTCAAGAAGAACTAAAAAATGTCGAAGCCGCTAAATTGAACTTCCAAATTGTCAACTTAATCAATTGTACAAAAAGGAAGAGCTTCAAAGCGTTTCAAGAAGTACAAGGTATCGGTATTGCCTGTTTTTACACAGATTATCTACAATTCCTTTCTTTTGTACACCGGATACACCAAAAAGGTTGCTATTTAGAGGTTTTTCGCTATGTATGGAAATCTAAAATAGTGGTAAAAAGACATACCGTCTAAATTCAGGGACATATACATATATATGTGTATATACTGAGTATGATTGCTGCGTTACAATGTATCAGTAGATTTAAATTTAAAAAAAACACTGAATAAAATAGGTAAATAAAGTCATGCATAATTATATTCTTCCTCCAATCTTCTAATCTTTTTTTTCCTTTGTCCGGGGAAACCCCCTCTCTCTTATTGTAACGGTGTTGTCCAAGGATGGACGTCTTTGTGTGGTCCACTGGGTCACCTAACACTGTCTGTGTGTCCATCTCTCACCTTGGGGGTGAACACAATCATCCTATCCCAGCAGTGTCTGACCATAAGATTGCCCCCCCCCCCTGCGATTGAAGAAAAAAAAAAATAATAAAAGAAAGGGGGTAGGGGGGAGGGAAAAAAAGATGACAGGGACCGTCTAGTCTTTAAGGGGAACTGGAAGTCCGCTATGTCCATTGTGTGTCCAGTCGAGCCCACAAGGACACTGTCCACGTAATCGAAGGTGGCTCATGTAAAGACGCCTAAGAAACGTGGCTATTCTTATAGAAGGGTGTCAGCCAGAGTGTGTGTGTGTGTTGGTGAAAGAGAGAGAGAGAGGAATGTGTCCAGGGAGACATCCAGAGTGATCAAGTCATTTGAAAGAGAAGAGCTTCCGTTCTATCGGCTTCTCTAAATCCTAATCTTCCTCTTTGTGTATCACTGGTAGAGGAATAACCTTTGGGGGGAAAGCAACAATCTAGATGTCCTTTAAAGGTAAGGGTCAGAGGTCAAGGAATATCCAAAAGCATAATAAAACTTAGAGTTTGCAACGTTACACTATATCTTATAATGTCACTGACAACAACAACAAAACTGTCTGCATTGAAACTACTAAAAATGTTTTCAATAGTATTGCACTTCTTTACAATAAATGAATAAAATAAATTAAACTAAAATATCTGAAAGTGTAATATAGGAGCTAAATACAAATAAATATCTACTAAATTTGTTTATCTATTCATTTCTTTAATTTACGAAAAAAACAGCAGCATCTTATATATCGTCCTATATAAAATAATAAAGTAATAAATCATAACACCCTTCGCTGTTTCCTAAAGATTAACGGGACAGAAACAAGAATGTCTGAGACAACAGTGTGCCGAAATGGGAGACACAGAACTGGATTTTAAAAAAGTATTGTATTCAGAAACTATGGTGGTATTTGAATACGATATAAAGAAATACCGGGCGTAGTCGGTGGACAAAACGTTGTGTCATGAATTTCTTCAAATGCACGGTGTAAAAAATAAATTAAAAGATAGCAAATTCCACTTTTATTTATCTAGATCGAAAAAGCACTATTAAAATGAAATCACAATCAATCGTTGTACGTATCAAACATATTATAATATCATCACATTCCGCCTCTAGAAAAGTGCAAGGAGCACAATTGGAACACATGTAACGAACTATTCACACAAGCTAAAACTTGCCCTTTTATTAAAAAAACATTATTAATTTCAATAACTCCAACCCTTTTCACAGGCTTACAGTGTAGAGTGATGGTGAACTCACAACTGCCTATCAATCGACAGTCTCGAAATGTTACGTCCCTACCAATTCCGTCTTTCTTCCTCACTGTGAGATACAACATTTCAGTTTCTGGTTCATTGTAAAACATTTTTATCTGTAGCAGAATTTGGGTCACTTTTCAATTGTGTTTAAACTGAATCCATTTACTGTTGTTGGCCTCCTTCAGTCGTAGGACGACTAGGGTTCATCTCGTAGAATACAATTTCATGTGACCGTGGGGCCCTAGTTTGGAGAGACACTCCCGTCTACATATATCGCAGGTTAAGGTTTATACTTGTTTACTCCACACTTTACTATAGCATTACATTTGCACAAATAAATTACACGATAAGTTTTAATATTCATACGAGTATTTATAGGATTCAAACGGGTATCCGCCATTTGATGTAGAACATTGTTAGGATTATAGGTTCCCGGTCACTTTATCGCCGGTCAGTTCATCCCTTCATGTCATCTTTGGTCACTGCATCCCCGTTCATTTCATACTCCGACCCAATAGATAATTTTAAAAAGTAGGATATTAACAAATTTTTAAATATTTTTTTTTTTAGTTACACGACAAAAAGTGTGACACATCAAATAAAAATAGAATTTAATGTTATTAAACATTATATAAATGTAACATTTATAGACATAGAGCTAATGCGTGCTAATCTAAATCAATATGATAGGCAGTGGGTATAGGGGGCGATCCATTGACTCGTATTGCTCTATATGGCTTGTCATTTCTTGTCACATTATTGTTATTACGGAGATTATTACAAATTGTTATTACAAAGCGTTATTACAAAGTGTGTATAGGCGATATGAATCGGCTCCAGATGATGGTTGAAGTCTGCGTTTATCGGAATAAAAATGACGCGCCCATATTCAAGAAAGAACGATTGAAAAATGTAACAAATGGCCGTCAGAAGATAAGTTCTCATCGGCATGATCATAAGTAGTCTAATTGTTCTCATCTTTCAAAAGATGTCCACTACTTTCACCACACATTGGCCTTTGATCATTACATCAAGCAATATGCGCATCAACTAGAAACAATAGAACTAAATACAATCCCCCCCCCCGCTCTACAATACATCTACTTATTTACATATATTATTTCATTTCTCAACTAGTATGAAGATAGGATTGGGAACACTATAAACACTTTATAATAACATGCTAAAATATCAAAAAGCATTTTAAATAATTATATTTATATATTATATCTAAAGAGGGCTTAAAGGCGAAAATGACTAAGAAAAAAAATGTAATTGGGGATGAAATGACTGGGATAAAGTGACAGGGGATGAGATGACTGGGATAAAGTGACAATTGATGAAGTGACTGGGATAAAGTGACAGGGGATGAAGTGACCAAAGATGAAAAGAACCGGTATGAAATGACGAGGGTGAAGTACACGAGGGTGAAGTACACGAGTGTGAAGTACACGAGGGTGAAGTACACGAGGGTGAAGTACACGAGGGTGAAGTACACGAGTGTGAAGTACACGAGGGTGAAGTACACGAGTGTGAAGTACACGAGGGTGAAGTACACGAGGGGGAAGTACACGAGTGTGAAGTACACGAGGGTGAAGTACACGAGGGTGAAGTACACGAGGGTGAAGTGACCGGTCACCAGGATTATCGGAGATTTTCATACAAGCGGAAAAAACTATAAATAGCTCTTTTTTTGGTGTATCCGGTGTACAAAAATATAAAGTAAAGGCTCATTGGTGGGGAAAATGTGTTGAATGTAAGAAATGTTTCACATTGTTTACATAATATTATGAACAATTTTTGTTTATAGGTCTATTATACATACAACTATTGATCATAAAAAAAATCCAACACAGGTCCCATAAACCGTCCCATCTACTCTTCACTATTGACATGAATGATGCGATTTTAAAAAAATACACTTTCAATCGTTCGCTTATTTATTTTCAGAAACTAGTCCATAGAAGTAACGTCTGTATTATATAAGATAAGATAAGACTACATACTAAAGAAGAAATAAAAGATTTTAACAAATATGCTCCCCGGGCATTGGATTACAGTATGGCTCAGATTGGGTTCGGTCACAATCAATTTGAATCAACCTGCCTCACGGGTCCCATCCTCCTATTCCCCAACCCGCCGGGTCTATAAGTATCCCGCTAGGCCAGCGGTTCTCAACCTTTTATTCTCGGCGACCCCTTTTTACAACCCCCCCCACTCTGCCGCGACCCCCACCCCCGACACTAGGCCATTGTCATACGTATTTTACTATTATATTATAGATCCAAGTGTTCCTATTATTGCGGGGGGGGGGGCAACTGTGATCATCTTTTGTTGTCCAGTTGTTTCGAGTTAAGCTCATTAGTATGTGCTGATACAAACAAATATCCATAAAACTACTCTATACCATTGGAAGTGATAATATGTCGGCCATAGATTAGAGAAAAAATCAACAACAAAAAAATAGATCTAGATTGAGTGCAACAATTTATTTTCAACTCTAAGATTATAGTTTTGTGTTTTTATTCTCCAAGAGAAACCCAACCCTGTCGAGCATTGATCGGACAACAAGAGCTGCTTGAAGTTGATTGTGTACATTCTTCTGTTGTTTCCTTTCCCCTTAGCATCGCTCTAATCATAGGACAAGAATTAACTTGATGATGATTGTTTGGGCCCCCAAACCTTGATCTCTTGACAAAGCCCTCTTCAATCTGGGTGTACCCTCATTTCTCCACTTTAGCCTCGTCCCGAAAGCGAGGCTTGCTAAGCTGACTGTTCATTCTTTTTTTCTTTCTCCAACAGAAGTTACTCTTATGTCATCAACACATGTATCCTTGTATCCCTCCCCCCCCCCCGGTGGGCTAATTCTGCTAATTCGTGTCATGAGCGTTAAGGGTTCGAACTATTAGTCTCCACCATCTGGGCCAATGTCCGGTAGGAGTGGCACTACGTATCGGGGGAGAAAAGAAAGGCGGTGGTCAAGACTAAGAATTATGCTACAGAGTTTTAACCTAGGCGTCAGTATACAAATTAGCATAAGAAAATGGAGAGGCGTTCGACCCTAAAGCTAGACAGCGTTTCTACTAGCCCACAAAAGTAGTAATGGCAGGGGAAACTCCCATGAGGGCAGCGCCCCACTGTACGCCATGTAAGAAGGATACTTCGGCGCCCCGCTGTTCGTTACGTCCACTAATTGCAAACATGTCAGAAGAGTTGTTTTGGGCTTCTCGACAAGTGACTTGTTCCCCACTCGCCACCAGAATAGAGGTTTGTTGGGGGAGGACAAAAACAAATCTTTCCCTGTCCGCCCCATTCAGTCATAACACCCCTCTGTACACCCCCCCCCCGCATTTTTCTTTCTTAAGTCAATCCGCCTACCACGTACCATTGACTTTTCCCCCCCTAGCTGGATGCTTCACTGACTCTGTAATATGACGTCATATCCTGAGCCAGATCAGAACAAGATGAGCAAGAAAAGAAAAAATGACGTAGATGGTTGTCTGAGTTTAATTTTTATCTCAGGCTAATACTACACGATGCCTCCTCGGTTTGGACACTCATCAACCTATGAAAACATTAAGAAAGCAGAACAGGCGCAAAATAAAGCAGTGAGATTCACATTTGATTAGCTTAACACCATTATTGAAGACACTATTTTCAGGACATAAAACATTGAACAATAACTATTAAATGCAAATAAAAATCCCAATAAAATACTGAGGCAGATATAAAGATAAAGACACATTTCTTATTTCATCTGCTTAGGCAATTTCGTACAAGTGCTCCTTCGTTCTTACTGCCATTGAATGGAATGGGTAGCCTGAATCAGCCAGGAAAGCCAACGACTTAATAGAACTGAAGTCACTGATGCATGACTAGATGGACACACGTGGACACGTGCGCGTAATTATCTTCTCATTTGTAGTGACGTCTGTAACTAATAAGATAAGATAAGATAATCCTATTCCCGCCAAATCTTTCCCATTCTGGCGACTGTTTCAAAAGATTTGACCTAAAGCTGAGGCATCTCACTTTTCTAGTGAATGGTCGTCGTTCAAATTAAATGAAAAGACTACGATCACTGGATCACTTTGTAACATTGTCTTAATTACTAAATTCAACAAGGTTACAAAAGACAGTTTGTGTGGAAACACAAACTCAAAATCGGCCCCCGAAGTGGTCCACCCAGGCAGGCTTCAATATTTTCAGAAAGAACATCCTAATGAAACTATATCAAAGACAAATGAGAGATAAGAATGGAGAAAGAAGGTTAACAGATCTTGTGTAGTGCCCCAACGGTCCCGCAGATAAAAGGATAGGTGAAAGTGAATGTAAAGTAAGATGTGAACCTGGCCTAACTAGTTACCCTTTTAGACCTTGTGGATGTAAAGGTCATCTGTTTTTGTGGCCTACGGTTAACGAGGGTGTCATGTAGCCAGCACAACGACCAACCGTCTTTACTTTTCCAGAACTAATGTCAGGTACCCATTAGAGCTGAGTGGACTCAGAGGCGCCCAAAAATTCCAAAGTTGAAAATCCCAGTCTTCACCAGGATTCGAACCTGGGACCCCCGTTCGGAAGCCAAGCGCTTTATCGCTCAGCCACCGCGCCTCCCCTGGCCTAATTGATGTCTTATAATTGATCTAATTGTTTTGAAAAGGCTCAATCTCTTATTTGAATCCTAAAAAAAAAAAAAAAAAAAAAAAATCGCAATGAAAACAAAGTTTAGGAAAATGAAATTTACAAGATTAGTATACGTTTTAAATTAGGTCTAACTTATAATACATACTAATTAGCTTTTTCTCTTTTAAAAAAACGGCTTGCATAACTGATTTTTAAAATTAGATTTTTCGCTTTCAGAAAAAAAAAAGTAGCCGTTGCATCAGAACTTTGAATGGTCTAAAACATTGTGATGTCGGATTTTCAATATCTTTTCTAGTTTACGAGATCTAAAAGGACGGACGGACAGACGGACAGACATTTCTTACAAAACTAATAGCGTCTTTTCAAACTCAGGTCAATTTCATTTCGTTTTTTTTTTGTGTGTGTACATTTTCGTTCATGTGGCCCGCGACACGAGTGTCAGAAATTAAAATGGCCCGCAGGTCGAATTAGGTTGGGCATCACTGGCTTAACGAACGAAAACGTGATCCGAGATGCTCCTAGTGTAAACAAAAAGGCAGATGACTGCTATTAGCTTTTATTGTTGAAATTCCCAATAGTTTGAAACAAAATGTTTCAGATGACGTTACACCACTCTACGATAAACTCTGAGATAGTTAATTAAGGCGATTCTAACGATATTTCAGTGACGCGATCACAAAGACTTCCGCTTCTGGTGGTGCAACTTCTCCCCAGAAACTGATCTGAGAGAATCGTGTGACAAGGCAGAGTTTAGCGTCATCTCATTTCCTAATCATCAGATGTCACAATAATTGGGACCCTAAACTAGGAGATTACGTGCATTGACCCTTTCTCGCAATCATGCGCTCAAGACCACTGGCTGTGCTCTAAATACTGTAATTATACAGCGCGAAACATGCTGTTCCATCCAGCGTCCGCTGTTACTGTTAGTAGCAACACGGATCCATTGTTCCACTCTACAGTTATACGGGACTTTAGCAGCACGTCACAAGCCATCAATTAATTCAACCCTCCCAGTTGGTCGGAAAACACAATTTGGGATAACTTTGGCACCCCCGTCATTGACCCATGGTCAGCAAACATGAGCTTGTTGACAGAAATGAAAAAAGTGTAATACTGACCACAACAATTTGAAACCCAGTGTTGCCCAAGTCGGCCCCAGGTCATTCAGATTTAATAGGGATGTGTTTAAAACACGAGATATGATGAACAGTAAAAGATACATCTATACAACGTTGTATAGTTTGTGTTATTCCTTGTCACTTCCCTTGGGGTTGGGAAGTATACAACGTTGAAAACGCAACTATAAGATCTCCAGTAACCTCTCAGGATGTACATTTTTGTATAACTTCAGTTCTCTCATGTCTAGTAAACATGTGTTTTGTATTTGGAAACTATTTTGGAATTTCCGATTTTCGACGTACCTTCTGTGACGTAATTGCATGTAGTCAAAATGGGTCGCCATTCATAAGGCTCGAGCAGTGGTTATTCTATGGATTAAAGTCTTCATTATAGATACAACTAATATTCAACATCGTCATTTGTTCCTTGACTTTCATCGTAGTGGATGCTGTGACAGTTCAAGTCACCAAAGTCCTCCATTTTGTTCCCGATCAACAATTGTTCTAACTTCTTTCCTTCACTTTGTTCTTGCGATCTCTCTTCCTCTCTCTATCTCTCTCTTCTTCTCTCTCTCTCTTTTCCTCTCTCTCTTCCTCTCTCTCTCTCTCTTCCTCTCTTTCTCATCCTCTCTCTCTATCTCTCATTTCTCTTCTTCTCTCTCTCTTCCTCTCTCTCTCTTCCCCCCTTCTCTCTTCTTCTCTCTCTCTCTATCTCTCATCTCTCTTCCTCTCTCTCCTCATCCTTTCTCTCTCTCTCTTCCTTCTCTCTATTTTTATCCTGTCGTCAATATTTCATCATTCACTTCTCTTCGTCCCACCTGTTCTTTCTCTCCCCCTCACTCTCTCTCTCTCTTTCATCTTTCCCCTCTCTCTCTTTCTCTCTCTCTCTCTCTCTCTCTCTCTCTCCGCTTACCCCCCCCCCCTCACTTTTATTTCTCGCTCTCTGCATTATAAATAAATAAAAAATATAATTATTATCATCTTTTTATGTGTTTAGTAATTGCGTACTATAAGTTTGGTGGTCGATCTGGATGACCGGATACCGAATCTTAGTTCCGAGATTTTGTTATACTTTTGTTTACTCTGAAGAGAAGCCTATTCCTTAATCTACACAGAGTTGACATCTTGTATGAATGGCGCATTTATGTTGGTCACGTGGCATTCTCTTTCGCCAGATAAACGAGTGAAAACTGCTACACCGGTTAAGCGCTTGACTTCCGAACTTGGAGCCCTGGGTTCGAATCTCGGTGAAGACTGGGATTTTAAATTTGGATTTTTAGGGCGCCCCTGAGTCCACCCAGACCTTAACATCATCTACCCCGTATAACGCATTGTCTAAAAGATGAATTTTACTTTCCTTTTTAGCGTTAAATTCTTTTCAGTTGACAACTAATTTGATTACAAAGATACTTTAAATAGTTGTTGGACATATACAAAATATGTTTTCAAGTTCTTGCTTCACTAAAGTCATCACCCACAAATATCAAGTTCTAGTTTACTTGCAACAATGTCCGGTTTCTGTTTCTAATTCACGTGATGACCAGTGGTTACTTGACCTTATTTGACGATGTCTGAGATAGCAGTGAAAATTCTCAACTGTTGGTCGGCCGAGAGTTACCAATTATCAAGACGAATACATTAAATTATAGTCCAGGCTTGTGGTCCGACAAATCAGCTGTTAATTGAGGCAGTAAACAAAATCCTTTCTGTCTGATAATCCTGCTGTGACCACCTATCCACAACCCCCTGGCACTACACAGAATCAAGGAAAGATGGAAGTGTCCATTCTGACGTCATCAGCCTCACTGCAAAGACGGCCTCAATCTAGTCTTTTCTATTTCTTATCAGATCTGGAAGGGTCGTTTGATCGGGCTTCTAGAGCTAGGAACATAGGGAGTATCTGGACGATGAAATAGCCTCCACACAATGTGGAAAGAAACATTAATCTCTCGGCGTGAAATGTTGCTACTGGTGAGGGGAGTGGGGGGGCTAACAACACTCCTGGGGTCCCTCTCTTGCTCACCGTTCCATGGGGGTGAGTTCCTTATCTCATTGGTGAAAGAAAGAACAAAGATCTTCAAAGGCGATGCTTAATTTGCAGTCGGCGGGGTTTGATGTACCATCATGGAGTTGAGTCTGAACAAATCTCGAGCATGTAACGAGTCTCGGGATTCTATAAATTTACTCGCAGATATTCCCTGGGACCCCGGCGCGCCCTGGGCGAGCTCGAGAAGAAACATTGAGAAAGGAATGTGCTTCTGGAGTCTTCGCTTATTTCAACTCAGTGTGCTAGAACACGTGTTGGTGTGTCAATCATTAGGAAAGATGCAATCAATATCTTCAGGTGTGTGCTAATGAAGTGTTCACTATTTTGTGGAAGAAATAAAGATTAAATTATGAATGGAAATATTTGTATCTGTCAATCTACTGTGTCTCTCTGTTAGTGTGTGTGTGTGTATCCGCATCTTTTACTTTTCCTCTCTCTCTCTCTTTCTTACTACTCTCTCTTTCTCTCTCTCTCTCTCTCTCTCTCTCTCTCTCTCTCTCTATATATATATATATATATATATATATATATTACGTTTTCTCTTAGTCTCTTTTTGTTGCTTCTTTTCTCTCTCCATGCCTCTCGCTTTCTCTCTCTCTCTCTCTCTCTCCTCTCTCTCCACATTACTCCTCTCCTTTTTCCTGATGTATAATTCTTTGTTCCCTACATATCTCTTTGTCTCTCCTCTCTACATTTATCTTGTTCCCACGACTAGATCTCTTTGTTTCCAAACTGAATTCGCCTTTTAATTATTTTTTTTATTTCTATTAATCTCAAACTTTTGTAACTTAAATTTTTTTTTTTTTTTGTTGAATCAAGTTTTATTACAATTCCTCTAATTACGTTGTAAACTCTTCATTGATGGAAACTCGATGGCTGTACACGGATTTCAAAGTGTCTCTATTTTGCTACAAATTTGACTGTTTATGTATACCTTTGGGAAATAAATACTAAATTACTTGCTAATTAACCACACAGTGAAATCTCTGGTTTGTGTAATATTCAAAATATAACCGTCTTAAAATTAAAGTTGGTCTATTTTGAGCACGCGTCAGTGGGAATTCCCCCAACTCAAAAGGCAATGTTTCTTTGTATTTTAAACACGCTACCAGCGGGTATTCCCATGCTTGACTCAAATGTTTCTTGCATTTGCAGAGTTGAATACATATAAAAAGGATCAAGATCCTTTTGCGCACCGTCTTATGTAGAAATTAGTTGGACTGTAATAGAACTTGATTGCGTACGCTCACTGGAAAGACTCCTTAAATTATTGATGCATTGCACAAAAAAAAAGATTGAGAAATATTAGGCCAGCATCAGCTTCATAAATGAGGCATTGTTTTTTTAAAGAAACTTTCTTATGTAACCTTCTCAAACCAAACCTAGCTGCCTCCTTGAAATGCACGAATAATATACTAGTTGAATATTATTTATAAATGGAAGCTATTTTAGCTGCCGAGATCTCCTTTCAGATCTATGGGGCAGACGATGTAAAGGTCATCTGTTTCTATGCCCCACGGTTAACGAAGGTGTCATGTGGCCAGCACAACGACCAACCGCCTTTACTTTTCTTTAACTAATGTCACTTACCCATCAGAGCTGGGTGAACTCATAGGCGCCCTAAAGATCCCAAACATAAAAATCATAGTCTTCACTGGGATTTGAATCCGGGACTGTACCACCAATCTAACCCGCATTAAAATATAGCCATTGGATTATTTATATAGTATTTTAACCAATGCTTAAACGATAAAAGGCAATAGATATCTATAATATGAGTATTGAGTGTTAGTTGAACACTATTGAATGTGATTCTATTCTGTACATAGTCAACTGAGATTTATCTCTCTCTCTCTCTCTTAACGTCAGTAGAAAGTAATCGAGCTTTAAAGTCTTTTTTTTTCAAGTCAACAACAAAAAAATTTAATTGGTGTTTTTATTTTGGGGACCGCAAACATTCCATTGCAAAAGGTTGTATCTGCCAGCTGATATCTCCTATTTAAATCTACAGGCGGATAGGAATGTGTATATTTAGCAAGAGATTAAAAAAAAGAAATCAGTGATCGATCAATCTAATCGATATTATTTAAAAATCTATTCATTTCGCGATTTCTCTGCCTTACTTTTTTATATCTTTAAAACTAAAATAAAAATTTAAACTTCAAAGGAGAAAATAAATCAATTTTTTTAATGTGAACTTTGCCTGTTGGCATTATCAACGTGGGATTTATTTATGTTTGAAAATCTCTGAAAGTAGGGCCTGGTTCACTAACAAGTGTTACGATATGATCATGTGCAAAATAGCGTTTATGTTGTCTATGGTGTAGGTTATAGGGCGTTTTTTTTTTTCTGTTTTGAACTAAACCAAAAGTGTAGTTTTGTAGAGTTTCAGACATTGAGGCCAATTCATAAATAGCAAGCGTTTTGGTGTACCCGGTGTAATGAATACGGAACTTATTAAATGACCCAATGAAATAAATGTTCTAAGCTCCCCTTGTAGCACAGTGTCATTTGCCTGGCCACGGTGATCTTTCAATATGGCGTCCTTGACATTGTCAATTTTAAAATCTATTCCTCTTTTTATTTTTCTACTCTTCTTATAGGTTCCATTACGTCGCCTTCACATTTCTTCCGAACTTTCTCTTTTTTTTTCCTCTCCTTCTATCTAATTGCTTAAATCTATAAGGCAGATGATGTTAAGGTCACCTGTAGTTGTTGTTTTTTTTTGGGGCCAACGGTTAAGAGCGGAGTGTCATGTGGCCAGCACAACGACCAAACGCCTTTAATTTCCCCAACTAAAGTCAGGTACCCTTTAGAGTTGGGTGGACTCAGGGGTGCCATAAAAATCCCGGAATTCAAAATGGCATTCTTCATTGAGATTTGATCTCAGGACCCAATGTTCGGAAGCCAAGCGCTCAACCACCACGACTCCTTCGTGTAACGAGTGCATTGTTTAATTCCATTAAATAAATTGAAGGTCAGTTAAATCAAAACTCTAATATCTGGAGACATGATCAGATAATAGATCAAACAGATTTTTACTATAATGCTATTGTAATTAAAAACATTGCCATTCTAGCATTACGTGAAAGGACGAAGAGATTGTTTTTGCAGTTAATGGAAATATGAATATTTTTTGATGAAACGCTAACTAGGAGATACAGAAACTATAGGAAGACCCATCTAGAGTTGTACAAAAAAAAAGACCACGTTGGACATTTCATTTGAATAGTATATCAGAGGTCAGAGGACCGAAAACAGTATACTGTTAAAAGATTAAAAGGAGGCAGACCACAGATACGATGTTTTGTCGATGTAAAGGTAGATCTACACCAACTCAAAGTTCGGGCATGGAAACGAAAAGCTCAAGAGAGATCTGAATGGAAGGATGTGCTGAAGCAGACCAGTGCGCTGACTGAGATGGTTGGGTGTAATTTTGGGAGTAGTACAACACAAGAGATGAAACTAACACGTATCTGAGTATCCTGATTTTTTCAGTATTTCCATTCTCTCTCTCTCTTACTCTCTCTCTCTCTGTCTGTTGAACTTAATTGTCAACTAATATCTCTCATTTCCAGTGGCGTAGCTAGGGTTGGGGGAGGGGGGTCCGAATATTAAAAATCCCCCACGGCCTCAACTTGATGAGGGTCCCCAATGAGTGTCATTTTTTAAAATAGATATTAAGCCAATGCCATGTTACCTCGCTATTCATGTTGTTATGTAAATTAGTGACCAAGTTGCATGTATTCCACACATAAGTCTTATATATTTATTAATTACATTATCTTATGTCAGGATGTCAAATATTAAAATGTAGGAGCCCCTAAAGAGGCCTAGTCTCCGGGCCCCAAATCTCTTGCTACGCCACTGCTTATGACTATCCTTGCTACTTGTCTAAAAGCGTATTTTATATTCCGAGAACCTCTGGCCAACGACCTGAAGTAAAGCTATGACAGAATGAGACATGTGTGGAGACGCATGGTTTCTCTAAGTGTCAGCATATAGATCCCATTGCATGATTTAGTACCATCACCAAGTGTGACTATATGGTTTGTATTGCTGGTATTAAATACCTGAACATCTGCACAAGTGCTCTTGCCGGAACTAGAAAGAGACAAGACGTCTTGCAAAGGGGAACATTAAGTGTATATTGTAGGTAAAAGCATGCATTTTTTTTATTATTATTAATTTTGTATGACTCTTCAGGTTTATATGAATCTTATCATTCTACTTATTTACTGCAGCTAACGAGACCCGGATGTTTGCCTACAAGAAGAAGCGAGAAGAAAGAAAACAATAAATCTATGCACAATTTTGACCATAAAGTCGTTCTACGGCCTGAAGGAAGTATCCAAAGATGACACGAGGATTCATTTTGACACTAAATATGTACAAAGTGAATAACTCTGTGAAGTCCCATTACAAGTGTTTCTAGTTTTTCAAAATATAACTCATGATCCCTAAATAATTCACCAATATCATAGAGAGTTTCGTTTATAGTGGTCACCACTGACCGAATAGGAACTAATAGGAAGTAAAGACGTACATTGTGGCCCAGCCTTGTGAGTTTTCTCAGCGCCGAAACCTTTTCTTTCGCACATCTATATTTATCATTATGAGCAGTCAGTTCATTAGATACAAATTGATGGATAAACATTTTTTTTCTTTGACGTCATACAGAAAGAGCATATCCATCCAAAGACACTAGCAATAGTTCATTTTAAGAGGATTAATTATTTCTGAAACATTGTAACAGTCTAGCCGGAGAGTGTTCACTGTATTGGTAATCAGCTATCCAATTTCTAAGAACATTGCTTATGTATTTTTTTCAAAATACAAGAAATTTTATCCTTCCCTCCATCTTTTTCCTTCTACGAAAAGTTAATAATAAAAATTATAATTTAACAAAGAAGAGAATTTATCTTCGACTTTTAATAATACCTAAGAAGAGATGTTATCACTCACTTTTGGTAACGCCAAAGAAAAAGAAAGTTATCACCCACTTTTGGTAACGCCAAAGAAAAAGAAAGTTATCCCCCGCTTTTGGTAACGCCAAAGAAAAAGAAAGTTATCACCCACTTTTGGTAACGCCAAAGAAAAAGAAACTTATCACCCGCTTTTGGTAACGCCAAAGAAAAAGAAAGTTATCACCCGCTTTTGGTAACGCCAAAGAAAAAGAAAGTTATCACCCACTTTTGGTAACGCCAAAGAAAAAGAAAGTTATCACCCACTTTTGGTAACGCCAAAGAAAAAGAAAGTTATCCCCCCTTTTGGTAACGCCAAAGAAAAAGAAAGTTATCACCCGCTTTTGGTAACGCCAAAGAAAAAGAAAGTTATCCCCCGCTTTTGGTAACGCCAAAGAAAAAGAAAGTTATCACCCGCTTTTCGTAAGGCCAAAGGAAAAGAAAGTTATCGCCCGCTTTTGGTAACGCCAAAGAAAAAGAAAGTTATCACCCACTTTGGGTAACGCCAAACGAAAATAAAGATATCACCCGCTTTTAGTAATACATGTTCCAAAAACAGCAAAGGTTTTTACAGAGAAAGTCTCAGCTAGCATCCAGTTGGAGAAACACTGTCATAAATACTGCAAAAAGAAACAGCGAAAAGAATTACGCCCACTTGAAGCAATGCCATGTCCCGCCATACTGACGTACATATTGTGAAGCTGAACAAATATCAGGTGTTTGAAATCGATACGGCATTTGAATTGCCTTCTGAGTAAGTAAATATATGATTCTGACATGGAGTGTGGGCGCGAGTTTTCTGTTTGTGTTGTTCTGTCACTTTTATTACACATTCATTTGGTGGAAAACAAACATTGGCTTTTGCATTCACTCAAATATTTTGTCTTTACATTTTAGATATATATATTTTTTGTTGCATGGGTAGTCGGAGGGAGTGGACTATCTAAGAGAAGGTTTCCGTGCTGCCTTTTCAAAAGCTATTTAAAAGAAAAAGAAAAAAAGTTACTCCAGTCTGAAATCATACTGGAGGTGTCGAACCTCCATGATGAAAGGCAGACGTGTTTGCCACTGAGCTATACAAGTACTTATAAAATTATTAAGTTTTTATAGACTAAAAAAGTCTATGCTTTACAATTTTTTAGCGAATGACTTAATTCTCTTCTCAAGGCTTATCTCTTCATAGTTTAGCACATTTTTTATATTAAACAAAATTAATTAATTAAGACTGTTTTATTGACTAATTGGTAAGTTTTTTTATTGTTTCATGGTTGTCATCCCCAATGAATGGGCCTAATTCTGCAAAGTTTCAACTTGATCCAAGAATGAAAAGTGGGAGAAAAACATGTAAAATATTCAACCCAGACAGACAGACGGAGTGAATAAATATAAGATTTGTAAAAAGTCTGGAATTTACTGAACTTGTTGACAGTAATAAAACTCTTGCATGTCGAGCCAGTGGTTTTGAGTTCAAACCCCAGTTAAGAATAGGTTTTGTGTGTGTGTGTGTGTATGTGTGTTTGTTTTTATGTTTGCAGTCGTAATTATAAAATGTACCAGAATTTCTTCAGTTCTCTAATTGGTGGGAATCTAAACTCAATGGTGGTCGCTATAAACGCTACCTATTGGTGTAGGTGAATATCTTATAAATTGTGCTTTATGGAATTAGGAAATTTCTGGAGGAACTTAAAAAGTGGTGGTTCATAGTTCTGGTCACATGACACACCTAATTGAGTCAGCCTTAGACTATTACAAAAATAGTGTTAACATTCATCCCCTACCGGTATTGTATAACTTTGGTACAGTGCTGCAATGGATTAATAGAAAAACAAAACGCTCCCTCTTATGCTTTTAACATGTATAAATATTGACGATTAGTTGATTTCAAAATTCAAATGAAATTATAAATAGCAAGTAACATAAAAATATATATATTTAAAATCAATCCCACCTTTATGAAGCCGATGAATTTTTGCAAGAGTGATAACTTCTCTCTCAATGAATGACAATTTAAAAAAAAAAAGACATTTTTTTTCCACGACCCTATACCCACCCCCCAAAGAAAAATCTTGGTTAAGCCCAAGAATAGATCTACTCATAGACAGAAAACTTTAGTTTGGTGGTATACATCCAGAAGTGGAATCATTGCAAGATGTGGAAAATCCTTAGAGCCGTATTCGGGAACCGTGTCCTGGTTCCAGTGAGTTAATTCTGATTTATCTCTAGTTAATACTAAGTTAATTCTGAGTTGTTGTTTTTTTTTAAGTTAATATTTGGTTTTCTTTGCAGTTAAAGAATGAATAAATAACTCACACATGACTCACAACATCACAGTGCAGTATATTTTCTTTTTAACTTTGGTAACTACAATTTCAATTTGACCTACTGGTATTGTGGTGAATTCAATAAGTGTACGACATGGCGATGTTCAGTTCAAATCCTAGAGAGAAACATCAGTTCATAGTGAACATCCCAACTAAAAGGAATTTAGTAATACAATTGAAGGAATTATGTATTACGATATAGGCGCTGGTCAGGGGTAGCGAACTGTTCAGTTCAATCAACTTCAATCTTGGCATGCGGGCGGCAGGGACATGAGAAACAGTATTTGAATTTGTCAATCAATGTGTGTTCACGTGTGTGTGCAGGGCCGCCGCTACCTATTGTGCAATGTCTGCATTGCACGCAGGCGGCCGAATGTAAGGGGCGGCCTAATCATTTCCAAGTATCATTTTTCTTTAAATTTTTGGTTTAATAATTTATAAAAAAAAAAAATTTTGTATTTAAATTCTACTGATTCCATTATACTTTGAAAACTGGGGAAAGAGACGATATTTGTACAATAAGAAGTTATTTTGGAAACTTTTTCCATAAGCGCCGACTCTTTCCGGACCTTGAAATTTCTCGGGTTGTTTGTAATATTTGTTTCGAGTCGAATAGCCCCCCTTTACCTGTAAGTAGATCTAGTAATTAGAATGTCAATTTTAAAAAATTGTCACATTGTATCTCGAATAGGGGGGGGGGGGTTTGGAGGTGCAACTTCCTGACAAAAAGAGGTGTTATAGAGCGTGTGTGTTTCCTAGGCGGCGTTAAGAAGAGGTTAAGCGATTGATTGGTGGTTATGCGTTTAAGATGATGAAAATAGCATAAAGCAAATGTAAAATGTCAGACAATCTTGAGACGTGAAAGAGTATAGACGTTATTTTGTGATGAGCTAGATTTCGTTTAAATATCAGTAAATTTCATTAATATTACCTCTCTATCTCAAATTAAATCTGTGAAAATTGTAATAACAATTATATTGTTTTTTGTTCACATAAGAAGTTTGTTCAAGTTATTTAAAGCTTATTTAGTAACAATATAAAACGCCGTCATTGGTTCAGTTGTACTAGCTGCTTGTAGCGACAAGTCAACGACCATCTAACAACAAGGAGAGGGGGCGGCGAAAACATGTTTTATTTTCAGTGTCATTTATTTAAATATTAGTAAAATTACATGTTCAAAAATTAAAATCTCTTAAGTAGGAGACAGCGTTTTATCTTCTAATAAGATCGTTTTAAATGTAGACGGCTTTTGCGAGGCGCTTGTGAAACAATATGGGTCAAAACGTTTTCAAGAAAACACTTTAAAACGTCTCCGCTAGTGCAATTCTTCTGGGTTTTTTTTTTTGGTCTCAGAATAGTCGAATTTCTTCCGCTTATTGCACTTTATAATAGTGACGACTTTTGTGTGACAAAAAACCTCCGCGACAGAGACGTCTTACTTAACACGAAGAATATTGTTAAAAAGCTCACGCCCATTACAGTCGTACGTACGCAATATTGTAGGCCTACCTAGAATGCTGCCTCTTTATTAGTAGATTTTATATGGCCCTGGACTTTTTTTTATTAGGATGAATAATGCGTTCTGAAAGAAAACACATTAATATTAGCTTATTAAAAATTCTCTATTCTTACTAAGAGAAAAAGGTCAGAAGACGCTAAGCGCCGAGTCCACTCCGGATCAAACCCTTTGCCGACTTGAACGAAAACCTTCCGCATCTTCGATTCTATCTCCATGAAGAAACGTTTACAACGCTTACAAATTATGTAGGCAACACTATTCCGGGAAAGAAAACTGACCATAGACATATTATATATAGGTTCGTGAAACTGACTCATTTTAGTGAAATTTCATTACCTAAATTTGGATTCTATACACACGGTAGTGTTCAAAATATAAATGAAAAATAAAACCTAAAAAGTGTATTATAATTAAAACATAGTTTCCTTTCTTTTTCATTACATTATTTACAAAAAATGCAAAGTTAAAATTGACAATAAAACATCTTAGATGGAATGGGGAGACGACAACGATGCGAATATGAAAATAAAAAGGAATGGTACAAAATTGGATCTAAATCAAAGAGCGCTTAAGGTACAGTGTCCAGCTCAGTCTTAATGAATTTTTTTTTCTAAAATAAAAAAAAAGGGGGGGGGGCGGCATTTTATAACTTCGCACGCAGGCGGCCACAATCCTCGCGGCGACTCTGTGTGTGTGTGTTTGTTGGTATCGTGCTTTTTGTTGGAAAGGGGTGGGGAGGTGTGTATGATAATTGTAGAATAATAGTGAACATCCTATTCAACAACTGGTTCTTGGCCGAGTCGGCAATGATTAGAGGATCTTAAGCAGTTCGATGACCGACAAAAGCCTAATCAATGGATGGACCAATTGAAACATCTACAGGGGAATTGACACTTTGACACCCTGGCTAGCCACGGATGTCAGTGATGACGTCATTAGCACGTTTCCCATAATCCACTGGGAGACTTTCACCTTGTGAGAGCTTTTTTTTTTGTGTACTGATCACCTCCCTCTTTCTCCTATTATTTCTGTAATGATTATCTCCCCCTAAAAAGATTTGGATGCGACGTTGTCTTTCTTTTGGTGAGAACAATTTCCTGGTATCGGAGGTCCGCTGGTTATAATTAAATTGGTTCGAATGGCCACTTCCTTCCCCCTCTCTCTCCGTATCTCAACTACTGACCGCTTCACCACGAAAACAACCCAGGGTCAATCTATTGTCCACGCCGGGTTTTACCGCGCTCTTCAATCTTTTTATGTTATCTTTTGGGTACAAATGGATTCTTTCCCTTTGGGCACTCTTCTTCTAATAACTCTACGTACCAACCTCAATCAGCAACCCACCTTTTAACTGATGCAATTCTTCTTAACTGATGAAATACTTCCAAGCTGACGAAATACTTCCTAGCTATTGCAATACTCTGTTAGCCAATGACGAGTTTCTTTGATACTTTAAAGAACATATAAAACGTTTTTTTTCTAAATAAAGACAAAATAAGAAGTGACAAAACAATGTTTAGGGGCTGATTTAGTGCCGTGTATAGTGATAAGTCCAAGTATTGTTGAAGTCACACAAACATTTGTCATGTTTTACGTTGGAGTTACATTCGTATTAGTGGAAGACATATAGAATTTGTATCTAATTCATCGATTACAAATAATAATTCAATATTCATACTGCCTTGCATCTCATGAAGTATGTTAACTCAGTAAAAAATGTTTCTGTTTTTTTTAAATATTTTTTAAATTAGTTATTAAAAACAAACTCACTCTCTAAGCTGTATGTGAGGGAGGCGGTAAAGCGCTTGGCGTCCGAACTTAGGTCCTTGGTTTAAATCCTGGTAAAGACTGGGATTTTTTATTTTGGGATCTTTGAGCACCTCTGAGTCCACCCAGCTCTAATGGGTACCTGACAGTTGGAGAAAAGTAAAAGCAGTCATAACACCCTTGTTAAACGTGGGCCACAGAAACAGATGACCTTTACATCATCTGCCCTATAGATCGCGAGGTCAGAAAAGTGAACTTTACTAAGCTGTATAAAGTAGGAATTTTTTAATACTATTTTTTTTATATCGTTTTACTGATCACACTATTTGGAAGTAAGTCTACTAGCTGCAAGATCTGGACAGAGACAATAGCTTGAAGTAAATTGCAAATAAAAAGTCTTATTTTGTATAACAAATTTCAGAACAAAATCATTTCAAGTCGGTTCTTATCTGCAACGTTTCAGTTTTCAACAAAAAAATAATGCATGTTATGTTTTTAAAAAATGTTCGATATTATTACATAATGTATTTTTCAGGAGTCGGAGAGAGAGGTGGGGGGGGGTGAGGAGAAAGATAGAGAGAATATCTCCATGTCTAGTTTAACAAATAAACCTTACTAGGCGAAATTACTGTTCAGTGCATATCCAAACAAGATCCAAAGATTTAATGACATTAGCATTAGGATAGAAATCTGAAGATATTACTTTCTACACAAGTCAATATTGATATAATGACAGTGAGAAACTAATGCAGTGCTATCACTAAGCTATTTTATCTAAAATCCCTCCTAATTATAGAGTTGGATCAGGGGCGGACAGGATGTCAAAATCGGCTCAGGCATTTCTATACAGTGCGGCCCATAAATTGTGTATCATATGAAGGGCCTCCAATTATAGTCCTATCTGTTCTCAAAATCATTATGTTATATTTGTTTTTATAATTTATTGATAACTGTATGCAAGCTCTATATCTTTATAAGAAATTTAGGCCTTATGTTGCTTTCTCATCGGCCCATTTGAGTACTGGCCCACCGGGCATTTGCCCTCATGTCCATATAGTCAGTCCGCCCCTGAGTTGGATATTGGTTATTAAAAACTGTAGTGTATGAACTTGTTGCATGTTAAAAAGTATACGAAATTTTCTTTCAGCCAGTATTGTAAAGGCTAAAGCCAAATGATATCGTGCAGTCATGGAAAAGTTTTTTTGGCGTTGTTTTTCTCATCTCCTCTGTACTGTCGTACAGTTATGATGATGATTATAGATCTACTAACGTAGCAGACCAAAACACTCTTTGAAAATTTGATTTGTAATTAAGTATGTCTCAATTTTGTTATGTCTAAAAAAAATGGGCAGTTTTATCTCAGAGTCTTTGAGTTACGGCCCCTACTGGTTGTTTCTGAAAATTGTTCTACATTTTATAAACGATTTGGGGCTCATATGCCTAAGCTTAATTATGCAACACTAAGTTCGAATTATATAAATGTATACATGGAAAGTACGTTCTATTCGATACATAAACCTGATAGCATTCTCGGTCAATCTAGGACCATGATGCGCATTTAGACATTAGCATCCGTACTAACCCGAGTCACTTATACCTGCTACAAATATTGACAGATGCTTTTGTTGAGCCAGACTTCCGCATGTACACATCTTGACCATTGTCCGTGACCCTTTTTATTGACACGCGACAAGCTGTCACCACTTCTCCCCTGCTTCCCCCCTTTAGTGTAATAAACATGGGTCACGTCAGTGATTGATACTCCACCCTAACCCCTTCCTAGAGCAACTCACGTTTGTAGATATAATAGTTCACAACACATCTAGCCCCCACCTCGTGTGGTTTTCCACTCGCCAGACCTGGCTTCAGGTGTCTTGTTATCAGTTTGTGTCTGGTCTGTGTCTTCATTTTTTTGCAACGGGCAAATCTATTTTCCCCCCTCAACTTTAATAGTCTTACGAAATCAACTGTCGAATCTATACAATAAGAAGGCACAACTGATACCAACTATGGGGTGTGAACTTCAATTTACCAACCAGTCTAGGGGGGGGGGGGATAAAGGAGTCTGGCGCCCCTTCTTACATCCGTGAAGTGGTCCAAACAGGATGAGGGTTGTTGGTTGTTTTGCGCAACACTTTATGACATTACGTAATCAAACTTGAATTTATATCTTAAACACGAAATATATCTATACGTTTTAATAGCGTTCTACTTTATGAAGTAATCATGTACGAAACTGAAAATTGATTTATTTTTCTTAATTTTGTAACATTTCTTATTTATAAAAATATATGTTACATTTCACAATTCATACCGGGCGAAGTAAAAAGCGATTTTATTCCTTGTAGTTTCAATTGTTCTGTTCACGGCGTGTCTCGTGTATTACGTCTTACATCTAATTTTGTCTCTCTCTAAAGCTCAATGGCTCGCCCATGGCCCAGCGAGTTTAACGCGAAATGAATAGTAAATAGATCACAAATTCGTGACATATTGTTACATACATATTAGTGGCTGAGAGGTAGAGCGATTGGGATTATTGGACGCTCCTGAGTCCACCCAACTCTAATGGGTACCTGACATTAGTTGGGGAAAGTAAAGGCGCCGTTCAGTGTGCTGTGAACATGACACCCTCTTTTACTGAAGACCATAGAAAGATGACCTTTATATCATCTGCCCTATAGATCACAAGGTCTGAAAGGGGTACTTTACTTTGCATGCATATTAATAGAAGAAAGATTGCGTAAGTTGGCCATATGCACAAGGAATATGAATATTATTTAGTAATAAGAAAAGATGGATCACTTGATCACCATAGAGATAAACAATGTTTAAATTGAAATACTTAAAAAGAACTTTCTGATACATATATTTCTTATTGTCTTCAGTTCGATGTGTTTATGAAAATAGATCTAAAATGTATCGGAAGTACTCCATATCATTAGAATGTTTTCATTGACGTCACAGAAGCAATGAAACTTATCTTATAGCCTGAGTTCAACGTTTTCCTGATGTTCTACCCACAAAGTCTTCATTGTCTACTGACCAAAGGAAAAGCCTCTTTCAAAAGTCCACTAAGTGACTGCCACGTTTGAAAACTAAAGTCTCGCTTGACCCTAATTCTCAGCCTCGTGCTCTTGATTCCCCGCGTTCTTTCAAACCTTTCAACGCCAGATGCCTTGAAGAACACTACAGGCTTTCGTGGAGAGGTTTGAGCTCTACAGTCATCTCATCCTCACACAATCCATTGATGGACATTACAGCATAGACTTGACTTTTAACTCTGTAAGAAAATAATTTAAGCTGCATTCACACTAGCCGCTTGTCTTCAGCAATAGAGTTTTCTTTGGCTAATATTCTTTAAGATTGAAGTCAAGTGGATACATAAAGTAAACAATAATTTTAATTTAGACAAGGAGTCACATCTAATCTATGTCTATCTATCTATCTGTCTGTCAATCTGTCTGTCTGACTCTCGATTTATCGATAACATCTATAAGCCAACTTTTAGAGAAGGAAACATTGTTATTTTTTTCAGAAAGTTTAAAAGACAAAATAATCTTGTTGAAAATGTGTCTAAATAAATAATGTGGGAAAGAGTTTTTTCTTATACGAGCCAAACACTGGCCCCATTTTTTTTTTTTACCTTTATAAAAGTCTTAGTTTGAATTTATTGTCTATGTCCAAACTTCCTAATAAACTAAACCTGGTCAAGGCTGTTGGATTGCCTCTCGGACTAGAAGTATCAATATTGTTGTGGGACTTTCATTTCGAAATGACCAGTAGTACCTTGAGGTGATCATTGTGTGATGACCAGGATGACTTATCGTCCATTAAAAGCCGTGTTGAATTGTCTTCTCTTGTCTCACCAGCGGCCATTGTTTCCTGCTTATCCCGTCTTTCAGAACGACCAGCTACAAGATAGTTATAACCTAACATGGGCGTATCAAAAGACGATCAAGGTGGAAATCGAACCCTCGGGCGCACATACAACTGGGTGTCAGACACGTCAAACGAAAAAAAAAAATGCAGGCGATAGGTGTTAAGATGGGAGCGATTGAGTTACCGAACTTGTCGTCTGCACAATGAAGCAGATGGAAGAAAAAGATGATTGGCTACAACAAGGAAGCGAAGTGAGGACACAAGTAAGATTAAAATGAAAAGTAAGATTAAAATGAAAAGTAAGATTAAAATGAAAAGTAAAATTAAAATAAAGGAAAAGCAAGTCTCTATTGTAGATAAATATAGAATACATTTTAAGAAAAAAAAATATTATGATAAAAAGATTGACATATTGCAACCAACTCCAATCTCATCTGTCACTTTACTTTCGTCGTAGGGGTGTTGTGACGATTCGCGTTCATTATAGATTTATTTGCACTTTCCGATCGAGAGCTGTTCTTAATAAGATATATTAGCTTTTTTTGTAAACAATAATAGGTGCCGGTACAAAGTGATGGATTGCCTAACTTTTTACTACTCATAAATTAGTAATAAACGTTAAAATACAAATAAAGTAATACGTTTTTCCCCACATTGAAAAAGGTGCAAGTACGCCGTACCGGTGCGTAACGTCACAAAAAAAGCACTGTATACATATAATAGGATCGCTGCCTGGTCGTGCGGTATGAGCGCGTTGGGCTGTCGTTCGATCGTCTCAATGGTCCCGAGCCTGCCCGCTGCCATTCCCCGTCGTCCTGCGGGAGGTTTGGACTGCCAAGATTAACTTCAACTCTGGAGGAACATTCAAAACACGAAAAAATGTTACATAAGAGACAGGCTGGTTCAGACCTTCACGTTGCAATACAAAACACATTATAAGAATGTAATATTAAGATGTAAATAACACACATTTAATGAAAAGCGTCATAGTGTGAACATATAATATACTGATAAAATAATTTCTATAGAACTGGACCTGGTTGTCATCATATTTTAACTTTTCTGCACAGAAGATTTAAAAAAAAAAGAGTTTTCTTTCACATTATATTATGTCATTAGCTAAGCTTGTTGCATAATCCTGCTGTTAGCAATATGACCGATGTCCGAGTTTCTTTATAAAAAATTTTACATTCAGGGAGGCGGGGTTTGGGGGCAAACGTTGCAATAGTCAGGTTTAAATGTTTCAAAAGAGAAGGGGGAAAAGTAGAGACAAAGGTTGGTCATCATAAAGAGAAAAAGTAGAGCAGGTCATTCATTGACCACAGCCTTGACCACGTATCACTATATTTATATACGGATATGATGGAAGCAAATGAGCTTTACATCCTCCGCCACATACATGGCAACATCTGGAAGGCCTAAGGTCAAACATTTCCCAGTGCTACAAGACAACTTTCGGACACGATAATACGTTGTAATGTTCAGCAAGACATAGCCATCATAAAACTTTCTGTCTAGAAGTTATTTTCATGTCCATCAGGACTTATAACAAAAAATGATTTTCCCGATTAGCAGTCACTCTAAATGTATAGATGGGGAGGGCGTCAGAAGAAATGCATCGTTTATTCACATTTCTCTTTAAATGGCATCGCTACGTTAATGTTGTGTTAATGTTAGGTCTATTGTTGTGTGTTATTTCGCCTTGAATGGTCGATGTAAATAATAGGCCTGTGCCATTCAGATGTCAAGGTAGTATGAAACTGAAATTCATTGTTATACACCCTTGAAGTGTTCAAATATTAACAGCTAAAGATAATCATCGCTGTTATAATAAAAACAACAATGCTTTGTTTGTTACACATTTTATGTTTGTTTTACATGTTTTGTTTGTTTTGCATATTTTGGATGTTACTTTAGATTTAAGGATTATTACGTCCAAAGCTTGGACGGCGAGGGAATGGCATTCGAACCCGAGACCACCGAGACGCCATTCCAGTAAGTATAGCATACAACCAGTAGCCATTTTTTAGAGACCAGTCGTCGATTGTATGCATCTTTTTCTTTTCTATTTCTATGTTATTTATGAAGCTTTTCCTCCCGCTGGTTGGACTTAAATAATTCTTGAATGAACGGGTCCTGCAATGTTTCATGAAAGTTATTTCTGGACGTCTGCTAGGATATTTATTCTGGCCTGGGCTTTAAAACGAATAAAACTTATTGCATGATTGATAGCACCCTCACCCCTACTACGTCAGTCTCCCCTCAAAGTTAGTCCACGCCAAAGCTTCACTATGAATAACTAATCAGCCGTTGCGGCTTGTGAATGTTTCATACAAAAAGTTGTTTTTTAAAAGAATATTGCATACAAGGAACACAATCGTACACAAACTCTAAAGGCAGCCCTCTATTGTTGTATGCAAGAGTGCATATGTGTTTGTGCACGTGGACGGACATGGGTGGAGGGGTCAGAAAGGGAAGGAGATTGTATTGTTACATAAATAGACCCATAAGCAGATAGGAATAATAAAAGGCACAATGAAAACTGGGTCGGATCTTATCCTTCTATCATCTATTCTCGCCGAGAGCTGAAATAGAGCTAAATGATCTTTACACTTCATACAAATTTCATGACAATTCATATAGGAACAAAGGTGCGATGGCTGAGTGGTTAAGCGCTTGGCTTCCGAACCGACAGGTCCCGGGTTCGATTCATGGAAACGAATGGGGTTTTTAATATCGGGAACTTTAGGGCGCCACATCCAGCTCTAATGGGTACCTGACATTCGTTGGGGAAAGATAAAAGGCGGTTGGTCGTTGTGTCGAAGACCATGAATCATTTTTTTTAAAAAGGCCACAAAAAAAATTAAACTTTACATAATCTGTCCTACAGAGCGCAAGGAGGAACCACGGAGAGACCTTGACACGGATCCCATAAAAAAAAAAAGGATGTATATCGCTGAGAAAAGAATCACTAACTCGTTAGCCATTCGGGAAAAACTCCAGTTGACCGTTAAAGTTTTTTAAAGTAACAAAAGAAATTTTAATTTGGCTAGAGAACTAGGTATAGATCTAGATCCAACATCTTTTTATTTCTTAATCTAACATTCATTAGTTATTAAGCAATCGCTCCATAATTTGTATAAAGGAAACACTGTCTTTTTATAAAATATTTTTCATGTTTTTTTTCTTTGTTCTAAAATAATTTGGTAGAGGAAGTAAAAAAAATGCTAAGTCCCATTGGAAAGTCTATTGCTCTTATTAGGCATGTTACGTTCGCATAGTGCTTACGTTCCTGGTACCAATACTGGAAACGTCTGGGAAACAAGAAGCTCTATAATTATTTAAAATACATTGAACTCTTTCTTTTTCATCTCATTGATACAATTGCTAGACTTATTTAGGCCTAAAATATGTGGATCTAACTTCACCTACATCCTACGTATCTGGCAACTTTGTAACGTTACTCTTGTGTGACTTTCGCCAATTACTATCCAATACAGTTTCGTCCGTCTGAAACTCTTTGCAGACTTGACACGCTCTTGTGAAATAGCTGGACAATCCCTCCTTTCTTTGTCAGCGGCCACATGGTCCAAGACTTCATTACTCTGTGTGACTGGCTGGTCTCGTCTGGAGGTAAATCTCGACTTGATTGGCCTTGAGAATATCCATACGAAGTTCAGAAATATTTGAAAGAAACATTAGATAATTCAAACGGCTGGTGTACCATAAAGCGATTGATCTCGGATTTTCTTTTTTTTTTTTTTGTGAGGTGGCGGGTAATGGTAATTTAAGAATGCACTTAGATCTAAGGAGTTCCCACTACATCTTACACCATAAAATCACACACACGCGTCTGAATGTGTTGAAGAACTATGACTGTATTCATTGGAGAGCGAGAGAACACAAAAAAGGTGGGAGGTGAGAAAGAAAGAGGAGGGGGAGTGTGTGGCTGCACAATAATACATTATTATAATGTATGGCGTAATTATCTTTTCTTATTTTATTTTTTAAAGTAACGTCTATACTTTATAAGATAAGAAGATTATAAAAAGAAAATACACATTAGATTTTAAATGTTCTCCTATCGTCCACCGCCAATAAGGACCGGTATTTATTAAAAGATGGCATGAAACACTCCTTCTGTTTCTATATACCATCTGTTCCACCCTGTGAGAGAACTAACATTTAGATTCTATATCTAGATGGCACACGATCTTCCTTATAAACCAACTGATAGTTCAGACCCGCAAACTTTGCTTCCGTCCTGGTATTCGTCACTTGACATTTAGGATGCCTTCTTAAAATTGAGATAAAATAACACAATGCCTTTCTGAGCATAAAAATGACATGACATTTATAGCCTGGCCTTAGTGGTGGACAATGCTTTATGGGCCTGGTTCAGAGGAAATGTGTTTTGTCGCGGTCAGTTGGACCGAATTCTTAAAAACACACACACAGACATTGTCCTTGTAGCTGAGGTGACTCTAGCGACGTCACGTAGGGTACTCAAGACAGAATGTTAGTTTGGGGGACAAGCACTGTTATCTCATCAGGTCAGCAGGGCATTCGATAGTGGTCAATGTCTGTGCTATGTCTGTCCAGTTCACTTAATGTCCGAGCAAGAATGTCCACTTTGTGAAATAAG
This sequence comes from Biomphalaria sudanica, assembly GCA_036873155.1. Taxonomy (NCBI): domain Eukaryota; kingdom Metazoa; phylum Mollusca; class Gastropoda; family Planorbidae; genus Biomphalaria; species Biomphalaria sudanica. The sequence goes on from JAZGLO010000291.1 coordinate 1,675,728, forward strand.
ATATTATGTTAAACGAATTATTGTTGCAGTATACTCTATTTCAAATATTCGACCGGTTAATGGAACATATGGTCAGAGCGCGTGGCGTGAGGCAGATCAGGAGATTACATTAGGGACACTACCATTAGTGATGTGTGCTCAGGGGGAACAAAAGAAAGTATTTACCTTTCCTTTACCCCAACATTACATTGTCCCCCCCCCTTCCCTCTCTCTACTTTTCCCTGCCTCTTTTCCCCCTAAACTCTTTTTTTTTCTCTCTCTCTCTCAATCTGGAATTAGTTATTTTTTCTCTATATATATCATTCTCTTTTTCTTCCTCTTTCTCTCTCTCTCTCTCTCACATTTTCCCCATTTCTTTACCTCTCTCTCTGTTAATCCCATCAGAATGACAGAAAATTGAAAGACATTTGAGTCTAGAACGCACCCATTCATTAAAATGAGGAGATATAGGTTCCAATCTAACATAAATAGAAGCATCATAGATACCGCCCTTACCCCACACAAACACATTCTGGCCTTGATAAACTTTTGTGTAATCACTTTTGGTTGTGTAATCGCTGGCTAGCATTAGACCTGGATGTTGCTTGTCTATCTCTTTATCGAGGCCAAGGAAAGTAAACTCTAAGATGTCTAAGGGCATAGAGACAAGTAGACAATCGAAAAAAAAAGGAAAACTTGTTGTAGAGTCCAGACCAGAAAAGGAAATGAGCCATTTCGTTCATCCTTTCGACATAATACAACTGTGATAACCAAACTAATGCCCGCGGGTCATTTCCTGCCCTTGACGCGGTACTATTCGGCCAATGGAAACGTCTGCACACAATGCAAAGTGAAGCGGCAGAGGTTCGATTCTATTTTTGTTTGTTTGCGTTGATGCGGAACGTCACGTGTGTGTATTGGAAACGTGTGTATGTGTGACACGCTGTCCAAAAACAAAAAGGTTGGACACCGCTGGACTTGTAGGACCTCCTCTGGTCATGTCATAGATACAAGAGAGAGGGGGAAGTAGGGTTGGGCAGTTGTAAAGGGCAAGTAGACGGACAAATGAAAAAGTTCCAGCATGTCGTCAACACCTTTGTTTTGTTTGTTGCCTGTGTGTGCTGTCTGTCGATGCTACAATGCTCTCTAATTTACAATGGCTAAGTACAAGAAAGAATGAGGTACACATCCCCACAAACCTCGTGTAAACACACAACTGAGTGGTAGTTTCTACGTGTTTCTTTGGCAGTCCCAATAAAGGACGACCCGTAAAAGGCCCCGTTCAATAAAACACCATTTTGTTGACCATATGAGGCTAACACAGCTGATACGCCAAAGTTCATTGTTCTGTTTCAAAGACCCCAGGCAATCTTCCTCATTCTACCGTCCTCCAGGATTTAATTAGAGTTCTTTCCCCTTGCAACACTTACCTCCAATGCCAATCTAGGATTGATTTGAACAATTACAACACCGCTGTTGACGCGTTTGTGTGTGTGCGCGCGCGCGCGTGTGTATACTTATAAATGTCAATATATATTTTCTTATCGACCAGTGACGTCATTTGACATGGACAAATATGTCATCGGTGAAAGCATTCTTTCCTCCTCAATAATCTGGAGATCAATACACTTCAATCAGTCTAGAGTTCAATCAACTCTCGTTTAGAAAGGAAATATGCAAGTACTTTCGAAAACTGTTCGATCCAATTTTCTTTGAAAGTTTGTATTACATGATTGCGTTAGAAAGGAGTGGTAGGCTGTTAAAAGACGTTTCCATGTATAGATGATCTATTATGTGACAGCATTGTCATCTGAAGTGCTTTCCTTTGGGTAATGAAAAACAACATGCTACAGCTAATCAAGTAGATCTAGACTAGTAGTCCCCTAGCTTCATGGGCCTGCACACTCTAGTAGGACATTCCAGTATAGTCTTACAATGTTACTTATCGTCAATGTGAAACTCTTTTAAGTTGGATCTTCCAAAAATGTTTGTGTTATTCAATAATATAATCCAAAACGTCTGAAAGATTATAAAAGAAGTTGGCCAAGCGCCTTTTTGTTTTCTCTTTTAAACAAAAAAAAAAGTATATTTAACGGCTTCATGTTTTTCCTTTCTTCTTATTTCGATGTCAATTTGTGGTGAACGTAACACGCGAGAAGGAATAGCACGCTGGGGGCAGCTTAAGTTGTCTTGCTTTATGTATGTTTGTGTATATTCAGTGGCGTAACAACTAGGGCGCTATGGGGCTCATTGGGCCTGGGCCTATGACTAATATTTTTCTTATTACGTTTTCAATGTTTAGGGTGCTCTTTGAGAATAGAAGATTTTTTTTTTATATCCTAGCACAAACCTCTCACAAAATGGCAGAGAATAACAGGGCCGGCTTTAGGTCACTGCAGCCTATGAGGCCGCATTGGGCTCCGCTCTTTCATAGGCCTCGCGCTAATTCTAGGTATACATTATTACACTAAACCATCAAATTGCAAAATATACGAAAACATCCTGGAAATCTCCTGAAAACTCATACAAATCTTATGAAAACCCATACAAAATTGTTGTTTAATATGGAAGACGCCAATCATACGCGCGAGGAAAGAAAAAACGGCATTGTCAGCTTTCATGTAATAAAAATGTTTATAGAACGAAGTTTAACCAAAACTCCAAACTTCTCGCGCCTTATCAAAAATGACTTGAGGTCAACATTTCACGAAGATTGATTGAACAATTTGGCAATTCTAGCAATTTAGCGTGATCTAAGTAGGAAACTGAAATTTGACTGTATGACTTCGCTACACGCAAGGCTCATAAAGTAAAATTAATTTGATCTTAATTTTGTACTTAGTAAAGATTGAATAAAATGCATAAGCGAAATTATTTTCTAATACAAAATCAATTTTTAACTTATTATCCTTATTTCTACCCAGACTGGGCCACGCGCAATTCGTTTCTGATAGTGCCCCGCAACTGTTAGGACCGTCCCTGGCGGATAACTGCGCGCAGGGTTTGAGCCCGGGACCATCAAGAAGACTGTCCAGAGCGCAGACCACAAGACCAGGCAACCATCCATTTGTGACAGGGCAATCACCATGATTCCACTGGTATTATGAAACCAACCTGTTCATAGATTTCCGTTTCTCTTCAGTCCTGGTACCAGTGTGATCGTTACTTGTTGACTGCGCCAATTTCCAATATACAGATTTTCTTAGTCCATCACAATAACTGAATAGTGTTTATTAAATCAAAATATTTATCCAAAAAGAGATATCCTTTAATTCAAAGCTAATTGGCACACCTTAGGACTTCTTGACACGGTTGACCTGGCACGAAATGTTTAGGGTACCAATGTACATATTAGGTCATACATACACGCTTAAAAGTAGGCTACAGGTTACAGGTTTATGTTGTCTGACCATCGCTTTGTCTGTCTACCTCTTCTTCTTTTTCCTGGTACTGTTCCCTAGAGGAAGGTCTTTGCGAGCCCTGAGAACCTTGTAAAGTTAGATTTTTGGAAGTAGTTAGCAGGTCATCGTGGGGTCCAATCGCTGTACTAATCCTGTCTCTAATCTCTTCATTTGTGATGCGGTCTTTGTATACACTTCTTTTTTTGAACAAAACTAACTACAACTTTTATTGCAATATGGCCTACTAACAAATTCTACTGGAGATGAAAGGAAATAGACTGAGATTTAGGCCTAAACAAATCTGACCCACAATAAAATCACATCCTTACGCTCTGGCAACCTGGAGTCGTCTGCTGCCCTAATCAACACAGCTTATGACAGCGCCGCTTTTCTTGCATAATTCTACAAGACTAACAATAATTAATGCGCTCTATCCACAACTAACAATAAATACTCTATTTCTATACAACCTAGGAAACACACAGATATACTTCATAACAAGCTTCCAATGCAGACGATAAATATTTAAATAACCGTAACAATGTTCTGTGCTAATGCAAACCAAACTACGTGTTTGTTCTATTTGGTGTTGTTTTTTTTTTTTTTTTAAGCTTTACGCTTAGTTTATAATATATTGTTTGAAAAGAATGAAATGAAATCAATTGGCGACCTAGGCAGTAACAGATGAAGGCCCACGTCTTTAAATGATACTTCTGTTTATACTTCGCATCCAGAAGTGGACAATAGTGGACATTGTGCTGGCAACACATCAGCAGGTTCACTCTGTAGTCACTAGCACAGGTCTCTTGATCAATTAGTCCTTTACACTAGCAATTAACCCGTTGATAGTTAAATGACGTTCTTTATTAGCACAAAGTAAAAAAAAAAGCCTTTAGGTTGTCTTTAGATTGTGTCTATCAGTTCAATACAATATTTGATATTGTATATTTTAACAAGTTTTTTAAAAGTTCTGTGTCAAATATAATTGAGCTTCAGGTCAGAGAAAATACACACGCGGAAATAAATCGACCGAACCTCAAAGTTAGACTGTCTGTCTGTCCATATATCTATTTGTCTGTCAAAATTTATATTTATTATATGTTGTTGAGGTGGTTGTTAGAGCCACTTCTGTTGAGGTGGTTGTTAGATCTGAGTGTAAATGATGTTGATTGCTATAGTTATGTGAGATGTTATATGCGAGCTCGTGAATACCAACCTCCAACAGAACACAACATTTCTTAAATAAACAGTTTACTACAAAATAATGGCACAGTTAATGTCATATCTTTACTACAAGCTGGCCCCTCTTTCGCCGTCGTTCGTCCGTTGATCGTTTCTAATCTATTTCCTTCTAACTTTTAAAATGTCGCGTCACTAAGGAGACACTCATTTAAACCCTAACTTTTAGTGTAATAATATTGTGTCATTACCATGTATAATATATACCCAGCACAAAGACCATAAAATCGCTAGTTTTCTCCAAAGGTTTTTAAATATTCACTCGAACCTATGATCTACTGAACAGTCCCAATATCTCATGAAGAGATCACGACTTGAGTTCCGAACCAAAACCGAGACATTTCGAGTGCGTTCTACCAATCAATCTAGATGACATCTTCAAAGAAATAGAACAATTGTATCTACGCGTTATGTTTCAACTAGAGAACTAATTGGCCTCAATATCTTGCAACTGCAATAAAGGTCTATTGTTCAGCAGGAATTGATCGTGTTATGTCAATAGAGAGTCGATCTCTAGACGCCCAGCTACGTACACTTTTCCTTTTATTGTTCCCGTTTTTTTTGTTTTTTTGTAAGGCCACAAAGTCTTGTTTATCGACACTTTCTACCCCTACTCCCCACAGTCCCACCATTACGTTGTAATGTTTGTCAATAGTGTGGAATGTTATACTATAAATAGCCATGTCCTCATTTACTATATCAAAGGGCGACAACGCTGTGTATACCATTTCACATACACACACACACACTTTTATATCCAACAAAATATTGATATATTTATTAGACGCACACACGTACATATATACACGCAATCAACATTGACCTCTTTTTGTCATGCAGACACGTCTGGTCACGTCTGCTACGCTCTACTCCGGTTCGTCGCCATTGTGTCCGAACAGCCAATCCGCTCTGACCTCCGCCGACGGCCAATCAATTTCGCTACGTCTTCGATTATTTGCATATAGATCGAACGTGCATAGTCTTGTCTGCTCTCGAATCGCCCCAGCCCTCAAGTAAACACAATGTACTATTTGATAGAGGGGGCTTTTAATAGGCCCGTAAGCTATGGCCATTAGTTTTTACCCCTACAATCTTGACCTAAATAGTTATTTGTTGTTGGGAGGGGGGGGGAGTGAGGATTAAAGCGTTTGATAACACAGATCGATACCACAGATTTAAGGTGCAGTACGTCATATTTGATTAAAGGCCCTGATAATAAGGTCTTTAGCCTTCCTGAAGTTCGAAACTTTCCCTAGAAGATTGGTGACATTTTAATGATTCATAGTAAGCATTCTTTGGATAATGATTATTGGGGTTATAGTGTTTACCTTGCCCACCCCTCACATTATCCTCGTGTAAGCTATAATAAGACAATGACGAAATAGCGTTAGTAATACAATGACTGGGGAAAATGTATTGAGTGGCTTACCTTATAACCAACAACAACACATATTCATTAGAATGACTAGCAAGCAAGGCCGGATTTAAGTACGTGGAGGCCTCGGGTAAGAACTGTAGTGTCCCATTTTCGCAAGCTTTAATAACAATTCATTTATTAATAAAATAATAAGAAACAACTGATGTGTAACACCATGCTATATTATACAAGAAAGTTCTTTTAAATTAATTTACATGCTATATGCTTAAAAAAAAACTTATTTATATCCATATATTACTTTAAAAAAAATGTAAATTTGTAGGACCTACGCAATGTATTTGTTTTAGTCAAAGTATATTACGAGAATACGAGCACACTGTAAGCGGACACTCTACATGCCAACTGTAAGATTTAAGGTACGGTCTTGGTAAAAATATGAAAAAATATTTTTAAGAAAAAACGTAAAGTTTCAAAATATTTTGGCTTTTTGTGGAAAGACCTGGGCTGTAGCCCCGCCTGCCCTCCCTTATATTCGACCATGCAAGAAAGCGTACTTGTATATATGTATATTTAATTTGACCATTATCTTCATCGTCTCATCCTGTTTGGACGAAATCACCAGAGGTGTAGACGTTTGCTCTGCTCAAGGAGGAACCCACCCACGAGTACAGTTTGCTAGGACATTTAAATTATTTAAAGGTGCCTCTCAACACGAACCATATTGATTTTCTAAAATTAGGTTAACACTGTACATACTTAAAAACAATGAGTTACATAGAAACCTATAAATAGATCAGATGCTAGTATGAAATGGTGTGCAGATTCGTGAAATAGTTGCGAACAAAAGTTTGTTTTTTGGCTAGTTTGGCTTTTGAACCTGGGTGTCCCGAGTTCGAATCCTGGTAAAGACTGGGATTTTTAATTTCGGAATCTTTCGGGCGCCTCTGAGTCCATCCAGTTCTAATGAGTACCTGACATTTGTTTGGTAAAAGGAAAGGCGGTTCATCATTTTCTGGCCACGCGGCACCCTCGTGGTTCACAGAAAATGTAGAAAAGAAAGGTGGGGCTGAACTACCATGAGTGAAAGTCAAGTGAAAGTTGCCATTTCAGATCTTGCGACTTATAGAGCAGATGATGTAAAGGTCATCTGTTTCTGTGGACCACGGTTAACGAGGTTATCGTGTGGCCAGTACAATGTTCCATTTTTTTAAATCTATCATTTATTAGTATGATTAGTTATCTCTCACGTGATAATCGCTTTACAAAGGTTGATATCTGTATAAAGGAGGAATTGTTGTTTTTTAAAAACTTATTAAAAATGTTTAACTTGTTTTAGGCTACGCCACTCCTTTAATTCTGCACACACACATATTCATTTTTTTAATTGATTCATACATTATGAGACTAGTAGAATTTACGGCAATGTACTGTGCGTCCGCCCAGGGACTCTCCCTTAAAGAGGGAAGAAAGGGGAGCCTAGAAACTAGAAAATATACATTTGCATAAAATATATATATTGAAAGAGAAATATAAAAGAATAAAGCAATGTTACTTACTTAATTATATTACTTGAGAGACTTGATAGATTTGACTAAGTGCATTTGAAACATTCAGATGAGCGTAGACGCAGAGTCATAAACAAAAATCCTGCCCACTATCTCAATTAAAATCCGGCCCCAATTCAGACAGTGAAGTAAATGGCAGTAGCCACGTGACTTATAGACCTATTATCTTACCATTATAGTGTGCCTATTTTGCTAGCCACAAATGAAGATGCACCAGAAGATAGATATATGTAAAAGCTTGTACCTCTAAATAAGAAATGACGGCATTAGCTTTGTAGACGTCGAAGACATTCTTGACGAAACTAACAGTTGATAAGAAAGTAACTTGGCCGGCGTCTCACTGGAGACTGCACACAACAGTACGGTAACACATTCGTAGGGCTGCCTCACAATAGCATCGGTCTACATGTCGAACTAGCGGTAACACATTCGTAGGGCTGCCTCACAATAGCCATCGGTCTACATGTCGAACTAGCGGTAACACATTCGTAGGGCTGCCTCACAATAGCCATCGGTCTACATGTCGAACTAGCGGTAACACATTCGTAGGGCTGCCTCACAATAGCCATCGGTCTACATGTCGAACTAGCGGTAACACATTCGTAGGGCTGCCTCACAATAGCCATCGGTCTACATGTCGAACTAGCGGTAACACATTCGTAGGGCTGCCTCACAATAGCCATCGGTCTACATGTCGAACTAGCGGTAACACATTCGTAGGGCTGCCTCGCAATAGCCATCGGTCTACATGTCGAACTAGCGGTAACACATTCGTAGGGCTGCCTCACAATAGCATCGGTCTACATGTCGAACTAGCGGTAACACATTCGTAGGGCTGCCTCACAATAGCCATCGGTCTACATGTCAAACTAGCGGTAACACATTCGTAGGGCTGCCTCACAATAGCCATCGGTCTACATGTCGAACTAGCGGTAACACATTTGTAGGGCTGCCTCACAATAGCATCGGTCTACATGTCGAACTAGCGGTAACACATTCGTAGGGCTGCCTCACAATAGCATCGGTCTAAATGTCGAACTAGCCGTAACACATTCGTAGGGCTGCCTCACAATAGCCATCGGTCTACATGTCAAACTAGCGGTAACACATTCGTAGGGCTGCCTCACAATAGCCATCGGTCTACATGTCGAACTAGTTTGAATGGTCAATCAAGAGACGACCAAAACATGGAATGTTGTTCACTTCTAGTAGAACGAATGTTGTTCACTTCTAGTAGAACGAATGTTGTTCACTTCTAGTAGAACGAATGTTGTTCACTTCTAGTAGAACGAATGTTGTTCACTTCTAGTAGAACGAATGTTGTTCACTTCTAGTAGAACGAATGTTGTTCACTTCTAGTAGAACGAATGTTGTTCACTTCTAGTAGAACGAATGTTGTATGTACTAAATACAGAGATATGAATTACAGTTGGGCTTTATCAAGTAAGCGAAGTAAACAATTACATTTTTAACATTACTTTGAGGAGGAGTGCAGTATTTGTGGGGGCACGACTGAGGCGCGGTGGCTGAGCGGTAAAGCGCTTGAGTCCGGGTTTCGAATCCTGGTGAAGACTGGGATTTTTATTTCGGGATCATTGGGTGCCTCTGAGTCCACCCAGCTCTAATGGGTACCTGACATCAGTTGGGGAAAAGTAAAGGCGGTTGGTCGTTGTGCTGGCCACACGACACCCTCGTTAACGTAGGCCACAGAAACAGATGACCTTTACATCATCTGCCCTAGAGGCCACAATGTCTGAAAGGGAAACAAATGGGCACGACATGATCCGAAAATAAGAAATAAAAAAAAAACAAAGACTATTCCTCCTTTATAGAACGTACAGAGCGATTCTTTGGATCTGAATAACTCAGGAATGTTTTTGTTTTTTGAAGTGGAACAGTTTTTACGTCGCTCTTTCCCCACCCCCTCCCCTCCCCCAGTCTAAGTGAGAAACATATTGACTAAACGAATGTATTAATCTACTAGACTTTATAATATTCGTATGATAGGCCTTTTGATGTACACTGTGAGACTGATCTTATTGAACACTACTGGAGGCAACTCTTGAAGGGATAATGCCTACTTGAAGACGTACAGTGTGCTCAAGATCAAAACACTTGCACTCATCCTTAATCTTCGGAATCAAAGACACTGCCATTATTGGAAACATCCCGCCGTGTCGTAGTAATATAACCATGGGCGTAGCCAGGTTTCTTTTTTTTTTTTTGGGGGGGGGGGACCCACCACACACGCAGGATCGGAATTTAGTGACTGAATTTTTGCTTTGATTGTAATTATTTTATGTGAGATTTTAATACTAAACCATTACTTGCTCCGGCGCAGCCAATGGGGTTTTGATTTAAAAAACCCCTACCAGGGGGTTTTGCAGTTAAATCCCCTCTCTTCTATAAAACAAAAACAAAGAATGCAAACGTTTATTCTCATGCATATTCCAAGAGCATAAATAAAGAGATTTTGATTTTAAAACCAACTCTGAAATATATGATAAAACCCCTTCTTCAATATAAGACTATCCATTCCATGGGCGTAGCAAGCATAGAGTTTTTGGGGTTCAAAGCCCCCACTCGAAATGAAATTTTATGGCTGATTTTTTGCTTTGATTTTCTTTATTTAATGTAAGATTTTAATATTAATTCATCACTTACCACAGCGTAACCAAGGGGGGGGGGAGTTGAGTTAAATATCCCCTTCAAGGGTTTTTTTGCTGTTAAACCCCCCTCTTCTATAAAACAAAAAAAAATATATGCAAACGACAATCCCTAAGTTTCAGGAGCATAGCTAAGGAGGATTTTTTTTATTTTAAACCACCCTCCGAAATTTTTTAAATGATAAAACCACCTATTCAATATAAAAATAAAGCATTCATCAGTCACCAGTCAAGAGGGGTTTGTTTTGGGCTTGAAAAAAAACCTCTTCAAATTTTTTTTTAAAAAGCAAATTGCACCCTCAAAATTCTATGAGCATAGCCAAAGAGGGTTTCTGAGTTTAAACCCCCTCCTCCAAAGGGCTTTAAATTTAAAACCCCTCCAAACGGTTTCTAGTTTAAAATCCGCCTACAAATAGATTTTGAGGTTGAAAACCCCCTCTTTAATATTATTCTAAAGCACAAAACTACAGTCCAGAGATTTTTTAGTTTAAAACAGCCCAACAGATGATTTTGACGATAAAACTTCCCTTTTCGATATATATCCTAAAGCAAACTACAGTCATTAAATTCCAAGAGCGTAGCCAAATAGGTTTACACAATTATACCAGTGGCTGGACTCCATTAATAAAGTGCAGTGAATAGCATGGAAATTGAAAAAAAGACTAAATGTGGCTCAAAAAAGATGGCTTAGACGGATTTTAGGAGTCAATTATAGAGATCGTTCTCAATCAAGGAATCCTTTGCCAAACTGGGAGTCGACACCTTAGTGAGGTTGTTATGACAGAGCGTCGCATGATGTTTGCGGGACATGTTCTCCGACAAAGTAAATTACGCATACCAAGAGGTGCGATGGCATGGAAGCCATTACGCGGAAAGAGCAAACAGGGACATCCTAGTACAACTTGGCGCCACACTTTCATGGACGTCCTCAGAGCAGTAGACACCAGGTGGGAAGAGGCTTTAACATTGTCAGTGACAGATTTTTGTGAAGAAAGCTAGCCACCCAGAGCGCCTAACGGCGCGGGAGGAACTAAGTCCTTAGTAAGTAAGAATTGCAGTTTAGGTTTTTGAACTAAAAGTTTTTAATACAAGGATATTGCACTGTAGATACCTTAGAATATGCTTTTTTTTTTGTTTCAATTACCAAAAAATTGTCCGGCGGCGGAGCTCCGCCACGAACCCCACTGTAGAACATCTCAACGCTCCCCCAGACACCATTGCTGGCAAATGCGAGATAAGTACAGTTTTTCCACTAACTCCAGGAAGAATCTACTTTATGGTACAATAATGGTTATCCTAAAGAATGAAGTGTCATATTGTAAAAAAAAGAGTATTTTTGTTGAGAATATATATATATATATGGAGGCGGGGGGGGGAGGGAGGACCCCCCTGCCCCCGAAAAAAATCCAAGGTTACGCCCATGATCCATTCATCAGTTACTAGATTCTTTGAGCGTAGCCAAGAGTGGTATTTGTGCTTAAAACCCCCTTCCAGTGGGGTTTGCAGCTAAAATATACATCTTCAATATAAAAAAAGGAAATAATACACAAAATTCTATGAGCGTAACCAAAGGGGTTTTGAGTTTAAACCCCCTCCAGCGGGGTTTGAAGCTAAAAATATATCTTCAATATAAAAAAAGGAAATGATACACAAAATTCTGAGCGTAGCCAAAGGGGTTTTGAGTTTAAACCCCCCTTCAGCGGGTTTGAAGCTAAAAATATATCTTCAATATAAAAAAAGGAAATGATACACAAAATTCTGAGCGTAGCCAAAGGGGTTTTGAGTTTAAACCCCCCTTCAGCGGGTTTGAAGCTAAAAAATATCTCATTAATATTTTAAAAAAAAGAAAATTACGCACTAAAATGCTATGAGCGTAGCCCAAGGGGTTTTGAGTTTACCCCCCCCCCTTTTAGCGGGGTTTAAAGAAAAAAATACCTCTTCAACAAAAAAGAAAGCAAATTACTCAAAATTCTATGAGCGTAGCCAAAGGAGTTTTGAGTTTAACCCCCCCCCCCATTTTAACTGGATTTAATGCTGAAAAATACCTCTTCAATGTAAAAAAAAAAAGCAAATTACACACTAAAAATTCTACGAAAGTAACCAAACCAAAGGGAGTTTGGAGTAAAAATCCCCCTCCTCCTGAGGGCTTTTTTTTTTAAAGTTTAAAACCCCTCCAGATGGTTTTTAGTTTAAAATCCCCCTTCAGGGAGTTTTGAGGTTGAAAACCTTTCTCTTCAATATCATTCTAAAGCAAACTACATTCACCAAATTCTATGAGCGTAGCTAAAGGGGTTTTGAGTTTGTTAAAAAAAAAAACTCCAGAGATTTTTTTAGTTTAAAACCCCCCAACAAATGATTTTGACGATAAAACTTCCTTTTTCGATATAAAATCTAAAGCAAACTACAGTCATCTAATTCCAAGAGCGATAACAAGAGGGGTTACACATTTTTACCAGTGGTTGGGCTCCATTAAATAAACTACAGTGAATAGTCATCTGCCGAAATTGAAAAAGACTAAATGTGGCTCAACAAAGATGGCTAAGACGGATTTTAGGAGTCAGTTATAGAGATCGGGTCTCAATCAAGGAAATTAATCCTATGCCAAACTGGGAGTCAAACCCTTAGTAAGGTTGTGACAGAGCGTCGCAAGAAGTTTGCGGGACATGTTCTCCTACAAAATGAATTACGTATCATAAGAGTTGCGATGACATCGAGGCCAGCAAACAGGGACATCCTAGTACAAATTGGCACCACACTTTCATGGAGGTCCTCAGAGCATGTGGAAAGAGGCTTCAGACATTGCCAGTGACAGATTTTTGCGGAAGTAGCTTGCTGCCCAATGCGCCGAACGGCACGGGAGAATCTAAGTAAGTAAGAATAGCAGATTAGGTTTTTGAAATAAAAAATATTTAATAGTAAGATTATGCATTTTAGATACCTCAGAATACGCGTTTTGTTGGCTTTCAGTACCGGAAATAGTGCCTGGCGCTCACAGCGCTCCCCCAGGCCCACATTGATGGCAATGGAGGGGAGTCTACGATTTTTCCACTAACTCCAGGAAGAATATCTTCAAGGATACAATAAACGTTTTCCGAAAGAATGAAGGGTCAGAATGTAATAAAGATTAATTATGTACACACACACACATACATACACTCTGAAAAAAAATCCTGGCTACGCCCATGAATATAGCTATACTGTGGTATATTATTATTATTGTTTTATTATGCGAATGTATATACTTATGTTTATTCACGTTACTAATAAAAAACATCACTTCCGGGTCATTCATTGGAAAATGTTGTGAACCAAACATGTCTTCACTTAACCTTCTATGACTAATAGTGTATGTAATAGAAGCCTTTTAAGTCAAGACACCACATATACAATGAATGGAATGAGTAGCAAAAGCAAAGTAGGCATGGAATGATGGAGCATGTTAACTATTCTTATTTCTATCTAATCCATCTGAGGGAAAAAAATTGCTCACTGTACCCTACCCCCCCCCCCCCCAAAAAAAAGGCTTATAGTTGTGAGTGTAGTACTGTTATCTTTCCTTTCCTTCAGTTTCACATATCGTTAAGTCTACAGTTGTACAAGTCTACAGATGTACAAGTAAGTCTACAGTTGTACAAAAAGAAGTTTACAGATGTACACATCTACAGGAGTGACGGATGTATTAGTCTATAGATCTTATCTTCTTACATAATACAGACGTTACTTCAAAAAAGAAGATGATTACGTCCTACGCGTCATGCATTTAGTCATGTATATTAACCAATGACTTAATATGCATGACTAAATGCATGACGCGTAGGACGTAATCATCTTCTTTTTTGAAGTAACGTTTGTATTATATAAGAAGATAAGATCTATAGACTAATACATCCGTCACTCCTGTAAATGTACAAGTCTACAGATGTACAAATAAAGTCTACAGTTGTACAAATAAAGTCTACGGATGTATTAGTCTACAGATGTACACGTCTACAGATGTACAAGTAAGTCTACAGTTGTACAAAACAAGTCTACAAATGTAAAAGTCTACATGAGTACAAGTCTACAGATGTACAAGTAAGTCTACAGTTGTACAAAAAAGTCTACAGATGTACAAACTTAGAAATTAACCTAGACCAGAAAGAGAGTGGAAATGACCAGGAGACCAGACTCCATTGCTACGCCCCATTCACACATTTTGACCTTAAACACGCCCACTACACAACACGTTCATTTGTAGCACGCCCCTATGCGCATTTAGGAACTTTGGTCACGCCTACCTAACCACCGTGCAGTCACGCCCCCAACATTTTCTTAAAATAATTCTTTAAAATATTAGCCATAGTAAATGCCCACGCGCAAATCCATCTCCAAGAAAATAGCCTACTTACATATCTTTTTTTTTCTTACATAACCCTTAGATCTCAAAAACAATTTTAAAAACTTCACTTTAGCATGTAGTGTGTTCAAGTAAAAAATATATAAATTTAACGAATCAAACATCTCCTAACATGCTAACTGAATTAATTACATCATTCTTATTTATACGGCTTCAAACAGACACACACAAACAAACACACTGATACTTTCAAAAAATCAATAATAAAATTGCACTAAACAAGTATTAGTTCTAAATATAGATCTTTTCATTGGATCTAGCTTTTCAATATCATTGTAGGGATCAATATACATTTATTATGTCAGTGATATAAGCTGACTAAACTTCACTCTTATAAGGTGACATTCACTTATTACATCTTGTTAATATAAGAACAATGGCGCAGATATACTAGTATAAAGCACTGCAATAACAACATTACCAAACTCTAATCTAGATCTAATAGTAACAATAGGAAGATAGAGAAACAAAATTGCTCTACTCTCGAAACCGGGTGAGAGTAGAAAACGTGGAAAGGGGAATAACACAGCATGGATGGTTGGATGTTACGGCCCCTTTTCTTCTGTAAACCCCGCCCCAACATCCCCCGAATCCGCTTCCACTCCCTTTAGCATCAAGATGGGGTGGGCTCTGTCACAGACGAATCAGACGCAGCCTGCTATTTTTTTTTTTCATTCATGTCTTGCTACGCAAGCGCTATTCATTCAGAGGGAGACGCATTTGTTCTAGACTCTCGGTTGACCTCATTTTTCTGTGTTAGCATAGCCCCCCCATTCACCCCCCTCCTACCCTCCACTTTTCTTTCTTCTCAAACCGTGGTATTCTAAAAATAGATACGCAACTGGTACCCTGGCGGTGAAAGAAGGAAAAAAAAAGTTTATATCTATATATAAGTGAACTTTCGATCATATATTTTTTTATTTTATAGAAGCTAGCTTTGATCTATCTAATTACCTATCTATTGTTTAAAAGCTACAAATTGTCTAATAGTTGCGATTATATCTATAAAAAATATAACTAGTCCAATTATTCTCTAGATTCTTAATCCCCCACCCTTTTTTTAATGGAATCACACACCCCTCTAGTCACACACACACACAGACATTTTTTCAATTTTGTTTGACGTATAGAAAAAAAAGTACATTCATAGCTCTACATCTAGTAGTCACTTTCTGCTGTTCACGTAGAGATATTCAGGTATTGGTTTTGTCTGGCAGTCATTTGATCTCAAAACCTAATGCGCTATTGAAAATCTAATTTCACACCTATCCTCTGTACTGTGCTCTTAATAGCTACTATACATTGCCTTGTTTTGGTCATCTGAAAGAGAATCCTCTTTTTTCTTAATATACAAGTGGTTTTTACAAATACTTATTGGTACAGTGGTAGAAAGACTATCTTTCACCTATATAATAGTCTATGCCTACATTTTAAAACAAGATTGTAATAACCTTATATAGCTGGTCTATACTACCTTGTGTAGTGGTTTAGTAATACGAGACAACAGGGAAGTCATCCATCTGATTTCGTCTTCTTGGAATCCATGGACAGGAATTTTTAAGTGGCCATCTTCTCTCTTCGATATTTATGCAATGAATAATATAAATACATCTAAAGGCATGTCATGTTTGTGAAGAAAGAAATTGAGTTGGCTACGTTCTCATCTAGTTTCCCTTATTTTGTTTTATTTAATATGCATAGCTTGTTAAACTTTTTTTGTTTTTTTTTTAAGTCAGAGACCCCTTTAAGGATGAGGTGTGGGAGGACACAGTGCCATAAATAATTCATACTCTTGATATTTGTCGATTGAATGTAGTATAGATCTAAATATATTCTACCAACTCGAGCATCTAAATAGGGCCTACTCCTAGATCTAGCTAGCACTATATCTCTAAATTTATTGAAAGTATGCATGACAC
Organism: Biomphalaria sudanica; assembly: GCA_036873155.1. Taxonomy (NCBI): domain Eukaryota; kingdom Metazoa; phylum Mollusca; class Gastropoda; family Planorbidae; genus Biomphalaria; species Biomphalaria sudanica. The sequence continues at coordinate 1,692,271 of JAZGLO010000291.1, forward strand.
ATAACAATTATCTTAAAAAAAAAAAACAAGATTCAGATTGATTTATTAGAAGTTTGCGTCATTCCACAATCGTCTATGTGATGTGTTAAGTGTGTATTAATGTGTAAGTAGGCTTTACGACATATACTTTACTAGATTTACCTTTTTTTAAAAATTATTATTACTGCTTTACATTCTACATTCCTTACCACGAAGCACCACTAGTTCTAGATCTACATTGCAAGTTAGTCTATTTCCCAACAGTATCATTTTAATTTGTATAGAGAATGTAGAGTTTTTCTGTTTTCATTTGAACTAGTTAGACTATATATTTTTTTATTTTTTAAAAAAGTAGAATCTAGATCTTGTCTGGTCAAAATCTAGTGCTCATCTGTTCCCCAGTCGGATTTGACTGAAACTATGACTTGCAGGTCGTGCCCGCTTTGCTGAGCCTGTGATGAAGCCCTCCTGCGCTAAGCCAGCGGGCCACCCATGTCTGCCACACACAGCACAGATTTCTACTTCCCCCTTCTCTCTTCTTTTTTAATTTTTTTTTTTTAAACTAATTTTGTGCAGAAGAAAGTCGTTTTTAATGATTTATATGCATATATTTATGCAAGTTTTGCATTTAAAGCATTATTTAATGTTCATATTTACGTATGCAATCTTAAAATCACTTACAATTGTGCAAAATACGTTAAAAAATGCAGAATTTTGCACCGCATAGAAATTTTCTCATGTCTCGCGCATGCGCAGACGACCCCTCCTCATTGAAACATAAATGCTGAGCACTAGCATTTGCAAGTATTAAGAACCTAGCTTCGATAGAGGCAGTGTCGTCTGTCTGAGGCCTAAACTGAATTGAAACAATTTCTACCTCATATTTATTTTCTTTCACCTCTTGGAATAATATTCGTGAACATTTCTAGGATTAATATCAGCAATTCTGTGTTTTTTCTTCTGTTTTGCGATTCATCTGCAGCTTTTATAATACAAAATGGATCACTTTTCACTGGTTTGTTGCGAAACAGATATCGGAGGTAAAGCACACAGGGCCATCAAGGACCCCGTTTTATTGAATGACAGCAGAGTGTTAACGAATTTGCTCTCCACAGAGGATAAATATCTACCACATACTTGCTATTTCAACTGTGTGCAAACTGACATTCAACCATACATGAGAAAAATGGTCACTGAATGGATGGCAGAGGTAAATTTCACTGATTTTAATAGTAATAATACTATACTAGACTAATCAAGAGTCAACTGTCTATGACATTGCATATTATAAATGATGTATTGCCACATCATCAACATTGTTAATCATCCTTACAAAAATATTGTTCTAGATTACTTTATCTAGTCTACGTGTGTAAAATTTCACTTACACTTTTTTTTTAAATACCTGTAGACTCATTATTTAATTGTATGAGACAAAATGACATCCTGCCGGTTGCAATATGGCCGAACCAGCTGGGAGGCCTTGAAATTCCACGAGCTGTATGAATCATGGCCAAATTTTTATACCGGCTTTGCAGCTAATTCAATTTGCAGCTTGCCCTTGGGTAGTGCACAGAATATAGATCTGTCTTATTCATCTGTATGTCTTTAAAAAAAATGACTTAAAGCAATTTTGCCATTTTCAAACTCAAGACTGACACTGTGACTGTGTGACTATGTATGACAGTAATCAGTAATGACTAAATGAGTTATCCAGATTTATATGAGACTAGATCTAGATCTAAATGTAGAGCTAGGACAATTATTCATTCTAAAACTAAGGTAGATTCTAGAATCTATATTGAGAATATCCGATCTAGATCTAATTCTAGTCTAGATACAATTTTTCAGATAAAAACACAGCTCTAAATTCAGATCTAGATAGATCTACCATAGAATCTAGATTTATAATTAATCAAACCAAGTTAATCAAGATTACCATTAATTCTTTATTCTATTAGTATAAGTTGTAATTTAAGAATGCCTTTTTTTTTTTTTGCATTGTTTAATGCATCTACATCTAGATATTGATTCTATTTTTCATTTCGTATTTATATGTATTTATTGAAGTATGTATACAATTATCTAGATTTTATAATTATTAAACAATGTGCTCTTGATTAATGTGTCATTAAAATTGACTATTATAGCCTTTGTTTTTCCATTTGTTACAGGTGTGTTCAGAACAGAGGATGGAAGAAGAGGTGTTTCCTTTAAGTGTAAATTATTTGGACAGATTTCTTTGTATCAGGGATATTAAAAGAACACGGTTGCAATTGTTGGGGGCCGCCTGCATGTTCCTGGCATCAAAGTTAAAAGAGACCACCCCTATCAGCGGTGAACAGCTGGTCATGTACACAGACAACTCCATTACACTTGAAGAGCTTACGGTGTGTACACAAGGGACTTTTATATTACACCTACATATTGCTATAAGATTTTCATTAAAAAAAAATATAATATTGGTATGTTAAACTATTATTGTAACAATGTGATAAAACTCTTATAGCAAAGATGTTGACACAAAAGCATTACATAATAACATTCCTATTATATGGTAGAAGTCATGCAGTATACTGATCTACATTAATAGCCTGCACAAACATATCACGTCATTCTTTTTTAATTTACTAGTACCAAATAACACTGAACTCATCCTTAATCTTTGGAATTAAAGGCAATTCCATTATTATTATCAAACTGAAAGTATATGGACAGCCTAGACACATAAGTTTGTGTAAACCTATCATGGTATAGAAATAATGACAAATTATAATACATCACCATTTAAGACTATAAACATTTTGTAGTCATAAATAGTGAACAAGAATATGAATGTACATTAGCTTATCATCATTGCAATTGTTTTGTTTCTTCCAGGATATGGAATCTCAAATTTTACATCTTCTAAAGTGGGACCTGTCTGCGATTGTACCCAATGACTTTCTCGACCATGTACTTCATCGGATGTCTTACAACAAGAGCATTTTAACTGCAGTCAAAAAGCAGGCCCAAACATTTGCTGCTTTGTGTGCAACAGGTAATTTTTTGTTCTTTGGACTAGATGTACTAGTCTTTAAATAAATTTGTTTGGTCTAGATAATATTTGATGTTCGTACATTAAATAAAAAAAAAATTTTTTAGTTAACCTTTTTAACAAAAAACTTAATTTTTAAAACTTTTTTTTTTTTAACAATTCCTATTTTTGAAAATAGAAATAATAATAAATATTAGTTTAAATGTAATTTTTTTTTAGCATTAGTTTTTATTTGAATATAAAAGTCACCTTAGTAAAGATATGCTTTCCACCTGTGACAATCAGCAATAAATGACCTTTCTTTGTTAGGCAAACTTGCCCTACTTTTCCTGGCCTTTGTACTGCCATGTACATTAAGTTAGGGCCATATACTAGTCTGGCCTTTGTCAATTGTATACAGTTAATTATATAATAATATCTTGAACATTATTTCTTCTCAGATTCTAAATTCATGATGATCCCACCTTCAATGATTGCTTGTGCTGCAATAGGTACAGCATTTAGGAATTTGAATTGCGAGTCAGGAACTGAATTAATGACATTGCATGCCATCACAGGCAATGATATGGTGAGGATTTTCTTAAAGTAAATTCGTAACATTCTTTTCATTTCTTAACTGTCTTTCTATGTTGATTCTTTCAGTTGTTTAACTTTGAATTTGTCTGTTTTCAGGATTTAATTAGAGGTTGCGTGGAACAGGTAGAGCAGACCATTCGTAACTGCATGTCTGCGTACAATCAGAGCCAGACTCCAACAAAGCAAGACTCTCACAAGCAGGAGCAGCCCACCACTCCTACAGACGTCAGGGAGATCAACATAATGGCTGTAGACAGTGTTCAGAAACCAGTGCCAGTTATGTATTGACCTTGGTGGCTGTAATGAAACTACCCTAGCGTCGTGACTTACTATGGTGCGTGATCCTTCATTGAAAGGTATCTTGTCGCTGCTCCTTGAGTCTCTCCTGATTGGCTTCTATGCCTTGGAAATGTTCATCTTATTTTTTTTTTAAATTGACCCAAAAAAATGAGCTCTCCAATCAAGGATGTACAAGCTTCTTCTCCACTTCGTCAAAGAAATGCCTACAGTGATTTAGTCTGTAGCATCCTTATGTGGACTTAACAAAATTAAAAAGTATTTAAAAATGATTAAAATACCTTACCACTGGAATTAACAATGGATTCGTATGGATAATAAGACTTTTTTTTAACACCCAATGCAGGTGTGAGGTAGTTGTTGCCAAATTTGTACTACTTTTCTCCCTCTGTTCAGAGAATATGGTTTTTTGTTGCTCTATTTAAGTCTTCCATGAAGATGTATATTGATAACTAAATGTGGCCAACTTCAATGGTCATACATTTTTTTTTTAAATCTTTCTCTTTGACCATCCAAAATAGTGAATGCTGTGTCTGCATAAAAAAAAAATTTGTACTGCTTAAAGTATAAAATGCAGTCATGAAAAACACGCTAATTTGTTTATATGTGTAGCATTATCTTATTTTAGTTCTGTTAGATGCTTATTCTGCAAATGGAATGGCTAGCAAACTTGTTGATGGGGATATTATCTTTTTTGTTTATGCTGCCATCTTGTGGGTTGCACAAATCTCACAAGTTAGCATGAATATATTATCTTAAATTTTAGTTACAGTAGTTAGCATTGAACAGAATCTTCTTATCTTTGACTTGAAAACTAGACGCTCGTCTAATCCTGTGTTCAATTAATGAAGCAACGAAATAAATTATTTATTGTCTCGTGTCTTAAAAGCTTGCCGAAGTAAGATCACATTCGGTTCTTTAGAATACGTAAAAAAATGTAGCATCCTAAATGTGTATAAAAGTATTTATATTTTAACAGAATGTGTTCATGAAATATTTAAATTATACTTTTTTTAATAGATCTATTCTATATAATTTTTTGTATAACCACAGTTTTGTCAGTGAACCAATCGCATCCATCAAAAACATGTTGACTTCAAATCTTGTGTAGAAAGTGTTAAACCAAGCTTTGACATTAATGTAACTGACCTGCATGTTGTGGTCTTGGGAGGTGTTGTACAATATACAATGTGATAGACCAGATCATTGCGACTGAGCCTCAGGCCTTCCCAGGACCACAATAAACTATTATTTATCTGTGATGTGGCCAGTGGTCTTTTTTTTTTTTTTTAAGTGGGGCCAATTCTTTTTTTCTTTTGTTTATATATGCATGTGTATGTATGGATTTACATATATATGTGTATATGTATAATAGAATTATGTGTTCACAAGTTTTAAATTTCGTACTTGGAAAGAAACTTTAAAAGAGAGAGGTGATTCAGACATGGTTTTATATTTGTGAGCTAAGATAAAGTCCTTTCTTTTTTTTGTTCACTACCAAGTAACAAATTAATGTACGTCATTTTTTCTAATCTAAATATGTCTCATTTGCATATGTACAATCTAATTGTCTTACAGTTTGATTTTATTGTGAAATTAATAATAATAAATCTTGTGGATTGTTTATTTTCAAATATTTTGTTCTGATTGGCTTATGCACAGATATGTGTAGACAAAAACTATTTTAAGTTTTTTTTATTTTGGTTTTGATTTTTGAAGTGTCAAAAAAAAAAGTCATAGCTCAATGAAAACATCAAATTTAATTCCCTATTGAGATAATGTTGACAGCCTTACTATAGTCATGAAATGTTCCAGATGTATATATATATATATATATATATATATATATATAGTTAGATTTCTATATCAAATAGATTCAATCTGTAGTTTCTGCATTGTATCTGCCTATCTCTGTGTACATAATTGAAGCTTGCACCATTGTTTTTTTTTGTTGTTTTGTTTGGTGTATAGATTTTCTAACCGGCTCATTAGCTCCTTAGTAATCACATGTAATTGTTTAGTACCTATGTACAGTGTGTGTTGAGTGCTATTACATGTCAACACTGACTTTCAATCTGTATTAATAAAAACAATGCAAGAGTCTCCTGTTTCTAATCCTTCCATTTGGAAAATGTGAGAAGCACTGCTGGGAATGGCTAATGTCTAGGTGTGGCTTCTTTCTTTTCTTTCTCGTTTCTTGACATACCTCAGTTGAACCTGTCATTGACATGTCTAATATAGCCTTTATATGTACCGGTATATCCATGTCAAATGTCTAAAGCTGCATGCTTCTAATTTTTTTTTGTTTTGTTTTTTATTGGGGTTGACACAAATAATTGGGATCTGGGTGTAAACACACTTCCCTAAAGAAAAATGATTTAAATTTTGGGGCTGGGGATTGCTTTTTGACTTTGGAATTGATATTTTTGTTTATGAAAATTTCTTAGTCCCTGCTAAAGTATTGTGATGGTTTGATGAACTATTCAGGGTCTTTCAGTACACCGTGGGTTCCTCTGGATGCTGTGATAACAAAGAGGTTGGTGAGGACATGCACACTCTTAATTCCACTCAGAAGTTTTGTTTGTATTATTTGTTTTGCTTAGTGTTACATTTTATTTGTGTGACCAGTAAAGTACTTCAGTTTTGGAAACATCTTGATGAATAGTGTAATCATGTTTTTTTTTTTTTTTTTGGTTAGAAGTTGTGAGTCAATAAGCATAGTTGTTTTTTTTTTCTTTTTAGTTTTTAATGTCTTCATCAAAGCTAATGAGTAACCAGCTCATTTAATGTAAAAAGCCAGGCCACTTAAAAACTGGGTTTGTCTTGAAGGGTGATGACCAATGTGATACTGTATTATAAAACCTAATCTGACCCTCCTGACATTCCTGTGTATTTGAAGTGGCTTCAGTTGCAATATGTCGTTAGATGTACGTCTTTTATATATACATATACCTCGTCAGTTTTGTATGTGTGTGTGTCAGACAGAATGAATGTATGAAATGGTTAAATGGGGGGTCTAATCAAACCCTTCAATTTTTTAAATGTATAATATTGTGAATGAATTGGAAAAGCCTTATTGTACCATTTGTATATAAATCTTTAATAAAGTAAAAAAAAATGTTTTTGTGTTTTGTTTTGTTTTTAAATACAATGTCCTGTTTGAATTATTGATTTTATAATAAAGATCAAATAAATTGGCTTGCTTTGGTTGATATTATGTCTGACTTCCAGATGAGTTAGTTAAAAAAATTAATTTTATTCGACTAGATTATATACTAGGCATTTTGGTTAACTAAGTTAAGTGGCAATTATATAGAGGAATAGCCTGGCCTTCATTTATGAATATCTCCAGTGTGTTGAATAAAAAAAAACAACCGGAAACTTTCACTGCAGAAATGTAACTATATATCCTTTCACTAGCTCCTCTCAACAGTAGTATCATCACGATAGGGTTTCAAATTTGGTAGCAAACCCACACTCAGATTGTTGCGGCTAAACCCTTTTTATAAAAAATGCCAGATCGAACAATGAACACCGACAGCTTGCAGGATTTGACTAACATTCTCTCATACAATCTCCAAGAGACCTGTATATGCAATACTTAACATCTGCAAGAAAACAATGTATCTAGTCTGTAGAGCAGTGGTTTGGGGGGGGGGTGATTTCATTAAAATGGGAGCCAAATGGTTGGTTTATGGGGATGGGGGGGGGGGTCGATGAGCACAAAAAGGAGAACGCCAAGATGAAAGGAACTAGAGGTGCTTTGAAACAAAATGAATACAACAATTTTTTCAAAGTTAGCGCTGGTGAAGATAGACAAATTCTAATTTGTTTGTGTTTAATTCAGAAACAACATTTGGGGGAGGGGGAATTATGATTATTATAGCTTTTATATAGCGCTAATTTCATGCTTATAGCATGCTCAGAGCGCTTTTGGTCCAATTTCATTTGTGGACCAGGGGGAGAGGGGGTATCTAGGAGTTGGTTTTCCGTGCTGCCTTATGGCGCTCAGTAAACACAACTCTGCCCGAGAAGGGTGTCGAACCTCTAGGTAGCCAAGTCAAGCTAAGTTCAAGCGCACTTGGCCTCTCGACCACGCTTCCCACAATCTGTATTAATATTCCATTGTTCATTTTGTTTTTCTACCTGTAAGCAGGCAGTGTGTTTATTTTTGTAGATATGTGCCTTACACACGTCAACGTTTATTAATGTATAAATAGGAATCGTTATCATTATAAAGTAGACTTTATTTCACGTACAGTATAGCATACCCATAAACAAAACTGTTGGTATATTTATATGTAAATCTTGATTATTCAGATGTATAGAGTACCATAGGAATAGAACAATTTCACGTTTAGTGAACAATGAAAACATTGACATTGTCGTCCAAGCGAATCACTCCTCAGTATGCAGTTACCTATCATTCCGTGGGTTTGATTGAGTCGCCACTAGATAAACGTATTCCATTGAGTCAAATTAGCATGAAAACATTTTCCAATGAGGCTAGGAAACCATGTCGGCCTATAGAACACAGAGCAGGTATTCTGACCAAAAAAAAAAAAATTCGAACAGAGGAGGTGCAACAGAAATATGGCTGCATTGAAGTATTTTTTCTTAAAAACCAAAACTGCGGTCATAATTGGAATTATTCTTAGCATTGTCCTTAACATAGGTAGTTCAAAACTGGGGGGGGGGGGGGGTGTACCAAACTGATCGAGCAAGGAAAGACCCAGCCTGGTTGTAGCCGCTAGAGGAGACCTTCGCATTGCTTGGACTATCTTAAAGCCTGACATTTCTAATAGTGTTCTAATGCGTGAGACACAATGTTCCCATCATTTTTAGTTTGTGTGTGTGTGTGTGTGACTTCAAGCAATAAGACGAATTTCCATACGGACAATAAAGATTATTATTATTATTATTATTATTATTATTATTAGAAATTAAATCTAGCTTCTAATTTAAATCTAATTGATCTATTCTAATTTTAATTAAACCTAAACAATAGAGAAAAAAAAACGCATGATATTGATGGAAGGAGAGTCACTATGTGTATGTGTGTGTAATCTCTGTTAAGTTATTTAACAGAATTTTTTACTAGGCAACTAGTTTGAAAAATAACGCTCTAACGATACTGACAGAATTTTTTACTAGGCAACTAGTTTGAAAAGTAACGCTCTAACGATACTGACAGAATTTTTTACTAGACAACTAGTTTGAAAAGTAACGCTCTAACGATACTGACAGCCTGAAAGCCATCAAATAAATGTAACATTTTATTTAAATTTGTCTTCTCACGTGTCTTTACAACGTAGTTGTCTGGGGGAGGGGGAAGAGAGAATCAGGCAGAAGAACAACATATTCAATTACTAAACCACAAGTTTGTAAGCGTAGAAATATTTAGGATGCTTGATAAGGAATGACAAGCAGTAATAAAAATGACTGTCTATAACACACAGCCACATACTTAAAAGCAAACTTATATCTAAGAAAACCATTGACAAAACCATCCTCATACTTGTTGTCATATATAGGCAAGTGAAACCATCCTCAGACCTATTGTCATATATAGGCAAGTGAAACCTGGACGCTGACCAAACCATCCTCAGACCTGTTGTCATATATAGGCAAGTGAAACCTGGACGCTGACCAAACCATCCTCAGACCTGTTGTCATATATAGGCAAGTGAAACCTGGACGCTGACCAAACCATCCTCAGACCTGTTGTCATATAGGCAAGTAAAACCTGGACGCTGACCAAACCATCCTCAGACCTGTTGTCATATATAGGCAAGTGAAACCTGGACGCTGACCAAACCATCCTCAGACCTGTTGTCATATAGGCAAGTGAAACCTGGACGCTGACCAAACCATCCTCAGACCTGTTGTCATATAGGCAAGTGAAACCTGGACGCTGACCAAACCATCCTCAGACCTGTTGTCATATAGGCAAGTGAAACCTGGACGCTGACCAAACCATCCTCAGACCTGTTGTCATATAGGCAAGTGAAACCTGGACGCTGACCAAACCATCCTCAGACCTGTTGTCATATATAGGCAAGTGAAACCTGGACGCTGACCAAACCATCCTCAGACCTGTTGTCATATATAGGCAAGTGAAACCTGGACGCTGACCAAACCATCCTCAGACCTGTAGTCATATAGGCAAGTGAAACCTGGACGCTGACCAAAAAAAACCCCATAAAATCTGCTAAATTCTTGGACAAGAAAAATCCTCAGAAAAATGTATGGTGCCATACATGAGGAAACTGCATGGAGGATTCGAACCAACCAAGAAATAGACCAGCTCTATGAAGTGACCCCTCCATAGTGACAGAAATAATAAGGAACAGATTCTGTTGGGCGAAACCTACGAAAAGGGGACGGTGGGTAAAGAACGAGTGAAGACCACCGCTCTAGAGGAATAGTTGGAACAAGCTTGGAGGATCACAACTGCCATTGAATGACCACCGCTCTAGAGGAATAGTTGGAACAAGCTTGGAGGATCAAAACTGCCACTGAATGACCACCGCTCTAGAGGAATAGTTGGAACAAGCTTGGAGGATCAAAACTGCCATTGAATGACCACCGCTCTAGAGGAATAGTTGGAACAAGCTTGGAGGATCAAAACTGTCATTGAATGACCACCGCTCTAGAGGAATAGTTGGAACAAGCTTGGAGGATCAAAACTGCCACTGAATGACCACCGCTCTAGAGGAATAGTTGGAACAAGCTTGGAGGATCAAAACTGCCACTGAATGACCACCGCTCTAGAGGAATAGTTAGAACAAGCTTGGAGGATCAAAACTGCCACTGAATGACCACCGCTCTAGAGGAATAGTTGGAACAAGCTTGGAGGATCAAAACTGCCACTGAATGACCACCGCTCTAGAGGAATAGTTGGAACAAGCTTGGAGGATCAAAACTGCCACTGAATGACCACCGCTCTAGAGGAATAGTTGGAACAAGCTTGGAGGATCAAAACTGCCACTGAATGACCACCGCTCTAGAGGAATAGTTGGAACAAGCTTGGAGGATCAAAACTGCCACTGAATGACCACCGCTCTAGAGGAATAGTTGGAACAAGCTTGGAGGATCACAACTGCCACTGAATGACCACTTCCATTCATGAGACTGGACGATTGCGTCTGATGCAACCAGGGGAAAATGTTTCTAACTGGTCAAGTTGCACGACGCAATGCCACTATCAAAAGCTTCAAGCGATGCAAACACTTAATATTATTAATAATGTTACCGGTATACTTAACAAACTGACTTGTATATTATGTCATGTAAAAAGTCACCATCGCCCCCTTAATGTTTTTTTTTCAAGCCGTTCGGTTCTCTCGATGGTCCTGTGTTCCTGTCCGCTGCCATCCCCCGACTAAACATTTTTAGGAAGCGGTCCAAAAACGTGTAGGAAAAATTTTAGTGGGCCATAAAATTAAATATGAAAACACAGAAATATTGTGTGAAATCTATGGCTTTCAAAATAAAGCGAATACTGTGTATACATCTATTCTGCGAGTGTTGGACGTCATTTGGTTTCAGCTGGGTCGTAGTTATTTTGAAGTGTCAAGTGAGCTATCTATTTTGGACACAGAATTTTCTAGGCTGCTCATAAATAATTAGAAATAATTTTGTAAGATTATTATTAGGTTGGAGTACAATTAATTCATGCTAAAAGCATGGTTTTAGTACTTATCAATACACATTAAAAGGCATTATGAAAATATCTTTTTTTTTTCCAATAGCACAAAGAGCTTACATATTGGCCTGAAGCTATCAAAGTATTTTCATAATCCCTAAACATATCTTCACAACAGTCAGTGAATTAAATTATCCAAAATAAGACAGATCCTTGCTAGCTAGATAATGTGTAGGCCTAAATAAAAAAAATTGTTTTTTGAAACCTATTAGCTGGCAATAAATGGAAATTTTCCTTGTACCTAAATAGTTAATTCGTAAAATCTGAGAGCCCATGCAGAGTCTTCAAATATTCCGCAGACAAATTAAATCATGAAAGACACTGTTCCGTTTTTTTTTTAGTTTCAAATTCGCTCAGAAATGAGCCCGGAACTAAGTTTTCTTACCTTCGAGTAGTAAAGTACACAAGTGTATTCATAACGCATAGCATTGACTTTTTGACATTGTGTGACAGTAAGCCCACGAGTGGGGGGGGGGGGCGGGGGGGGGCAATTGTATTTACAAGCATTACAGTTATAACGAGTCTGGTTGTATATTTCAGGCAGTATGAGAAAGGATGTTCCGATGTGTGATGCAGTGTAGGATAAACAACATTATTCTCTGGGTTGTTTTGTTTGAAGATCTCCACAAATCCAAATGTTTTCTTTATCATATTTGGAACTGCATCTATCAAAACATTGCTTATTGTTTGATGGAGGTGTTCTCGACATTTTTAGACCTTCCATAAATTCATGAAAACTATCTGGCGTTTTTGTTGTGTCTCTCTAATAACGCATGCATATTAACCTCTCAGTAAGGCAAAATACCTTTTCTTACAACAAAAAAAAAAAAAGAACAGTTGCGCAGTATCACTCACAAAGTTACTTTATTTCATAGCAAAGGAAAAGTAGTCACATGTTATCTGTAATGTAGTGATTTGACTCAATCTGTTATAGTTTTTCGAGATGAAATTACAGCTTTAAAATCATTTTGACTTAATAGGACATACAACTTGAAAAACTTCAATCACATTTTTTTTTCTACAAAGTCGCCATCAGAACTTTAAAAAAATTACTTTTAGCAATACATATCTTGCATATGTAGCGTTTTTTTTATTGTTTTTTTTTTTTAGAAATATACACTTTTGAAACAAATATTTTGATGGAGTAATTTTTCTTTTTGGAGATTTTCTGATTTTTCTTTCATTTAGTCATCAGATCAGGATGCTAAAACTATTTTGTTTAAAAGTCAAGTATTGGGATATATTGTAGCCCTTAGGAATGAACACAGTGTCATGGCCATTGAGACAGACTTCAATGTTTCAACTCGTACTCAAATTATGAATTTTAAAAAATGTGAATAAAATTGTTATCTTTAATTACTATTATAAACTATTGGCGGGCCGGATGAAACTTCTCCGCGGGCCTTAGTTTGCTCATACTGGGCTAGGATGTAGATTATCTTCAGCTCTGAAGGCACATTGGAAACATGAAACATAAACCATTGCAATACAAAAAGTAATAATATCTAAATGGATGGAGAACCCTTGACTTTTGGTCAGAGTTGTCACTCTTCACAATCAAAAAGATAATCAACCGATCAGTGTCATTATTATAGGAAGTCGTCATTACTGGAAGTCATTATTATTGGATGTCATTATTTTTGGATGTCATTATTATTGGATGTCATTATTATAGGATGTCATTGTTATAGGATGTCATTATATTGGATGGCATTATTATAGGATGTCATTATTATTGGATGGCATTATTATTGGATGACATTATTATAGGATGTCATTATTATTGGATGGCACTATTATAGGATGTCATTATTATTGGATAGGATTATTATAAGATGTCATTATTATTGGATGGCATTATTATTAGATGGCATTATTATAGGATGTCATAATTATTGGATGGCATTATTATAGGATGTCATTATTATTAGATGTCATTATTATAGGATGTCATTAGTATTGAATGGCATTATTTTTGGATGTCATTATTATAGGAAGTCGTTATTATAGGATGTCATTATTATATGATGGCATTATTATTGGATGTCATTATTATTGGATGTCATTATTATAGGATGTCATTAGTATTGGATGGCATTATTTTTGGATGTCATTATTATTGGATAAAATTATTATTGAATGGCATTATTATTGGATAGAATTATTATTGGATGGCATTATTATTGGATGTCATTATTATTGGATAAAATTATTATTGGATGGCATTATTATTGGATAGAATTATTATTGGATGGCATTATTATTGGATGTCATTATTATTGGATGGCATTATTATTGGATGGCATTATTATACGATGTCATTATTATTGGATGTCATTATTATAGGATGGCATTATTATTGGATGTCATTATTATTGGATGGGATTATTATAGGATGTCATTATTATTGGATAGAATTATTATTGGATGGCATTATTATTGGATAGAATTATTATTGGATGTTATTATTATAGGATGTCATTATTATTGTATGGCATTATTATAGGATGTCATTATTATTGGATGACATTATTATTGGATAGCATTATTATAGGATGGCATTATTATTGGATGGCATTATTATTGGATGGCATTATTATTGGATGGCATTATTATTGTCGCTTCTAGTATTGATACGTTCTTCAATTTCAAGGTGTTTTTGTTGTTGTTTTTTCTTTGAGAAATTGAACATTGACATTCATTAAGGACAGATTCTATTGATGCTTCTGTAAATAAGTAGGTAACTGATAAAATAACGCGTATACACTTTGGTAAAACACCGAATGCTTTTTCTAAGAGTTGAAATAATATCGTTAAAAGGAAAATAAATTGTAATACAGTGTATTGAAGCGCTTTGTCTTCTGATATTAATACTCCTAACTCTGAATACTAGCCTTTATTTTCTTAAACTTGTCAAACCACCTCAATCTTATAGCCACCGAAAAAAAAAAGAATCTTTAACTTTGCTTGCTTAGATAAGAATAAAATCCTATATAACTTCCTAGACCGAACTCCTGCAGTGCGGTACTGGATTGCTGCGGGTAGAACTCGGGGCCATAGTGATGGCAGTCCGAAGCGCATACACACTACCAGGCAGCCACCCCCAGTTAAAAGCCACGTCTTCCACGGATGCAATTTCCATGTCATGACTACCTATTTAACTTCTTTAATGGAATGATATACGACTTCATAGATGGATTAAATTATTTAATGGATGCAGTGTTTCTATAAAGTAACAATTATTGTCTTTACATTCCCGCCTGTATCCTGGAAATGTCTCGTTGCAATGTAGCAGACGGTCTGTTGTAATGTCTTATATATTCTGAGACGTGACTTTACTTTCACTCTATGAATCGTGCATTTCATTGGCCTTCGATGTGAAGTGATGTAATGTTTCAAAGCTAAAGTAGCAACTATTAAAATCAAAGCTACTGTATCGAAAGCAACGGCAATACCCAATACAGTTTGGGATCTACGTCAGTACTGGATACAGTTTGCGATCTACGTCAGCACTGGATACAGTTTGGGATCTACGTCAATACTGGATACAGTTTGGGATCTACGTCAGCACTGGATACAGTTTGGGATCTACGTCAATACTGGATACAGTTTGGGATCTACGTCAGTACTGGATACAGTTTGGGATCTACGTCAGCACTGGATACACTTTGGGATCTACGTCAGCACTGGATACACTTTGGGATCTACGTCAGCACTGGATACACTTTGGGATCTACGTCAGCACTGGATACAGTTTGGGATCTACGTCAGCACTGGATACAGTTTGGGATCTACGTCAGCACTGGATACAGTTTGGGATCTACGTCAGCACTGGATACAGTTTGGGATCTACGTCAGCACGGGATACACTTTGGGATCTACGTCAGCACTGGATACACTTTGGGATCTACGTCAGCACTGGATACAGTTTGGGATCTACGTCAGCACTGGATACAGTTTGGGATCTACGTCAGCACTGGATACAGTTTGGGATCTACGTCAGCACTGGATACAGTTTGGGATCTACGTCAGCACTGGATACAGTTTGGGATCTACGTCAGCACTGGATACAGTTTGGGATCTACGTCAGCACTGGATACACTTTGGGATCTACGTCAGCACTGGATACAGTTTGGGATCTACGTCAGCACTGGATACAGTTTGGGATCTACGTCAGCACTGGATACAGTTTGGGATCTACGTCAGCACTGGATACAGTTTGGGATCTACGTCAGCACTGGATACAGTTTGGGATCTACGTCAGCACTGGATACAGTTTGGGATCTACGTCAGCACTGGATACACTTTGGGATCTACGTCAGCACTGGATACACTTTGGGATCTACGTCAGCACTGGATACACTTTGGGATCTACGTCAGCACTGGATACAGTTTGGGATCTACGTCAGCACTGGATACAGTTTGTGATCTACGTCAGCACTGGATACAGTTTGGGATCTACGTCAGCACTGGATACAGTTTGTGATCTACGTCAGCACTGGATACAGTTTGGGATCTACGTCAGCACTGGATACAGTTTGGGATCTACGTCAGTACTGGATACAGTTTGGGATCAACGGCGTTGCAGGCCCTGTCAGGGTGTAGCACTGACTACTGAAGCCTTTTTCCCGAAGGGAAGAGGTTCGGATTCAAAGCTTTCCTTCTCCTAGGTGAGTAGTCGCGATAAGTCCGCCGGGCCCAATATCTGAGCCACACGTGAAGGCCACGAGTTGGATTGGTTGCCAGAGATTATTTAAAGACACATTCCACTGGAAGCAATTTATAAGTGGTGAAGTGCTTATATCCATTACCACATCCGGCAATAATGGCCTCTAAGGAAAATCCCTGCCCATGACATGCATTGTTCGTACTTCTGAATGAAGATGTACCGCTCAAATATACACTGTTTACCTAACTGCTTTTTTTTTTCTATTACATTCTTGAATGGAACCTCTTCTTCTTGTCCATTCTTCTACCCCCTCTCTCTACACTGAGCTTGACCTGTTTTCTCCGCCGGTGTTTTAAAGTCTTTTAGATCATGGACTGGAAAGAAATGTGAACTACATTTTATTTTTTGGGTTCGAAGGTCCATTTAGAAACGTTGACTCTCGTCACAGAGTTGTCATTGTCAAGCACGAGTTACCTCCCACCAACAGGAAGTTGTCAACGTTGTGTTTATCTTTTTGGGTGGTAGTTTGTCAGAACAGAAGCTGACGGGATTGAAGTCGATACCACAACAGTAGAGTGGGCCCTTCGCAGGAATGGGTCCACCAGGCAGGGAGGTGTCTTATCATACCACGCATTACGCAATGATTTACATCGGTACAACTGCTAATGACCCCCCCCCCCCACACACACACACACGCGCGCGCTCTTCTATTAAGTTTTTATACGAGAATATAGGCACCCCCCCCTGCTTTAAAAAAGTAGTTACTTAGATTGGAAGGGGGGGGGGGGGAGATGGGTAATTCCGTGGGCATGATGGTTTGGCGGCCGGGGGGGGGGGGATGATGCCGTGCAAATTATGCAGTCACAAAATAGACACACACACACACATGGGTAAATTTTTATTATTAATTAGAATTTCATTAATAACTGAATGACAATATTTCACCTTTTTTTTTTTTACCTTACCACAGATGTCATTTGAAAACATGTTATTAGTTTAAATCATTTTGTCTACACAACAATAGAAAATAAAATAATAATATTCAAAAACTCAATATTCCCCTACAAATATTTAATATTTAAAAAAAATATATTTTTTAAATTTCATATTTAGTTTTGAATTCGTGAGTAAAGAGACAGTTCAGTCCACTCAATCATGCAATGTTGTATTTTGTTGGCCAGGTTATGGACTTGTAGCGAAGCACATTGGAAACTAATTTTTTACGATTTTTTTGTAAACAAGCACCGAAATCCCACACCCCTACATATAATTTCACGTATTTTATAATACTTTATTTAAAAGAATTAAGAGCTAAATTTAAAGTTTTGTTTTTGTTTTTAAATAACTTATAACAGTATTTGTGTGTATCTGTGCTCTCGAGTCGATGCGATCCTATGACTAGGATTCTATTTTTAGACCAATGATGGATTGCATTGAGCTATTTTGAAAATAGACGTGTGGTGTTTGAACGTGAAGAGACGACCAAGAAAGAACCTACTGGACAGACCAAATAGCGAGAACACAATAGTGTTTAGGATCATGCAATCTCTTAGGATTTAATGTGTATCATGTCTATGACATCGACAGCATGTTAGTTTTTGTTTCCACTAAAAATTGAGTTTATTTTGTTTTTATGAATTCTATGAAGTTTATCATTTGTTTTGTTTTGTTTTCTTGTTTCGGATGTTCCTTCAGAATTAAAGATTATTACATCCTACTCCTGACCTTCCTGACCTTCCACTGGACGCTGGGGGGGGGGGGGAGGGCATGGTTCGAATTTCGAGCCCGATACCATCGAGGTGACAGTCCAGAGCTCATATCAGATCCAATTCCAATGTGCATGTCTAGCAGTGGTGTAGCAACCATGTCTCGAAGGGGTTTGTTTCGCATGGGCTTGCGACTAATGGGGAACAGAATGGACTTTTCTAATGGATTTTTTAAATGTGTTGACTGTAAGAATTTAAATGTTTCAAATTATTCATATTTCTATTTATGCTTTCTAATTAGACTGAGACCTTTTTGGCAAATACAAAAAAAATAAAAATAAAAAGGTTTGATAGAGCTTGTGGATTTTCGCAAATTGCGGTGGTCAGGCTGCGTATCTGTCAAAAAGCATTTTAGTGAAAAGCTATGAGGTAAGAGGAACCTGTGTACGAAATTTGATGCGGATACGGGCAATAGTTTAAGAGATCTCGTGATAGATCAGTGGTATTTTGGCTTATATATAGTAGCCCGGGCATGCTACCCTGCCTCACAGTCGCGCCTGGGTGGAAACGATCGTAGGAGGAAATTTAGGCCAAAGGGTAGCAAAACAAGACTCCCGTGGGGTGCCTAAGGGGGTGCGAAAGTATCCACATTACACTGTGCGAAGCTGTAAAACAGCTACCGCAACCTTGTCACAATCCAGGCACTGTTCCTATAGTAACCGTTCCATAAATGACGTGTCCTGCATGGTTAGCCTGGTATAGAAAAGGAAAATTTTGGAGGGCCTATTGTACTCTGCCTCTGGCCACGAGTCTCACCCCTGCCAGATAGAATAGGGTATACTGTTCTCATTCAGGCCAGTGAGAAGGAGCTCTTGTTCACTTTTGCTGGCCTAGAGTTCCAAGAGCCAAAGGCTCAACTCTACCTGACAGTTTTAAGAAGAAGAAGAAATATATAGAATATAGAAGATATACTTAAAACATTTTATATTTATCGTTCTTAAATTAAATTTCTTATGATTTATATTTATGAAAATTTCTTATGATGTATATTTATGAAAAGAGCGAAATTATATATCGATGTGTGAATTTTACAAATAGAGTATGAAACAAAAGAACTAGTTCTCAGAGACAGGAAACACGAAATACATGTACAAATATATTTTTAAAAAAAGAGATATAACTCCATTACTAATCTTCAAATATAATAAAATAATTTTAAAATTCTTTGGTTCGATTCGGGTATCGAGATCGTTCCATATGCTCCTTCTTCCCTAGTGCTATTAGAGCATGGAATGGGTTGCCTGAGCCAGCCAGGAAAACCAGTGACTTAGAAGAATTTAGTTCATTGATTAATTATGCATGACTAAATGCATGACGCGTAGGATGTAATCTTTTTTGTAGTAACTCCTGTATTGTATAAGATAAGATAAGATTTTCATCATATGGACATCTAGGTCTAACACTAGAACTAAAGTTCTGATTTGGAACTCTTAAAATCTTTATCAGATATAAGCAAAAATATAGGCAACTTCAATAAAATTGAAGCAACTTCAAATTTACTCAGTTATGGCATTTACTGTAATACGGTTGATTTTGCAATGTTGGCCCTAAACCTAGATTTAGTCTCTAGCCAAATTTACATTTTTTATAGTTTGAAAAATTATAACGGTCAAACTAGAGTTTTCCCCGTGTGGCCAACGAGCTGATAATTCTTTTCTCAGAGATAATCATCAACTGTTACATTTCTAGGAAAATCGTTGTTGTTGTTTTTTTAGAACAGCTGGGAACCACCCAGGTCCCATGAAGGAGTGACTTGAATAAAGGTATGGGAACCACCCAGGTCCCATGAAGGAGTGACTTGAATAAATATATGGGAACCACCCAGGTCCCATGAAGGAGTGACTTGAAGAAATATATGGGAACCACCCAGGTCCCATGAAGGAGTGACTTGAATAAAGATATGGGAACCACCCAGGTCCCATGAAGGAGTGACTTGAATAAAGGTATGGGAACCACCCAGGTCCCATGAAGGAGTGACTTGAATAAAGATATGGGAACCACCCAGGTCCCATGAAGAAGTGACTTGAATAAAGATATGGGAACCACCCAGGTCCCATGAAGGAGTGACTTGAATAAAGATATGGGAACCACCCAGGTCCCATGAAGGAGTGACTTGAATAAAGATATGGGAACCACCCAGGTCCCATGAAGAAGTGACTTGAATAAAGATATGGGAACCACCCAGGTCCCATGAAGGAGTGACTTGAATAAAGATATTGTATAAGGGTAAAAGCCAGAAATTGGCGCCTAAATCAATAGCTTTAGACAGAATGGTCACGTGGTTTGCTACCAGCATATAAGGGAAAACTCTTACAACTTCTGCTTCTTACAGCTATGCCCGAACGTGGAAGGGGTTTCAGGAGAAATCCTGAGGAAAAATCAGGAGCCGGCGACCAGAGGCGGCAGTAGCAATGCGCGAGGCTCTGGGTGAGTGTCAGGGTAACGATGATGATCCAAAGTCGCTTCAGGACTTAATGAGACCTACAATAGTACATTGGGAAATGTATGCAAGGATGGTAGATCTTAAATTGGGTTTACGGTGACAAAAGATTGTCTTTATCGTGCTCCCCTCGCTAAGGAGCTGGGCCTGGTATGGTTTCCCTACTCGTCCTCCCCTAAGGCCGCCTCTGCAGCACACGGTGCTTTTTCTTGGCAGAGCTTCAGCGCTGCTGTTTCCAAACTGTATCAGCACTAACGATCCTTGGGACACATCAACAGCGTGGGGACTATGAGGTGATCAATGCTTCAGGACTAAATGAGACAATAGTACAATATGAAATGTATGAAAGGATGGTAGATCTTAAATTGTCTGGATAGCGTTTTATTAAGTTTTAACGAGTCACATTGTTAATAACAATAATAGTTAACTATAGTAATAATTATAGTTATAATCAGTGCTTTTTTTTTGTAAAAAAAAAAAAAGGTGCCGGTACTCAGTGATGGATTACCTAACTTTTAACTACTAATACATTAATAATAAACTTTAAAATACAAGGAAAGTAATACTTTTTTCCCACATTGAAAAAGGTGCCGGTACGCCGTACCGGTGCGTACCGTCACAAAAAGCACTGGTTGTAATAATCCTATATATGAAAGCAATGTAAACATATTCGAATAAATACAATTATGTACGTTTTTATTGAATTTTTCTTTCTTTAATATTACGGAATGTACATACCAATTGAGATACATCCATTATTTGTAAGCGTAGACAATGACCATATATACGCTGGGCGACTATGCATATCGCGTTGTAATTATCTGCGGAAAATATGTAACATTCCTCCCCCACCCCTCAAGGTATTGACTATGACTCTTTCAATCATTCCATGTATCCTCTAATTGTAAACTTCAGCTCGAGATCCCCCCATCTATTGAGTACGATCAACAACAACCTTAATAAAGCTGCTTCCAAAAGTTCTGTTGTTGAACAGTCAGTCATTACGATTGTGCTGTGGGAGGGTCTTCTTGACTTAGTATTGGGTGTCCTGAACTCACCAGGACTATTTCTACAGACTCCTATACCCGCGACGAACAATACACATTCAGAATATCGGAAGAGTCAACATATGATTCGAAATCCTGGTAAGTTCCATGGTTGACCAATGGCATTAACGTTTCAAATAATCAGGAGTTGAGGACCTCGTTTTCGTTGACCCCGAGAGGAACACAATGTACTTAGTGTGTTGTCTGTCTAAAGTGTTGTTTTCTTGGAAATAGAATCTCACATTAGATATCTCAATTTGTGCTCAGTCTTAACTAACTTACCTAACGTGAGATTTCTGAAACCGGGTTGACGAGTACCTGGCTACACTATTGTTGTCGAGTTAAAACAAACGCCTACAGATTAATTTTAAATTAGATATGTGGATCTACATCACAATACAGGTTCCACGACAAATAGTTCACCGACAAATTGTTAAGCTACAGGTGGTTTACAGACAACTGATTCACAGATAACTGATTCACCTACAGATGGTTTAAAGACAACTGATTCACAGTCAAATGATTCACCTACAGATGGTTTACAGACAACTGATTCACAGTCACAGTGGCGTAGCTAGAGTATATGATGCCTAGTGCGGTACCTCATCTTGATCCCCCCCCCCCCAAAAAAAAAAGCTAACTAAATAATCTTACTTTTTTGTTCAAAATAATATGTATTTATTAATCAAATTTTGTTAAATCAAAAAATCACTTTTACATAACCATACTACAAGTGAATTTTACGCGCTTTCTTGCTGGCTAAAGTATCAATAATTTTATCGAAATCAATTTTTTTCCACCAGCTCATGTTCAATGGACAAAATGGCCAAATTAGTGAGTCGTAAATTTGTCATCGTTGATCGCAAGTAATTCTTGATCAGTTTAAGTTTGGAAAAACTTCTCTCGCATGTAACGACGCTTACCGCAATAGTCAAAAATATGCGAATCATGATGACGATATTCGGGACTGAATCATCTAGCTGATATTTTTTTATAAATTTCAAGACCTCAATAGGTCCCTGTTTTGGAAGTTCGGAGGCTTCTGATGAAACTTTGACAAATCGTTGAAGCCTCTTTCGCTCCAGCAGAAATTCGTTTTTTATCAATGTCGCTAGGAGTACTATCGAGATTGATTTCGACCTGAGGATTTAATAGCTGGGAAGGCAACAAAAATTCATATCTATCTGCTACATCATGAAGTTTCTCGATTATTTCTTGAACAATCCTGTCCAAGGTAGAATAAATTTCCCTTCGTAGCTCTTCTTTGTGTGTAAGTACAGAGTCGTCACTTTTCTCACCAGGCATCTTTTTCTTATGGCCAACACGTTTCTGAGGTTCTGTACTGATTCTCAGATCTGAGCACACGCTTTCGGCAAAGGTAATGCTGGCTTCAGCGATGTCCTCTCGATTACTACTTAAAAATGTCTCTAATGTTTTTAGTTTGAGTGAGCAGTCTCGAATAGACAATCCTTGTTTTTGAAGGTAGACTTGCGCATCATTAATTTCAGTTAATACAGGAGCCCAAAATCCAAGATAGTTGAGAAAACTAAAAGACTGAATAGCAACTAATAATCCACCTGCTTCAGATCTAGTCGATGAATGTTCATCTCTGCTAGTTAATGTCTCCAGAGTTTCTATAATTTTAGAAAATTTATCCCTAACCATCTTGACGGCTTCTCCTCTGGCGCTCCAGCGGGTCTCAACTAAACGTTTAAGGCTAGTTCCGGTTATTTTGATGAGGATATATCCCAGCGGTGTGTTGAAGTTGAGAAAAAGGCGTGTAAACGGTCCAGTGTACCGAAAAATGTTACCGAATTGACTTCAGCTTCAGCAGCTTGAATTCCTGCTAAATTAAGAGAATGATTTGAGCAGGCAATGAATAGTGCTTTGGGATTGACTTCTAGAATACGTTATTGGACACCGTAGTTTTAACCTTTCATGACCGCAGCATTATCATAGCCTTGACCCCTGCAGTCCATAATGTCGAAGCCATCCGAACGCAGTTTCTCTAGAATCATCTCAGCGATTCCAGCAGCATACTTGTCCTTTGTGTCGATGAAGTCAATAAAAGACTCACGAACCTGCACCCCTGTCATTATCCATGACAACGTACCGTAAAATTTGGGAAGTTTGATCCAGCTTTGAGATGTCAGGTGTACTGTCAAAAATAATAGAGAGATATTTGGCTTGCTTTACTTGCTGTATGATTTGTTTTTTAACGTGATCCCTGTGACGACTTCCTAATTGTAACGAACCACAAAACATTGAAGTAACAAACTCGACTCGCTTTCTTTTCTATTAATACCGTACTTTATTTCCTCTCTAGTTTCTACCTCACAACCTACACTAACAGGCCTAGCCGCTCTACTGAGCTTCTGCATTCCTGACCTCTCGCTACCCCGCTAGGCTGACCCATTCAACCGCTGGACAGGTACAGAACAGGGGCGTAACTTAAGGGTGACACTCATGCTCCGCGACATACACACACACACACACCAAGATCCTTTCACAACAATCCCCCAATATTGTAATAAATTCATTTTGTATTTGTGGAGACATGTATGTATTCGGTCTGGAACAAAGCTTAGTTCGAATCATATGCTCCCTCAAGAGTGGACCGTACTTTGATAGTAATTTTAATATTACTAAATCCATGAAATTGCCTTGATTTTGCCCTTCCAACACTTTTTCAGCTCGCTCGCGATGCCCACTTAGTGCCAGATTTTGCTTTAGAGAAAACGAATGATGTCCAAGATTCTCTTCAGGTAGTCTCTCCAGGTTTTCGTCTCTTGTATAATCAAATCTTGGGCCTTGTTGTCAATACTACTCTCAGGTGAGCTTCAAGTTCCCTCCAAGCAAGCGATGACTAAATGTGAGCCCTGCTGTTCTCATGTTTTTCTATTTTCGGGGAATACCTCCACCAATCATTGAAACCATCTTTGGATTTAAATGAAGATTTGGTACTTGATATTGTTCAGAAGAGTATGCAGGGGAAGCAAAATAAGGATTCTTTTTTTGGCGAATAACACATCCACTTTCTAAGAACTTTCTCGCCGTTTGACATTTGCAGGAAAAACCAAGCCTTTGAAAGCTTTCTTTCCTTTTGCTGACTCTTGATATGTAACAGAGTTTCACCCTCTAGAGTCTTTGATCCATGCCTTCAGCCGTTTCAATCAGAGATGCCGATTTCTCCGTCTGAGCTTGAAATGGTTTTTAGGCGTCAGCCAGACTAGTCAGTCTTGAGCATTGTTCATCATTTTGTTTACGTTACAGTATTACAATTAACTAGTTAGTTAAAAAAAAAATCGTAGAAAACAAAGGTTAGCTTATTTAAAAATATTGACATTACAATAGAATTATTTCCAAAATTAAACTATAAAGAATCATAAAGAAATGAATAAACTAAGACAATTGTTTAGAGCTAGAGTTTAGTAATATATTTGTAAACTCAATATCTAGATTAAACCAGTGGACTAAACAATGAAGTAAAAAAAGGTTGGCCTATCGTCTTCTTCTTCTTTATATTACAGAGCATTGATCAGTGTAGTAACAACATGTACCGTGTGTGTCCGAAATAAATCTAGTAAATTAGATTTAAACTGTTCTATAGATTACATTGTATGGAAGAAATAGTCAAGGAGATGAAACAAAATAGTGACATGACTAGTTTATAAATCGTTAGTTCATGTTTAAAATACAGTAGTTTATGTTTGTTCGTGTCCATACAATTAGTCGTTTTTACTGAAACGCTCAGGGAAATAGGAAATTAATACACACTGGGGGAATTTTGGTGCCCCTCTCCACTTGGTGCCCCTCTCCACTTGGTGCCCTGTGCGGCCCGCACCACCCGCACAATGGTAGCTACGCCACTGCACAGTCAACTGATTCACCTACAGATGGTTTACAGACAACTGATTCACAGTCAACGGATTCACCTACAGATGGTTTACAGACTAGGTTTTTTAGGAAGAATGTAAACAGAATATTTCTGAAGGCTTTAGTAGTTTAGAGAGAGGCAGTTTTTATAAACATAGAGACTTGGCTTGGTGACATTCGACAGTTTCCTTCGTTATTATTACACGTCTTACTCTTGTTCGACCTTCATTACCAGCGTCGACTCTCTTATAATTTTGGCCTCTCGCCTGTGTTATTGGATTTCGTTATTGAGTGTTACCTCTATTTGATTTATCTGCATAAGACAGCGTGGAAGCATCTAACAACAAGATAGTAACATAACGCACTTTTTCTCGTCGCGTTTATAGACACATGCATGAGAAATGTACACAGTACAAGTTTCGATTTCTCACTCGGCACAAGATTTGGGATAGACTTTGAAAGGTTTGAGAGTAACCGAAACATGGGACACAACTGCCACATTCCTTAGCTTTGGTGATGGACATTTGTATGCAAACCTTTGGTGACCCTCCCAACAACATCAACATCGTAGGTCACGTGATCGTTTTCACATGTTTTACATCTCGCCCTAATCCCACTTTCGCATTCTCCTTTCAAGAAAGAAGGAGATAAATCCCATGACTAAATGTCTCCCAAGTCCTCCTCCTCCTCCTTTGTTCTTATAGAGACAATTTGTGAAGCGAAACAACCACTTTGTAGAGTTAGTCTATTTTTAGCAAGTTTTCATTTGCTCAATTAGCACACTGGCTACAATAGATACTGAAGACTTCACTCTATAGTGAACCAAATCAATGTCTCGTGATTGTATAATTAGTACTAAACAAATTACCATTACGCTATTATGAATAGAAAAATATAAAATCAAATGACTGTTTTTGTAGATTTAAAAACCAGCAAAATAAAAATAAAAAAAAAAAAACGTTAAAAAGAGAAAGTACCGGAAAAATCACTGCCCCATATATCAATACTGTTAGGTATAGCTCTCTTTTTCTATACGAAACAAACATCTATTCACTACCACTAATTGATATCAAATAATTGATTGATTTTTTGGATTGATTCACGTATTGTCATTGACTAAGTAGAATTAGGCACAATTTCAACTTGATCCTAGAATAGGAAGTGGGGGAAATATGACTACAAAATGTGTACCCGACCGACCAACGGAGTTAGTTAATATAAGCCTTGTGATGAGGCCAAGAAGCTACACGGAGGGAGAAATGTGTTGGCGCTATTAGGAAATCTAAAGACCAACGAAAAGTCAATTAAGTAGAGAGAGATGCTACAATACATAGACAATGTAAAAACAACTGTTTCGGAGGGGGGGGGCAATGTATTCAAAAGTCAATGCTGCCTACCACGTAGTAAGAATACTTTGTACTACAAGCGGAAGGGAGACTATTCATTAGATTCAGTAGTTTTGTAATAGTGCCACAAATTATTAGATGATTTTTAAAATGCATAGCATATAAATACCTCACAATTTTGTTGGCATGTACACTGAATATACATAATTCCTGCCTTTTTTTCTATTTATGTAAATTCGAAAAAAGGGGCCACATTTTAACGATCCTCTTTATAACATTTATTGACATACATTTTAACCCATGAATTAGTGTATGTGTTACAATCCTTCTCTCCGGAACCCCGGGTATTTGTAACAAACAATTGTAACATGTACATCGTTTAATTTTCCGATATAGACTTTCAACTGAATCTGAAAAGAGCCGCTTAATGACGCTACACCTCCCCCCTTCCGACATATGTATTCATGACTTCTAGTATCACATTTACTTACCACCCCCCACTTCCGACATATGTATTCATAACTTCTAATATCACATTTACTTACCATCCCCCCACTTCCGACATATGTATTCATGACTTCTAGTATCACATTTACTTACCACCCCCCACTTCCGACATATGTATTCATGACTTCTAGTATCACATTTACTTACCACCCCCACCCCCACTTCCGACATATGTATTCATGACTTCTAGTATCACATTTACTTACCACCCCCCCCCCACTTCCAACATATGTATTCATGACTTCTAGTATCACATTTACTTACCACCCCCCCACTTCCGACATATGTATTCATGACTTCTAGTATCACATTTACTTACCACCCCCCCCCACTTCCGACATATGTATTCATGACTTCTAGTATCACATTTACTTACCACCCCCCACTTCCGACATATGTATTCATGACTTCTAGTATCACATTTACTTACCACCCCCCCCCACTTCCGACATATGTATTCATGACTTCTAATATCACATTTACTTACCATCCCCCCACTTCCGACATATGTATTCATGACTTCTAGTATCACATTTACTTACCACCCCCCCCCACTTCCGACATATGTATTCATGACTTCTAGTATCACATTTACTTACCACCCCCCCACTTCCGACATATGTATTCATGACTTCTAGTATCATATTTACTTACCACCCCCCACTTCCGACATATGTATTCATGACTTCTAGTATCACATTTACTTACCACCCCCCACTTCCGACATATGTATTCATGACTTCTAGTATCACATTTACTTACCCCCCCCCCCCCTTTTGTTTTGTTTCCGTTCTCACGACCACCAAAAAAAAAAAAAAAGTTAAAACCCGCACCCCTCTCACACAGTCACACATCCGACTTCACACTTGTCGGCCATTTTTTCTTTATTACAAGGACAACCCTTCACTTTTTTTTAGCCTCCTCCGATTGACCGCCCGTTCACTACACACTTTTTCAGCTTATAAAATGGCATTAATACAGCACATTTGGTTATCTTACCTGTTTTATTTTGCATCCTTTAATCATAAGGCAAGCAGTTTCTTTGGACTTTTTAGACTGTAACTTCCAGGCCTAGAGGAGAGTGCGTTTCCCGAAGGTCCCCACACTATTTTTTTTTGATAATCTGTCTTCAACTCTATGTTTTAATATAAGATAATAGCAATTTGGTTTTTATTAATTAATTGTAATAGTTTTTTTTCTTCTTCCTTTGAATGTAGAGAAACGTCAGTGCAACAAAGTCATATTCAAACTCAAGATTTTTGTTTCTTATGGTACTAGCAGTAGTTGTTTTTGTTGTATTTGTACATCGACTACAAGAAATCGGAAATGACGTAAAGTAAATTTGTTTTTAAAGTTGCCTTGGAGAAAAGAAATAAATTGATTTTAGAAATACGTACTTTGTATGCTTTTTCTTTTAAAGCTTTTGGGGAAGTACCGAAAATAAATTTTCGATAGAAAGCTTGCGGCCGTCAGGTAGTGAATCTGTCAAAAACGTTTCTTTTTGAGCATGAAATTTTTTGACAAACAGTTGATGAGATCTCTTGATCAATCCGTGAGTGGCATACGGTAAATATGTTATAGATTTAATTGCTAAGGAAATAAAAGAATTCTTGTTTCTGTTTTTGTGTTCGTTGTCTTGTGATGGAAGAATATTTAATTTATGACCCAGATGTTTTTGTTAATGTTTAAAATCTTTACAGCTTTCTTAAGAATGTTTTTCTCGACTAGTTGTCTAAGTGCTGTTTGTTTGTTGCCAATGATTACACTAGCAGCTTCTAGGAATTAACTAAGCTAGTGTAAATGGTTGGTGAATGTTGTAGAGCCTCGCAATAATAACACGAACTTTGTGGGTTTAATTCGTATACTGGCCATTTGTTTTTCTTGTTTTTACCTATAAATAAACTATGAATGTTTAGCTTGATATATTATTCGAACATAAAGTAGGAATTGATTACATTATTTTTTTATCTTACTTGTTTGCAGTGAAAAATAGTTGACGGTCTGAGACATTGCTACTTTCTAATACGTTTCTATTCGTTATGAAATTAATTATAATAATCGTTTATTTCTGACAAAAATCTGACCAACCAGTGTTCTACATGGAAACGATGGAAAAATCTGACCATCAATACGTTTTAATTTGTACAAAGCTCACTTTGCCAGTCTGTCTGGTAAAAAGTTTGTACACATTATTTCTCCCACACCCATTCTCGGATTAAGCTAAAATTTCGTACCATTATTTCTTTTATCTGACAACAAAATAATCAACTTTGAAAGATTAACCTATAAGTTAATTAACTATTGATAATTAATTATTTTGTTTCATATATTGAACATCGGAAAGAAGTCGTACTTCACAGATGTGGTGGTATACGTTGATTTGGTCCCCTGAGAACTCTTGAGCCCCGAGTGAACATTTTATTTATGCATTTAAAAAACGATCATGTAAACATTCACAAAGATACGCCCTTCTTCCGTCCCTTTGTTACAACTGGTCCAGACAAGTCATAGGTTCATAGCCACTGAGAAAGTGATAGGTTCATAGCCACTGAGAAAGTGATAGGTTCATAGCCATTGAGAAAGTGATAGGTTCATAGCCACTGAGAAAGCTAAAAGCTAAACAAAAACAATTGGTAAAAAATATTTCTAATCACACAGATTTATTAAGTGTGATTGACAATGTATGGGATGACAAGGCTGATCCGAACTAAGCTACTAAGCAGTGATTTCAAAAGATGTATTTAATATAAAAATAAGTCTTTAGTTTTCAAGCTTCTTTTAAGTTCAGAGTTCCATTTTTCGCATACTATTATTCATTTAAATGATTTGTTATTGATCAAAGTTTCTCAATACATAAACTATATATGTGCTTTTATTAAATCATTTTGTACTTAAAGTAGTAATAGCATGTCCGGGCTAACTGACTATAATAGATACTATGACAACTTTGAAAAAAATATTTATTCAATAACACTTAATATAACCTTTTTTTTTTTTTTAAAAAAAAGTCTATTTTGTCTTCTTTCCACTCATTAGCAATGCACATTTCACTGATGTGTGTCTAGTTCGAAGGAATACTTTCCACTCATTAGCAATGCCCATTTAACTGATGTGTGTCTAGTTCGAAGGAATACTTTTCACTCATTAGCAATGCCCATTTTACGGATGTGTGTTTAGTTCAAAAGAATACTTTCCACTCATTAGCAATGCCCTTTTCATGGATGTGTGTCTAGTTCGAAGGAATACTTTCGACTTATAAGAAATGCCCATTTCACTTATGTGTCCAGATCGAAGAAATACTTTCCACTCATTAGAAATGCCCATTTCACGGATGTGTGTCTAGTTCGAAGGAATACTTTCCACTCATTAGCAATGCCCATTTTACGGATGTGTGTCTAGTTCGAAGGAATACTTTCCACTCATTAGCAATGCCCTTTTTACGGATGTGTGTTTAGTTCGAAGGAATACTTTCCACTCATTAACAATGCCCATTTCAGGGATGTGTGTCTAGTTCGAAGGAATACTTTCCACTTATAAGAAATGCCCATTTCACTGATGTGTCCAGATCGAAGTGATACTTTCCACTCATTAGAAATGCCCATTTCACAGATGTGTGTCTAGTTCGAAGGAATACTTTCCACTCATTACAAATGGCCATTTTACTTATGTGTGTCTAGTTCCGAGGAATACTTTCCACTCATTAGCAATGCCCATTTTACAGATGTGTGTTTAGTTCGAAGAAATACTTTCCACTCATTAGCAATTCCCATTTCACGGATGTGTGTCTAGTTCGAAGGAATACTTTCCACTTATAAGAAATGCTCATTTCACTGATGTGTCAAGTTCAAAGGAATACTTTCCACTCATTAGCAATGCCCATTTCACTGATGTGTGTCTAGATAGAAGGAATACTTTCCACTCATTAGTGATGCCCATTTTACTGATGTGTGTCTAGTTAGAAGGAATACTTTCCACTCATTAGCAATGCCCATTTCACTGGTGTGTGTCTAGTTCGAAGGAATACTTTCCACTCATTAGCAATGCCCATTTTACTGATTTGTGTCTAGTTAGAAGGAATACTTACCATTCATTAGCAATGCCCATTTTACTGATGTGTGTCTAGTTCCATGGAGTACTTTCCATTCATTAGCAATGCCCATTTTAATGATGTGTGTCTAGTTAGAATGAATACTTGCCACTAATTAGCAATGCCCATTTTACGGATGTGTGTCTAGTTCAAAGGATTACTTTCCACTCATTAGCAATGCCCATTTTACTGATGTGTGTCTAGTTCAAAGGAATACTTTTCACTCATTAGCAATGCCCATTTCACTTATGTGTGTCTAGTTCCATGGAATACTTTCCACTCATTAGCAATGCCCATTTTAATGATGTGTGTCTATTTCAAAAGAATACTTTCCACTAATAAGCAATGCCCATTTCACGGATGTGTGTCTAGTTTGAAGGAATACTTTTCACTCATTAGCAATGGCCATTTTACGGATGTGTGTCTAGTTCGAAGGAATACTTTCCACTCATGAGCAATACCCATTTCACTGATGTGTCTTGTTTCGAAGGAATACTTTCCACTCATTAGCAATGCCCATTTCACTGATGTGTGTCTAGTTCGAAGGAATACTTTCCACTCATTAGCAATGCCCATTTCACTGATTTGTCCAGATCAAAGAAATACTTTCCACTCATTAGCAATGCCCATTTCACGGATGTGTGTCTAGTTCGAAGGAATACTTTCCACTCATTAGCAATGCCCATTTTACGAATGTGTGTCTAGTTCGAAGGAATACTTTCCACTCATTAGCAATACCCATTTTACGGATGTGTGTCTAGTTAGAAGGAATACTTTCCACTCATTAGCAATGCCCTTTTCACGGATGTGTGTCTAGTTCGAAGGAATACTTTCCATTTATAAGAAATGCCCATTTCACTGATGTGTCTAGTTCAAAAGAATACTTTCCAGTCATTAGCAATGCCCTTTTCATTGATGTGTGTCTATTTCGAAGGAATACTTTCCACTTATAAGAAATGCCCATTTCACTGATGTGTCGAGATCGAAGAAATACTTTCCACTCATTAGAAATGCCTATTTCAAGGATGTGTGTCTAGTTCGAAGGAATACTTTCCACTCATTAGCAATGCCCATTTTACGGATGTGTGTCTAGTTCGAAGGAATATTTTCCACTCATTAGCAATGCCCTTTTTACGGATTTGTGTTTAGTTCGAAGGAATACTTTCCACTCATTAGCAATGCCCATTTCAAGGATGTGTGTCTAGTTCGTAGGAATACTTTCCACTTATAAGAAATGCTTATTTCACTGATGTGTCTAGTTCAAAGGAATACTTTTCACTCATTAGCAATGCCCATTTTACTGATGAGTTTCTAGTTAGAATGAATACTTTCCACTAATTAGAAATGCCCATTTTACGGATGTGTGTCTAGTTCGAAGGAATACTTTCCACTCATTAGCAATGCCCATTTTACTGATGTGTGTCTAGTTCAAAGGAATACTTTTCACTCATTAGCAATGCCCATTTCACTGATGTGTGTCTAGTTCCATGGAATACTTTCCACTCATTAGCAATGCCCATTTTAATGATGTGTGTCTAGTTCGAAAGAATACTTTCCACTCATAAGCAATGCCCATTTCACGGATGTGTGTCTAGTTCGAAGGAATACTTTTCACTCATTAGCAATGGCCATTTTACGGATGTGTGTCTAGTTCGAAGGAATACTTTCCACTCATTAGCAATACCCATTTCACTGATGTGTCTTGTTTCGAAGGAATACTTTTCACTCATTAGCAATGCCCATTTCACTGATGTGTGTCTAGTTCGAAGGAATACTTTCCACTCATTAGCAATGCCCATTTCACTGATTTGTCCAGATCAAAGAAATACTTTCCACTCATTAGCAATGCCCATTTCACGGATGTGTGTCTAGTTCGAAGGATTTCTTTCCACTCATTAGCAATGCACATTTTTCGAATGTGTGTCTTATTCGAAGGAATACTTTCCAATCATTAGCAATGCCCATTTTACGAATGTGTGTCTAGTTCGAAGGAATACTTTCCACTCATTAGCAATGCCTATTTTACGGATGTGTGTTTAGTTCAAAGGAATACTTTCCACTCATTAGCAATGCCCTTTTCACTGATGTGTGTCTATTTCGAAGGAATACTTTCCACTTATAAGAAATGCCCATTTCACTGATGTGTCCAGATCGAAGAAATACTTTCCACTCATTAGAAATGCCCATTTCAAGGATGTGTGTCTAGTTCGAAGGAATGCTTTCCACTCATTAGCAATGCCCATTTTACAGATGTGTGTCTAGTTCGAAGGAATACTTTCCACTCATTAGCAATGCCCTTTTTACGGATGTGTGTTTAGTTCGAAGGAATACTTTCCACTCATTAGCAATGCCCATTTCAAGGATGTGTGTCTAGTTCGAAGGAATACTTTCCTCTTATAAGAAATGCTCATTTCACTGATGTGTCTAGTTCAAAGGATAACTTTCCACTCATTAGCAATGCCCTTTTCACGGATGTGTGTCTAATTCGAAGGAATACTTTCCTTTTATAAGAATAGCCCATTTCAATGATGTGTCCAGATCGAAGAAAAACTTTCCACTCATTAGAAATGCCCATTTCACGGATGTGTGTCTAGTTCGAAGGAATACTTTCCACTCATTAGCAATGCCCATTTTACTGATGTGTGTCTAGTTCCATGGAATACTTTAGTCTCATTAGCAATGCCCATTTTACTGATGTGTGTCTAGTTACAAGGAATACTTTCCAGTCATTAGCAATGCCCTTTTCACTGATGTGTGTCTATTTCGATAGAATACTTTCCACTTATAAGAAATGCCCATTTCACTGATGTGTCCAGATCGAAGAAATACTTTCCACTCATTAGAAATGCCTATTTCAATGATATGTGTCTAGTTTTAAGAAATACTTTACACTCATTAGCAATGCCCATTTTACGGATGTGTGTCTATTTCGAAGGAATACTTTCCACTTATAAGAAATGCCCATTTCACTGATGTGTCGAGATCGAAGAAATACTTTCCACTCATTAGAAATGCCTATTTCAAGGATGTGTGTCTAGTTCGAAGGAATACTTTCCACTCATTAGCAATGCCCATTTTACGGATGTGTGTCTAGTTCGAAGGAATATTTTCCACTCATTAGCAATGCCCTTTTTACGGATTTGTGTTTAGTTCGAAGGAATACTTTCCACTCATTAGCAATGCCCATTTCAAGGATGTGTGTCTAGTTCGTAGGAATACTTTCCACTTATAAGAAATGCTTATTTCACTGATGTGTCTAGTTCAAAGGAATACTTTTCACTCATTAGCAATGCCCATTTTACTGATGAGTTTCTAGTTAGAATGAATACTTTCCACTAATTAGAAATGCCCATTTTACGGATGTGTGTCTAGTTCGAAGGAATACTTTCCACTCATTAGCAATGCCCATTTTACTGATGTGTGTCTAGTTCAAAGGAATACTTTTCACTCATTAGCAATGCCCATTTCACTGATGTGTGTCTAGTTCCATGGAATACTTTCCACTCATTAGCAATGCCCATTTTAATGATGTGTGTCTAGTTCGAAAGAATACTTTCCACTCATAAGCAATGCCCATTTCACGGATGTGTGTCTAGTTCGAAGGAATACTTTTCACTCATTAGCAATGGCCATTTTACGGATGTGTGTCTAGTTCGAAGGAATACTTTCCACTCATTAGCAATACCCATTTCACTGATGTGTCTTGTTTCGAAGGAATACTTTTCACTCATTAGCAATGCCCATTTCACTGATGTGTGTCTAGTTCGAAGGAATACTTTCCACTCATTAGCAATGCCCATTTCACTGATTTGTCCAGATCAAAGAAATACTTTCCACTCATTAGCAATGCCCATTTCACGGATGTGTGTCTAGTTCGAAGGATTTCTTTCCACTCATTAGCAATGCACATTTTTCGAATGTGTGTCTTATTCGAAGGAATACTTTCCAATCATTAGCAATGCCCATTTTACGAATGTGTGTCTAGTTCGAAGGAATACTTTCCACTCATTAGCAATGCCTATTTTACGGATGTGTGTTTAGTTCAAAGGAATACTTTCCACTCATTAGCAATGCCCTTTTCACTGATGTGTGTCTATTTCGAAGGAATACTTTCTACTTATAAGAAATGCCCATTTCACTGATGTGTCCAGATCGAAGAAATACTTTCCACTCATTAGAAATGCCCATTTCAAGGATGTGTGTCTAGTTCGAAGGAATACTTTCCACTCATTAGCAATGCCCATTTTACAGATGTGTGTCTAGTTCGAAGGAATACTTTCCACTCATTAGCAATGCCCTTTTTACGGATGTGTGTTTAGTTCGAAGGAATACTTTCCACTCATTAGCAATGCCCATTTCAAAGAAAGTGTGTCTAGTTCGAAGGAATACTTTCCTCTTATAAGAAATGCTCATTTCACTGATGTGTCTAGTTCAAAGGATAACTTTCCACTCATTAGCAATGCCCTTTTCACGGATGTGTGTCTAATTCGAAGGAATACTTTCCTTTTATAAGAATAGCCCATTTCAATGATGTGTCCAGATCGAAGAAAAACTTTCCACTCATTAGAAATGCCCATTTCACGGATGTGTGTCTAGTTCGAAGGAATACTTTCCACTCATTAGCAATGCCCATTTTACTGATGTGTGTCTAGTTCCATGGAATACTTTAGTCTCATTAGCAATGCCCATTTTACTGATGTGTGTCTAGTTACAAGGAATACTTTCCAGTCATTAGCAATGCCCTTTTCACTGATGTGTGTCTATTTCGATAGAATACTTTCCACTTATAAGAAATGCCCATTTCACTGATGTGTCCAGATCGAAGAAATACTTTCCACTCATTAGAAATGCCTATTTCAATGATATGTGTCTAGTTTTAAGAAATACTTTACACTCATTAGCAATGCCCATTTTACGGATGTGTGTCTAGTTCGAAGGAATACTTTCCACTCATTAGCAATGCCCTTTTTACGGATGTGTGTTTAGTTCGAAGGAATACTTTCCACTCATTAGCAATGCCCATTTCAAGGATGTGTGTCTAGTTCGAAGGAATACTTTCTACTTATAAGAAATGCTCATTTCACTGATGTGTCTAGTTCAAAGGAATACTTTTCACTCATTAGCAATGCCCATTTTACTGATGAGTGTCTAGTTAGAATGAATACTTTCCACTAATTAGCAATGCCCATTTTACGGATGTGTGTCTAGTTCGAAGGAATACTTTCCACTCATTAGCAATGCCCATTTTACTGATGTGTGTCTAGTTCAAAGGAATACTTTTCACTCATTAGCAATACCCATTTCACTGATGTGTGTCTAGTTCCATGGAATACTTTCCACTCATTAGCAATGCCCATTTTAATGATGTGTGTCTAGTTCGAAAGAATACTTTCCACTCATAAGCAATGCCCATTTCACGGATGTGTGTCTAGTTCGAAGGAATACTTTTCACTCATTAGCAATGGCCATTTTACGGATGTGTGTCTAGTTCGAAGGAATACTTTCTAATCATTAGCAATACCCATTTCACTGAGGTGTCTTGTTTCGAAGGAATACTTTTCACTCATTAGCAATGCCCATTTCACTAATGTGTGTCTAGTTCAAAGGAATACTTTCCACTCATTAGCAATGCCCATTTCACTGATTTGTCCAGATCAAAGAAATACTTTCCACTCATTAGCAATGCCCATTTCACGGATGTGTGTCTAGTTCGAAGGATTACTTTCCACTTATTAGCAATGCACATTTTTCGGATGTGTGTCTTATTCGAAGGAATACTTTTTACTCATTAGCAATGCCCATTTTACGAATATGTGTCTAGTTCGAAGGAATACTTTCCACTCATTAGCAATGCCCATTTTACGGATGTGTGTTTAGTTAAAAGGAATACTTTCCACTCATTAGCAATGCCCTTTTCACGGATGTGTGTCTAGTTCGAAGGAATACTTTCAACTTATAAGAAATGCCCATTTCACTGATGTGTACAGATCGAAGAAATACTTTCCACTCATTAGAAATGCCCATTTCACGAATGTGTGTCTAGTTCGAAGGAATACTTTCCACTCATTAGCAATGCCCATTTTACGGATGTGTGTCTAGTTCGAAGGAATACTATCCACTTATTAGCAATGCCCATTTTACGGATGTGTGTTAGTTCGAAGGAATACTTTCCACTTATTAGCAATGCCCATTTCACGGATGTGTGTCTAGTTCGAAGGAATACTTTCCACTTATAAGAAATGCCCATTTCACTGATGTGTCCAGATCGAAGAAATACTTTCCACTCATTAGAAATTCCCATTTCACGGATGTGTGTCTAGTTCGTAGGAATACTTTCCACTCATTAGCAATGCCCATTTTACGGATGTGTGTCTAGTTCGAAGGAATACTTTCCACTCATTAGCAATGCCCTTTTTACGGATGTGTGTTTAGTTCGAAGG
This sequence comes from Biomphalaria sudanica, assembly GCA_036873155.1. Classification (NCBI taxonomy): domain Eukaryota; kingdom Metazoa; phylum Mollusca; class Gastropoda; family Planorbidae; genus Biomphalaria; species Biomphalaria sudanica. Next base: position 1,730,045 of record JAZGLO010000291.1, read on the forward strand.
AATACTTTCCACTCATTAGCAATGCCCATTTCAAGGATGTGTGTCTAGTTCGAAGGAATACTTTCCACTTATAATAAATGCTCATTTCACTCATGTGTTTAGTTCAAAGGATAACTTTCCACTCATTAGCAATGCCCTTTTCACGGATGTGTGTCTAATTCAAAGGAATACTTTCCTTTTTTAAGAATAGCCCATTTCACTGAAATGTCCAGATCGAAGAAATACTTTCCACTCATTAGAAATGCCCATTTCACGGATGTGTGTCTAGTTTGAAGGAATACTTTCCACTCATTAGCAATGCCCATTTTACTGATGTGTGTCTAGTTCCATGGAATACTTTAGTCTCATTAGCAATGCCCATTTTACTGATGTGTGTCTAATTACAAGGAATACTTACCATTCATTAGCAATGCCCATTTTACTGATGTGTGTCTAGTTAGAAGGAGAACTTTCCACTCATTAGCAATGCCCATTTTACTGATGAGTGTCTAGTTAGAATGAATACTTTCCACTAATTAGCAATGCCCATTTTACGGATGTGTGTCTAGTTCGAAGGAATACTTTCCAGTCATTAGCAATGCCCATTTTACTGATGTGTGTCTAGTTCAAAGGAATACTTTTCACTCATTAGCAATGCCCATTTCACTGATGTGTGTCTAGTTCCATGGAATACTTTCCACTCATTAGCAATGCCCATTTTGATAATGTGTGTCTAGTTCGAAAGAATACTTTTCACTCATAAGCAATGCCCATTTCACGGATGTGTGTCTAGTTCGAAGGAATACTTTTCACTCATTAGCAATGGCCATTTTACGGATGTGTGTCTAGTTCGAAGGAATACTTTCCACTCATTAGCAATGCCCATTTCACTGATGTGTACAGATCAAAGAAATACTTTTCACTCATTAGTAATGCCCATTTCACGGATGTGTGCCTAGTTCGAAGGAATACTTTCCACTCATTAGCAATGCACATTTTACGGATGTGTGTTTAGTTCGAAGGAATACTCTCCACTCTTTAGCAATGCCCATTTTACGAATGTGTGTCTAGTTCGAAGGAATACTTTCCACTCATTAGCAATGGCCATTTTACGGATTTGTGTTTAGTTCAAAGGAATACTTTCCACTCATTAGCAATGCCCTTTTCACGGATGTGTGTCTAGTTCGAAGGAATACTTTCGACTTATAAGAAATGCCCATTTCACTGATGTGTCCAGATCTAAGAAATACTTTCCACTCATTAGAAATGCCCATTTCACTGATGTGTGTCTAGTTCGAAGGAATACTTTCGACTTATAAGAAATGCCCATTTCACTGATGTGTACAGATCGAAGAAATACTTTCCACTCATTAGAAATGCCCTTTTCACGGATGTGTGTCTAGTTCGAAGGAATACTTTTCACTCATTGGCAATGCCCATTTTACGGATGTGTGTCTAGTTCGAAGGAATACTATCCACTCATTAGCAATACCCATTTTACGGATGTGTGTTAGTTTGAAGGAATACTTTCCACTCATTAGCAATGCTTATTTTACGGATGTGTGTCTAGTTCGAAGGAATATTTTCCACTTATAAGAAATGCTCATTTCACTGATGTGTCTAGTTCAAAGAAATACTTTCCACTCATTAGCAATGCCCTTTTCACTGATGTGTGTCTATTTCGAAGGAATACTTTCCACTTACAAGAAATGCCCATTTCACTGATGTGTCCAGATCGAAGAAATACTTTCCACTCATTAGAAATGCCCATTTCACTGATGTGTGTCTAGTTTGAAAGAAATACTTTCCACTCATTAGCAATGCCCATTTTACGGATGTGTGTTTAGTTCGAAGGAATACTTTCCACTCATTAGCAATGCCCATTTCACGGATGTGTGTCTAGTTCGAAGGAATACTTTCCACTTATAAGAAATGCTCATTTCACTGATGTGTCTAGTTCAAAGGAATACTTTCCACTCATTAGCAATGCCCTTTTCACGGATGTGTGTCTAGTTCGAAGGAATACTTTCCACTCATTAGCAATGCCCATTTTACGGATGTTTGTTTTTAGTTCAAAGGAATACTTTCCACTCATTAGCAATGCCCTTTTCACGGATGTGTGTCTAGTTCGAAGGAATACTTTCGACTAATAAGAAATGCCCATTTTACTGATGTGTCCAGATTGAAGAAATACTTTCCACTCATTAGAAATGCCCATTTCACGGATGTGTGTCTAGTTCGAAGGAATACTTTCCACTCATTAGCAATGCCCTTTTTACGGATGTGTGTCTAGTTCGAAGGAATACTTTCCACTCATTAGCAATGCCCATTTTACGGATGTGTGTCTAGTTCGAAGGAATACTTACCATTCATTAGCAATGCCCATTTTACTGATGTGTGTCTAGTTAGAAGGAATACTTTCCACTCATTAGCAATGCCCATTTTACTGATGAGTGTCTAGTTAGAATGAATACTTTCGACTAATTAGCAATGCCCATTTTACTGATGTGTGTCTAGTTCGAAGGAATACTTTCCACTCATTAGCAATGCCCATTTTACTGATGTGTGTCTAGTTCAAAGGAATACTTTTCACTCATTAGCAATGCCCATTTCACTGATGTGTGTCTAGTTCCATGGAATACTTTCCACTCATTAGCAATGGCCATTTTAATGATGTGTGTCCAGTTCGAAAGAATACTTTCCACTCATAAGCAATGCCCATTTTACGGATGTGTGTCTAGTTCGAAGGAATACTTTTCACTCATTAGCAATGGCCATTTTACGGATGTGTGTCTAGTTGGAAGGAATACTTTCCAATCATTAGCAATACCCATTTCAATGATGTGTCTTGTTTCGAAAGAATACTTTCCACTCATTAGCAATGCCCATTTCATTGATGTGTGTCTAGTTCGAAGGAATACTTTCCGTTCATTAACAATGCCCATTTCACGGATGTGTGTCTAGTTCGAAGGAATACTTTCCACTCATTAGCAATGCCCATTTCACGAATGTGTGTCTAGTTCGAAGGAATACTTTCCACTCATTAGCAATGCCCATTTTACGGATGTGTGTCTTGTTCGAAGGAATACTTTTCACTCATTAGCAATGGCCATTTCACGGATGTGTGTCTAGTTCGAAGGAATACTTTCCACTTATTAGCAATGCCCATTTCACGGATGTGTGTCTAGTTCGAAGGAATACTTTCCACTCATTAGCAATGGCCATTTCACGGATGTGTGTCTTGTTCGAAGGAATACTTTTCACTCATTAGCAATGGCCATTTCACGGATGTGTGTCTAGTTCGAAGGAATACTTTACACTCATTAGCTATGCCCATTTCACTGATGTGTGTCTAGTTTGAAGGAATACTTTCCACTCATTAGCTATGCCCATTTCACTGATGTGACTTGTTTCGAAGGAATACTTTTCACTCATTAGCAATGGCCATTTTACGGATGTGTGTCTAGTTGGAAGGAATACTTTCCACTCATTAGCAATACCCATTTCACTGATGTGTCTTGTTTCGAAGGAATACTTTCCACTCATTAGCAATGCCCATTTCATTGATGTGTGTCTAGTTCGAAGGAATACTTTCCGTTCATTAACAATGCCCATTTCACGGATGTGTCTAGTTCGAAGGAATACTTTCCACTCATTAGCAATGCCCATTTCACGGATGTGTGTCTAGTTCGAAGGAATACTTTCCACTCATTAGCAATGCCCATTTTACTGATGTGTGTCTAGTTCAAAGGAATACTTTTCACTCATTAGCAATGCCCATTTCACTGATGTGTGTCTAGTTCCATGGAATACTTTCCACTCATTAGCAATGCCCATTTTAATGATGTGTGTCTAGTTCGAAGGAATACTTTCCACTTATTAGCAATGCCCATTTCACGGATGTGTGTCTAGTTCGAAGGAATACTTTCCACTCATTAGCAATGGCCATTTCACGGATGTGTGTCTTGTTCGAAGGAATACTTTTCACTCATTAGCAATGGCCATTTCACGGATGTGTGTCTAGTTCGAAGGAATACTTTACACTCATTAGCTATGCCCATTTCACTGATGTGACTTGTTTCGAAGGAATACTTTCCACTCATTAGCAATGCCCATTTCATTGATGTGTGTCTAGTTTGAAGGAATACTTTCCACTCATTAGCAATGCCCATTTCACGGATGTGTGTCTAGTTCGAAGGAATACTTTTCACTCATTAGCTATGGCCATTTCACGGATGTGTGTCTAGTTCAAAGGAATACTTTCCACTCATTAGCAATGCCCATTTCACTGATGTGTGTCTAGTTAGAAGGAATACTTTCCACTCATTAGCAATGCCCATTTTACTGATGTGTGTCTAGTTCGAAGGAATACTTTCCACTCATTAGCAATGCCCATTTTACTGATGAGTGTCTAGTTAGAATGAATACTTTCGACTAATTAGCAATGCCCATTTTACTGATGTGTGTCTAGTTCGAAGGAATACTTTCCACTCATTAGCAATGCCCATTTTACTGATGTGTGTCTAGTTCCATGGAATACTTTCCACTCATTAGCAATGGCCATTTTAATGATGTGTGTCCAGTTCGAAAGAATACTTTCCACTCATAAGCAATGCCCATTTCACAGATGTGTGTCTAGTTCGAAGGAATACTTTTCACTCATTAGCAATGGCCATTTTACCGATGTGTGTCTAGTTGGAAGGAATACTTTCCACTCATTAGCAATACCCATTTCACTGATGTGTCTTGTTTCGAAGGAATACTTTCCACTCATTAGCAATGCCCATTTCATTGATGTGTGTCTAGTTCGAAGGAATACTTTCCGTTCATTAACAATGCCCATTTCACGGATGTGTGTCTAGTTCGAAGGAATACTTTCCACTCATTAGCAATGCCCATTTCACGGATGTGTGTCTAGTTCGAAGGAATACTTTCCACTCATTAGCAATGCCCATTTTACGGATGTGTGTCTTGTTCGAAGGAATACTTTTCACTCATTAGCAATGGCCATTTCACGGATGTGTGTCTAGTTCGAAGGAATACTTTCCACTTATTAGCAATGCCCATTTCACGGATGTGTGTCTAGTTTGAAGGAATACTTTCCACTCATTAGCTATGGCCATTTCACGGATGTGTGTCTTGTTCGAAGGAATACTTTTCACTCATTAGCAATGGCCATTTCACGGATGTGTGTCTAGTTCGAAGGAATACTTTACACTCATTAGCTATGCCCATTTCACTGATGTGACTTGTTTCGAAGGAATACTTTCCACTCATTAGCAATGCCCATTTCATTGATGTGTGTCTAGTTAGAATGAATACTTTCGACTAATTAGCAATGCCCATTTTACTGATGTGTGTCTAGTTCGAAGGAATACTTTCCACTCATTAGCAATGCCCATTTTACTGATGTGTGTCTAGTTCCATGGAATACTTTCCACTCATTAGCAATGGCCATTTTAATGATGTGTGTCCAGTTCGAAAGAATACTTTCCACTCATAAGCAATGCCCATTTCACGGATGTGTGTCTAGTTCGAAGGAATACTTTTCACTCATTAGCAATGGCCATTTTACGGATGTGTGTCTAGTTGGAAGGAATACTTTCCACTCATTAGCAATACCCATTTCACTGATGTGTCTTGTTTCGAAGGAATACTTTCCACTCATTAGCAATGCCCATTTCATTGATGTGTGTCTAGTTCGAAGGAATACTTTCCGTTCATTAACAATGCCCATTTCACGGATGTGTGTCTAGTTCGAAGGAATACTTTCCACTCATTAGCAATGCCCATTTCACGGATGTGTGTCTAGTTCGAAGGAATACTTTCCACTCATTAGCAATGCCCATTTTACGGATGTGTGTCTTGTTCGAAGGAATACTTTTCACTCATTAGCAATGGCCATTTCACGGATGTGTGTCTAGTTCGAAGGAATACTTTCCACTTATTAGCAATGCCCATTTCACGGATGTGTGTCTAGTTTGAAGGAATACTTTCCACTCATTAGCTATGGCCATTTCACGGATGTGTGTCTTGTTCGAAGGAATACTTTTCACTCATTAGCAATGGCCATTTCACGGATGTGTGTCTAGTTCGAAGGAATACTTTACACTCATTAGCTATGCCCATTTCACTGATGTGACTTGTTTCGAAGGAATACTTTCCACTCATTAGCAATGCCCATTTCATTGATGTGTGTCTAGTTAGAAGGAATACTTTCCACTCATTAGCAATGCCCATTTTACTGATGTGTGTCTAGTTCGAAGGAATACTTTACACTCATTAGCAATGGCCATTTCACGGATGTGTGTCTAGTTCGAAGGAATACTTTCCACTCATTAGCAATGCCCATTTCACTGATGTGTGTCTAGTTAGAAGGAATACTTTCCACTCATTAGCAATGCCCATTTTACTGATGTGTGTCTAGTTCGAAGGAATACTTTCCACTCATTAGCAATGCCCATTTTACTGATGTGTGTCTAGCTAGAAGGAATACTTCATGGTTCTGTTCTTTGAATACCGTAGCGCTAGGACTTTTCCATTTTTAGCGTTCCCCGAAAGGGGAAAAGACGCAATTAGTTTTGTGTGGGATGTCTGTCCGTCCCGTGTAGATCTCGTAAACTAGAAAAGATAGTGAAAAGCCGACATTATATTTTAGACCATTCAAAGCTCTGATGCAACGGTTACTTTTTTCTTTTCTGAAAGCGAAAAATCTAATTTTTAAATCACTTATACAAGCAGTTTATTTCATAAAAATACATCACTTTTACAACGATTCACTATTAATAGTAAACACGCGAGGCTCTTAGGAGGAGGAATGCACCGGTAGTCCTATCCAAAACACATTTATGCAAATGTTTTAAGTTTTTTTGTCAAATTTTTTTCAACATTTGTATTGTTAAGTTAAGTTCTGTCATATTAACTAATACATTTTTAAAAAAAATGTTTACTTTTTTTTTTTGAGTGAAAAATTCTTTTTAGTATGCATATATGTTGGACATAATTTAAAACAACAATTAATACTTAGTTTTTCATATTATCGCGTGAACTGCAAAGCTACCCACAACTGCATGAAGGGAAAAATAATATTTTTTTTTACGGCAATATTTTCTTTCTGAGGATTTGAAAAAGAGATTGACCCAATTAGATATTCATTATAAGACATTAGTTAGGCCAGGTTCACATCTAACTTAACATTTGCTTTCACCTATCCTTTGGTATGCTGGACCGCTGGGGCATCACACAGGATCTATCAACCTTCTTTCTACATTCTTCTCTGTCATTTGTCTTTGATAGAATTTCATTCTGTTATTCTTTCTGAAAATATTGAAACATGCCTTTTTACCTGCCTGAGTGAGGTATCTCGGGGGCCGATTTTAGGGTAGCCACAAACTGTTTTTGTAACTGTATTGTTCGTTACTACTCTGAAGTCTGCTAGGGATACATAAGTAAATGCTAAAGTCTTGTGTAATAATCATAATATATTTGTATTTTAAAAGTTTTGAAATACTGATTGCCTTTTATATCATATATTGTTATTTCTTTCTTGTAATGTATTACTTAATGATTTTAATAAATAAAAAAAACTAATTGATAAAATTACATTTAATATAAGCTTTGTATTTTAAAATTATTTTTTTTTAATGTTTTTCTTATTAATTTTTTTTTTCTTTAAAAAATAAGGTCATATTATACTTGAGTGTTTTGAAATGTGACATGCTTGACAAACAAGTTCTATTAACGAGTGTGTGTGTTTCAAGTCTTGGAAGAATCGAAACGTTGAGACAGGAAATCAAAGGTTACGACGCTCTTCTGAGTTTAAAATTAAAACCTAGATTTTCAAATAAACTAACACGCTTCAATACGCAGATGAATGATAGTTTTCTTACAATCCATGACAAGATATCTTTCCTAGAAAAAAAAAGAGAAAGAGAAGATTGACTATTGTGGACATTACTGTCACGAGTCGAGTCTGTGACCTATTTCGACCAGTTTCTAGAAGCTCGAGTTCAGACCAGTGCAAGTGTCCAGCGTAAACAAGTTAATTTTAGATATCCAATCAAAGAAAGAGGTTAAGGGAAAAAATAGCACACGTCAGCTTCTAGAAGGTCAAAGTTACTAAAATAATTATCTGAGAAGGTTCCATGATTCTGGAACGTACGATCAAAGAAAGTATAAATTAGGGGAAAGTCAGTTAGACGGGGTCCTCGCATAGTAGTAGTTGTAGAGCGTTGGTCCTCACTCAGTCCTCGATTAGTAATAAGTTTTATGATATTAGCGGGTCCATAAAGTAAAGTTTTAGTAGTTGAAGTTGAAGTTATACTAAGTGAAGTTTCATGTATCATTTAAGTTTTACTTAAGAAGTATCAAGTCAAGTTGTTATTGAATTGAGAAGTTAATTTGATGTGAAAGTTGAAGAAGTATTATTAAAGAAGTTTAAGAAAATACAGAGATATGTTTCTTTCTTTATTTCATATGAATTTATCAACTTATTAATATAATCGCTCGGCAATCATCACAATTACTACAAGTTTCTATATACTTATATACAGTGCTTTAAAAAAAAAAAAAATAGGTGCCGGTACTCAGTAGTTGATTGCCTTACTTGTAACTACTAAAAATTAATAATATACGTTAAAATACAAGAAAATTTTTTTTTTTTTCAAAAAGGTGCCGGTACGCCGAACTGGTGAGTATCATCACAAAAAAAGCCCTGCTTATATATCATGCAGTAGGGGGTCGTTAGTTGATTTTTGCTTTCTTTCATGCTTATTTTATGATTTGCTGATCTCAATAATTTTGCGACGGACTGGACACTCAGCTCACTGGTCTGTCCTTTATATCTACATAGTACCTCGTCTAGCCTTCTGCTCCGTTACTGTAGGAGTACTTCTGAAAGAATGTCTGTTCTTGTGAATGAAAGAATGTCAATATCTTCAATTCCAAATGTCTGCTCTTGTGAATGAATGAATGGCAATATATTCAATTCCAAATGTCTGCTCTTGCGAATGAATAAATGCATGGTAATGTCTTCGAGTCCGAATGTCTGCTCTTGTAATGGGTCCATAACCCCTAAGCTTTTATGACTTTGACCAAGCCCACTAAGTTACGGAACGTTTGCAGACGTCTACATCGCCTATGACTTTCGTTATAATAAAGCAAAGCTCACAATACTAAGCGAAATACAAGTGATTGGAATATTTTAATTTAAATGCTCCTAGAGCGTTTTCAGTGAAAGGTGGTATATGGGAGGCTTTGACTTATGGGCGCTTGGCAGCCACAGCTCAGATCGAATCAAATTACTGGTTTATATCAGGATTCCAAGTCAAATCTTCTCTAAACATCTAAAACTCTTTGTTACCTTTAACTTTTGTTTAATTCAAAATTTTAAAATCTATTTTTTTTTGTTACAACTGCCAGAAATTTAAACTATATTTTTTTACTTTGGTAGGCAGACAGGCTAGAAAATAATTTGAAAACATGGATCTAATACTGAAACAAAACATGTATTTAAAATATGTGTAACACGCAGATGCAAGTCGCAGTGTTTTCAATGTTATTGAATAGAGTTTAATATTGCAAGTACTTTTAAATATATTATATATTATCAAAATACTAATAAATTCATACACATACTTCAATTATATCCACCATGGGCGTAGCCGGGGGGGGTAGGGGTTCAAACCCCCCCCCCCCCGAAATGAAATCCCACGAGGGGGGGGGCGGAATTTAGTGACTGATTTTTTGCTTTGATTTTGTTTATTTTAGGGGAGATTTTAATGCTTAACCATCACTTGCCCCAGCGCCGCCAAAGGGGGTTTTCATTTTAAAAACCCTACCAGGGGGCTTTGAGTTTAAAACCCCCTACCAGGGGTTTTTGCAGTTAAATCCCCCTCTTCTATAAAATTAAAAAAAAAATGAAAACGACTATTTCCAAATTCCAAGAGCACAATTAAGGAAGATTTTGATTTTAAAACCCCTCCAAAATTTACGATAACCCCCCTCTTCAATATGAAAAAAAAAGCAAATTATGCACTCAAAATGTTATGAGAGTAGCCAAAGGGGTTTAGAGTTTAAAACCCTCTTCAGAAGGGTTTGATGCTAAAAAATACCTCATGAATATAAAAAAAAGCAAATTAAACACTAAAATTATTTGAGCGTAGCCAAGCCAATGGGGGGTTTTGAGTTTAACTCCTCTCCTCCAGATGGTTTTGAGTTTAAAATCCCCCTACAGAGCGTTTTGAGGTGGAAAACCTCTATCTTCAATATTATTCTAAAGCAAACTACAGTTACCAAATTCTATGATCGTAGCTAAATGGGGTTTTGAATTAAACAAAAAACAAAGTAGGTCCTGAGATTTTTTAGTTAAAAACCCCCAACAGATGATTTTGACGATACAACTTCCCTTTTCGATAAAAAATCTAAAGCAAACTACAGTCACCTAATTCCAAGAGCGTATTCAAGAGAGGTTACACATTTCTACCAGTGGCAGGGCTCCATTAATAAAGTGCAGTGAATAGTCATTTGCCGAAATTGATAAACACTAAATGTGGCTCATCAAAGATGGCCTAGACAGATTTTAGGAGTCAGTTATAGAGATCGGGTCTAAATCAAGGAAATCCTATGCCGAACTGGAAGTTGACCCCTTAGTAAGATTGTGACAAAGCGTCGCATGAGGTTTGCGGGACATGTTCTCCGACAAAAGGAATTACGCATAATAAGAGTTGCGATGACATCCTTGTACAACTTGGCGCCACACATTCATGGAGGTCCTCAGAGTAGGTGGGAAGAGGCTTCAGACATTACAAATGACAGATTTTTGTGGAATCAGCTTGACGTCAATTGCGCCGTAAGGTGCGGGGGGGGGGGGTCTAAGTCAGTAAGAATAGTACACTAGGTTTGAAATTAAACTTTTTAATAGCAGGAAATTGCACTTTAGGTACCTCAGAATATACATTTTGTTGGCTTTCAATACTAGAAATAGTGCTTGGTGGCGGGGCTTCGTCCCGCGCTGGGGGAGCTCCTAGCGCTCCCCCAGACCCCCTTGCTAGCAATGGCTGTGAGTCAACAATTTTTCCACTAACTCCAGGAAGAACCTATTGAAGGGCACAATAAACATGTTCCTAAAGAATGAAGAGTCAGAATCTAATAAAGATTATGTACACAAACACACACATACATACATACAAATATTTTTTTTTCGCGGGGAGGAACGGAGAAAAAAATCTCCCCCTAAACCCCTCCTTCGAAAAAAATCCAGGCTACGCCCATGATATCCACACACTATAGGGCTTTGCCTTTAAAAGAATAACAGTAGAGTTCTGAATGTCTTTTAAAAATAAAATTAAATTTCAACAACGTAATACTAAAGTAACTTCCCTTGTACTCTGCAAGCAAAGGGAGACTAGAATATTAAAACCAGAGGCCGCAAACTCGTACCGCGCTCGGGCAGACGTGAAATACAGACTGGGTGGGAAGCAGAAGTTGAAGTAGATCGCCTCCGGCGTGACCTTCCAGGCCCCAGTTTACCTCGGGATTCCCGACAGTCTAGATGTAAGTAAACTAGGTCAAGAATGTTACCGGTAGCCCAGGATGTTTCCTGTCCTCTGTCACACTTTTCACCCCTCCCCTATCTCAATACGCCGTGTTAGGTAGTTCTCTTCTTCGTTGTTCCTCCACCCCCCCCTCTCTCTCTCTCTCTCTCGTTCCTCATAGCAGAGACTGCCGTTTTCGAAATCACATAAAAGAAGTTGCTAACGCTAGCGAAAATTGAATGTTCTTGGTCCTGGGTGTGAGAGACAACTTCTTCCACCTACACCTCCCCCACCTACTCCTACCTATCCTCCTATGTATGAGAACATAAAGAAAGGGGGCTGGGCGGTTGTGCCCCATGTTCGAGAGTTGAATGAAACTTGACTGTCAGGGTTGGAAAGTATACTCCAGTGGTCCCTTGAACTAGCTGAAGACATCCATATCAGCTGATCTCAAACTGAAAACTCAGTCATTCTTAAAGGAGACGTCTAGCACTCATTTCTTTAAACCTTGGCATAATACGGTGTTTCATAAAGTGGTGTACGTGTACCCCCAGTGTCAGGGCCGGTCTAAGGCCACTGCAACCTATGCCACCGCTGTGGGCCCCGCATTTCATAGGCCCCGCGCTAATTCCAGGTCTAAACTTAAATAAAGCCATTATAATTTATTTATAATAGCAAGGTTTTCATGGCATCCTTATTTTCCAGGGCCTCTTGAAATATCCTGGAATTGCAAAATATACGAATAAGTCCTGGAAATCTCATGAAATTATTAAAATCTCCTTAAAACTCTTTAAAATATCCTGAAAATAGATAACATTTTCATTTTGGGGTGTCAATACTCTGCATTAGCGGATACAGAACTTTGGGTTAGGATATAAATATTTTAACTATTTGTTTACAAAATTGGAAATGGAGTGTTTTATAAACTTGTGTTAAAGGTCAAACAAATACACATTATTTTAAAATATTACAAAGTAAGAAAAAGATATTATGTACATTCTGAATATCAATGAGATTTAATATTTGACAGTTCAAGGTGCTCTATTGGGAGATGGTATTTTTGTGAGGGAATAGTTACAAGACGCTCAGATCTTTTGCTAACCACACCAGTTGACGGCGCCTCAAACGACGCCTCGGACAAAAATATATTAACTCTGTGGCATTTTACGTCTCTAGAAATGACCCTTCCCGTTTGCAACTTTTCATGTGACTAGAGGCCAACCATTGATAGATAACTGCTTGCCACAGGTTGAGCACATCTGTAATCATCAGAGGCCGCACAGCATTTTCACCTTTCTTTCTACTTCTGGTGTGTGTGCCATCTGCAATACAGGCCCTAGGATTGCTCTCCCTTTTGCATCTATCTCGTGCATCTTTCTCCCAACTGTTGGTGTCGATTTTAAGGAGCTTACACTTACCATAAATAGCTTAAAATGCCTTAAGACATCTGTGCTATGTTACAAATAGTATCTATCGAGATAATCTAGTTATTCATCAACAAAATTTTGTAGTCTTTTTTTTTCTTGTAAATTGTTAGAATCTACATATTAGTTTAGGTTAAATAATATAATAAAAGACTAGTATGTATTGTTGGATATTGTTTAAAACAAACGTGAACTGTTCGTGAATCTCGTTTAAACGGTGTCCAGTTGTTTTGGAAAAAAAGAAATATTTTCTTAAAGAGATAATGCTTTAATCAACTTAGCTAATGTAAATATTATTATAAGATATTTTATCAAACACATAGAAAAATTCTTACATAGAATATAAAAATTATTTAATAAAAATATATTAAATAGAAAACAATCATATGATGTTTTTTTTTATGCCCCAAAATTTGATGATATTGAAGACCACTTGGCATCTTTCTGCCAGTGTTGCCTGTGGCTTGATTGATCCCATTTCTACCCCCCGCTCCTCCCGACGCTACTGTAACATTACATTATTCGAAACCTACTATTCAAATGACTCGATGCTTAACCAATCGCTACAATCCATTACAGTCACGTGACAATCGTTTTTGGTATCACTCTATTTTAAACTGCTTGACACCCTTTGAACATCACTAGATAACAACACTTCTATACCGCATATATATTTATGTCAACATGATTGTAAATTTTAAACAAGGTTACACACAGTTTGTGTGGAAGCACAAACTAATAATCGGCCCCCGAAGTGGTTCACGCAGGTAGGTAAAAAAAAAGGAGGTTTCAAAATTTAAAGACTAAATTCGAAAAACTATGTATTACAAAATATCAACAACTACAAAACTAACTCCGTCGATAGAAAGGGAGAAATGTGCGCGAAAAGTGTGAAAAGATAAGAAACCCCACATTTTTAGATTAAGGCTTAATAATATATATATATTATAAAACTTTTAAAAAAAGCCATGCTTCTCAACCTTCGGCGAAAAAAAAAGCCATGTTGATACCCAAACAGATTTAGATTAAGGCTTTGAGGATCGCCGCCGAAAAAAAAATTATTCGAAAAATATTTTTTTAAAAGCACATTTGTATGTGATACATTTTTGTTCAATAGGCCATATTGTAACTTTGTTTTGTTACAGAACTATAATTCAAAGCTCTAAAGAAAAAATTTCGGAAGTGGGAGGAGAAATTAAGTGAACCAATTAGATTTTACTATAATTATTATTTTTTTTGCATTTTTAGGATTCAAGCTTTATACAATAGAAAATTATCAGCATGAGTAAAGGTTGAACAAAGTGACTAGGAAAATAATATTTCGGTTCAGAACTCATCTCAATTGTTACTCTTTTACTAAAAATTTCGTCTGAATTCTAAATGTTCCTAAACAAAGTCTTTCATAAAATAATTATGTAAATCATGTGCAATTACATAAACTCTGTTGCCATATTTGACTATTCTGTTTTTAAAATTTCATGTTTTCATCTGGAAATGGGAGAGGGCGGTAGAGTGAAAACGATTAATCCTCGCTCCTTTTTATAATTGCTGCTAATGATTGCATTTAGCATTAAAGAATTGGGGTAGCATATATAAATTATATTAGTGACAGTTTTTTTTTTTTATTTTGTAATTTCTGAACTAAAATACAAAAAGAAAAAAAATGATACAATTTGAGATGAGAGTTTTGTGGTGCGACATTATATACGAATGGGTTCAATTATCAATATGTAGCTTATATAATAGAGATATTCAACTAATTTTGTTCACAAACTATGATTTCTCCATAAAAATAGGACCTCCCCCCCCTTAAGAGGGCTAGAGTGGGGAGGACAGTAGAAGCAATCCCCCCCCACCTCACCGAATCGGCTAAGATACCAGAAGGGGAGCGACATAATATAAAAATGATCTAGTAATTCAACTAATTTAGTTCACAATCTATGATTTCTCAAAGAGTTTAGGTGGGAAGAGCAGTAGATGTATTTGCCCCCCTATCCCCAATAGGCTAACAGGGGAACGGCATAATATAAAGATCGGTTAAAATATCATAATAATTAGTATATATTATTAACATAACTAATAAATTCGTATACAAACTGTGTTATTTCTTTACTAAAACTCGTCCGCCCCTACCACCCCCCACAGGACCACAGGATACGGAGATTTATTAATGTTGTTTTGATTACATTGTTAATATTCTTATGTATTCAATGAACTTCTAGTTATGACGATAAAGTTCAACGTGAACCTGACCTAACTCATGTTATTGAAGGATTATCTAGTTGTGTCATTTTTTTGTTAAGGGCCAATGTTTCGGTAACGACCTTAACAAAGACATTTTTCCTTTCAGTTTAATGTCCCGTAATGTACACATGTACATACCCAACGATCATAAATGTAACACTACTAATTAAATGTTATTTACAGTATATTCTACTTATATGTATACTAGTACTGACAAACTACACAAAACTAATGTCCCCGGAAGGGGGGGGGGGCGCTGCAAAAAAATGTTCCTTAACTCTTTCTCTCCATTATTATTTAACACGTTCTGATGGAATCAACGTTGGTATCGTAAGTTAGGAGAGAAAGAGTTAAGTCTATAGCTAAGAACTTACATTACTAGACAAGACATCTTAGGGTTAAGGTTAGGGCTAGAGAACATTCTAAACAAGCACACTTATAGAGACACGCCCCTTTTCTTTCGTCATCAAAACACCACCATGTGTAGGGTACCTCGGACATCAGTTTGTGAACTGTTGAGCGCAGCAGACCTTGGAAGTAGAAGAAGAGGACGAAGAAAGTGCGGGGGCGGGTTTCGCCCGGTGCACATCTGTTTATCAATCTATCTAAATATGTCAACGTTTAAAGTTCTTCTTATGGTAAACAGTCACTCTTGAAATCTGAGAAAACATTGCCCGGCAGAACACATCTTGCTGCAGTGATCAATGACGCTAGCGATGCACCTCCCTTCTCTTTTTTGTGTTGTCACAATTCCTGCATTTGACATTCCTTTAGGCTCAGTATTTCAGATGTTGGGACCTTGTGCAAATTGGCAATGGAGCTACCATTATGACGAATTAGGAGCAAGCCATTAGGGTACCTGTAGTTAATAGTCGTCAGCTGATTTTACCAAATTGATGGCAGACAACTATACCGCTTTAGTCGTATTATACTTTAACATGCAAAACTTGAATCACTTCATTGTGAACACAACTAAATATAACTTTTATGACAAAAGAGACAATGTGATAACTTCAGAGATACAATGACATAAATGTAGTAGCACTTTATTGACTAATATCAAAACAGTATTGGAACAGAATCCAACTGACTACTAAAACACGTCTTTCCACTTTGACAATTTGGAGTCGTCTGTTAAACCCAAGACAGCTGACAACATTGTCTCTTATCTTGCATCATTCAAAGTGCGTAGCTAACTTCTTCCCACATTTATTATCATTAAGTCAGTATACTAAGAAAAAGGATTGTTACTAAAGCAATATCATTATATTATAAATTACATTTAGATAATACACCAGGACAAGAGAATCCAAAACGGCATTATTTTTAATTGTAATATTTTGTTTTGATTGATGTTTTTAAATATTCGATTGGAAACCAAAACTTTTTCTATTTTCTTAATCTGAAACAAAACGTGGTTGAACTAGGAGCTGAATATGAGTGTAGCCCAGCGGCAACTTGTTCATTAAGCTATCGGCGCTCTTTGCTGCTTGTAAAGTGCATAATTTTGACAGTCCAAATATTCGTGATGATGGTCAGGGGGTTCAGGGAAAACTTCTCACAGCTTCTTGACCAGACACTGGGCATTTTCCTTAAAGATTCGGTAGGAAAAAAAACAAACAAACTGGTATAATTAGGATTTGAACCCAAACCTCACATTCTTGACAAATTTAAAAATCATTGCACGTGTTTTTTAAGAACAAAATGAATAGCCTGTATGTGCTTACAACTCTGTCAGTCAGTCTGCCTGTCTGATGTTGTACTTTACCTGCTGGAGTACTCCCCCCCCTCCTTTTTTTGTCTTACACGCACACACACACACACGCACACACACACACTATTCTGACACAAAATTAATTACATCTTCATTAAAAACGTGCGTGTGTGCGTGCGTGCGTGTGTGTGTTAAATTTCTTGCCAGACGTCATGTGTATGTGGAATAACGTCACATACCGTCATGAGTCACGTGAAAATATGTAAAGGGCTGGGCCAGGCATGTTTAAGTTTAAATAGGTGTAATTTTTTTTTATTTTTTTGGGGGGAGAATGTGGTCGTGGATTAACTTAGACCAGCCTCCCAACAAATTGAAAGGAATATTTCAAATTTATATACATTTTTCACAGCCTAAGCTCTCGGTGTATGAAGCTCATATATATATATATATACTTGATCTATTGTTCTGCAAGCGAGACCTGAGAATGCATCAATAGAAGTAATTGGAGAAAAAATGGCCAAAGGTAAAATTTGTATGACCATTGCAGAAAGCGAAAAGGTTCTTGGGCCGGAGGTAGAGAAGAAATGCTGCCCTATTGGAGAGTCACATGACAAACATATTCACTATGTCTCTATAGATTCTGAGTGAACTCAAGTGGAAGAAATTTGCGCCAATGACTTATCTAACTAAGCTCATATCTAACTAAGCTCATACATTGCCTCCCTAGACAAAAGCCTTAGTTATTATTTTATTAAACAGTCAGTATAAGTCAATTAAGACCAGTGAAGTTTTGTCAGTGGTTTGTTTGCTATGTCTAGTCTTATTGTTATAGTCTTAATGCTGAGGAGGACATTTGTAGTCAAACGGAATTTCCAGTTGTTTGGACCAATACAATTATCTATCTTATCTTATCTTAAATAAAAAAATATGTACTCTTAAAAAAAAATGAAACTGATAAAAGCATTTATTTTGTGTTCGAAGATTGTATTCCTGTGCTTTCTCCAGGCACGGCCCATTGCTTCGTGGTCGCGATTCGGCCTGACGTCGCGATGGTCACAATTCCGATCCATATACACCATTATTATTAGCGTCCGGTAAAATGTTTGGACTAGGCCCAATTTATCTTCTTTTTGGGAAAAACGCCTGAAACTTGAAAGAAAAAAAAAAGAACAGAGCAACATGTTTCCACTGTGGCCAAACTAAGAACATCTCCTGTTTGGAACACAAGTTATAGGACTGCCTTCGTCTTTTACTCCGCGCTCAGCAAGGTTATAATTTGATTAACAGTGCATTTATGCAAAGGCGACATGCCATTTAATTTCCTGAATCACATGACACCTTTCTTTTGTCAGCGTGATCTTGGGCACATATGTCTGCATCTCGACTACGAAGTGCACCTGTGATACATGGACACTAAAATTGGTTATGGAATACAATTTAACATACATATAAACATTCGCTAAAACCTTTTTATACTAAAGCATAACTATATAGCATAAGTAAAAAATAATAATTATTAAATGTAGTTACAATAAAATGATGAAAAATTTTCAAAAATATTAATTTAAAAATCCTGCACCGATAGGACTAAGTTGAAATTGCAAAATGTAAATTAGAAATAAAATCTAGTCAAGATAAAACAAAACAATTTCTTGTCAGTTGAATGCATTGCACATTGTATTCACAATGTTTCTCAAACTTTGACTTGTGACCCTCTTCTCCATTCCCAAAGACAATTTGAAAAATACGTTTATACCCCTTCGGTATTAGCTGTGGGGTCAAAGGGAGCTTCAATTCCCAGCACAAATGTTTTCGAGTATTTAGCTTAAAATATAAATTCTTGTCGTGTCTAGTACTCACTAGTTCTAATAATAAAGGGAGAGAATTTCTATTCCGGTCACACAAATCATAAAAGGTTACGAAGCTAGTCAGAAATGATGCATGATTCAGGCAACCCATTCCATTCTCTAATGGCGCTAGGGAACGTGGATCACTTGTACGACTTTGTCCTAGAGCAGGCAAGTCAAACTCATTAAGGTGTATGGGCCACATAACAAACTTACTATGACCTGAGGGGCGCAGCCAAAAAAATCACTTGCAAAACAGCCTACTAGTTTTATGTAAATTAGAAATAATGCAATAGAATACAATAATTAATGGCATACCTGTCCCTTAGTTAATTCTGTAGTACTATTGGCTAATTAAAAAATACTTTGATTACGCATTATTTTCTTTGTCCTAATGCTTGACATCTTTTCTGGGATACGATTTTATTAATGTCAGGTTGAAATTTGTTTGCCACTGACGCTTTCATCACAGATGACAAATTTCGATCAGATAATCTCGAACGGTGAGGTATTTTTGTAGCTTTTATTATGGAAAAGAACTGCTCACAGAGATATGTGCTTGCAAACATAGCTAGAATTCTGGCTGCAAATTTCCGCAATTCAACATACCGTTCAGGGTAATAACTGTACAATTTTGGCACAGCCATTTCAATGTACTTCGATTTCAACTAAGAATCTAACTGCTATTCTATCAGCTCTAGTTGCACATTTCCAGCAGCATGTTCAGAATCCAATGAGAATGGAGATACAAAACACGAAAATTCTTGCTCTTATGGAACGAAGTCACGAAAACGGTCATTGAAAGCATCTACTAACGATTGCAGGTGTTAGACATATTTACCAAATGTTGCAGCCGTATTGAATCTTTTTAGTTCCTGACACGTTGAGAAGTGAACAAGATTTTAAATTCATATTTGGTTTATCCACAGTCCTAATTTTGCTTGAAAGCATTTCACATGATTACACGCAGTTGTGACAATTTTGTCTTTACTTTGAAGTTTCAAATTCAAGTCTTACAGGTGACCAGTGGGATCAACTGCTAATGCCAAATTCCGAATCCATTAGTCAGTATGGAAATGTTTAACAGGTTCAACTTTCATGTTCAGAAGCAATACGATTTCCTCACGCAGAGCAAACAACTTTGCATCAAAACCATTTCATTTCATGGTTGGTGCACCATACCTTGTTAGACTAGATAGCTTTACCAAAGATAAATTGTACAGCATAATCACCTTCTGTCGTTTCTCAAATACATCCTCGCTTGTTGTGGTGTTATGCATAGAACAGAACTCAGTAGTTCCTCGTGTATGTCAAAATTCCTGTCACAGGTCCTTATGAATATAACCAACTGTGCTACACCCTTTACATCAGTTGACTCATAGAGAGCCAATGAAAATAATTCAAAATCAGCTATTGTGTTCTTTAATTGTTCACGCAACCTGACTGACATGTCATTTATTCTATCTGCCACAGTGTCACTAGTTAACGCTATTTCTTTGAATGCTTTCACCTTTTCTGGACAAATTACTTCGGCTCTAACGACACACTCCTTCATAAAATCACATTTATTAAATGATTTGCAATGGCTTACAACGAAGTTTGACAAAATGTAGATTGCTTTCACTGCAGACTCACCCTCGTTGTTCAGTTTAACAAATACTATTTTTAAATTCAAGTAGCTTGTCATCTCTTGTTTTCCAGCGTAATAATTTAACATTATTTTTATAATTTTTTTAGATGGCCAAGGGGCCGCATGCAAGGTGGTTGCGGGCCGCATGCGGCCCCCGAACACCCAGTTTGACATGCCTGTTGTATGGAATAAGAAATCTGTCAACTCACTTCAAACCGAGCGATTAAAAAAAAATCCAGCTATCAAAATGCATTCTAAATGTTTAATGAGTTTGTGGACCTATTCTTTGTTTGTGTGTATGTAATTTAGGATCTACTAACGAATTCCCCTCCCCCCCCCCCCCCGCAAAAAAAAAAAAAGACACGTCGAATCTTAAGTCCGCCAGAGATAAACAAAAAATGATAGTGAATCAAACAAATGTAGCTGAAATGTTAGGCCCAGAAATCCACATTCACCCACCACACAGGCAAATGTGGAGATGTGTTCATAATTGTTTCATGGTTGTTCTAGCAGGTTGAAAATTAGGTCACAATGACCTTATCTACAAACGTCAATACAGACACACACACACACACACACACGCATACATCAAAGCATAACTCTGTTTATGGATAGTTTCGAACTAATCCAGTGTTTATCACAAGCTGATTTAGTGTTTGTTAACATTGATAAGAAGACAAAAACTTGTGAGATCTAGATCCTTGTTGCAATGAACTGGTCTAAAGGAAAGTGTTGTTAGGATGGACGTCGTGCAACGCTAGTCAAACACGACATGCATCACAGACTTCATAGGTTGCATTCAATGCATCATTGGTCACAAATGACGTGCACTAAAGCCTTATCAATAGGGCCGGATTAAGGTCGTTTGACGCTCCGTCATATGGATATTTTTCTTCGCAAACTGATTTACTGTAAACGTCTGGGTGGGTGGAAGATTTTACTTTGTGATTTATTGCGATTCATGAATATGTTTATTATAGAGTAGCTATATGTTCATTATGTAGTAGCTCTATGTTCATTATGATGTAGCCTACGTACATTACGAAACATCTATATGCTCATTTTATAGTAGTTATATTTTCATTACGTTATAGCTTTTCAATATGTAGTGGCTATATGTACATTATGAACCAGCTATATGTTCATTATGTAGTAGCTATATATTCTTTATGATGTAGCTGTATGTTTATTATGCTGTTGCTTTTTGTTCATTATGAAGCAGCTATATGTTCATTATGTTTCAGCTATTTGATCAGATATCCCTTATATATTTAAACAGATGTATAAACGTCTTTAAAATTGCATTAAATGAGACAACATTTCAGAGACAAAGAGTGTTTCTGTTTCTCCTGTTACCTACAAATTATGTATGCTTCTTTTAATATCTTCTTAGTACATAGTCATCGTCTGTCCCCGGTACATCGTCTGTTCCCGGTACATCGTCTGTGCCCGCTACATCGTCTGTCGCCGGTACATCGTCTGTTCCCGGTACATCGTCTGTGCCCGGTACATCGTCTGTGCCCGGTACATCGTCTGTTCCCGGTACATCGTCTGTGCCGCTACATCGTCTGTCCCCGATACATCGTCTCTTCCCGGTACATCGTCTGTGCCCGATACATGGTCTGTGCCCGCTACATCGTCTGTCCCCGGTACATGGTCTGTTCCCGGTACATCGTCTGTGCCCGGTACATCGTCTGTGCCCGGTACATCGTCTGTGCCCGGTACATCGTCTGTCCCCGGTACATCGTCTGTGCCCGGTACATCGTCTGTGCCCGGTACATCGTCTGTCCCCGGTATATCGACTGTCCCCGGTGCATCGTCTGTTCCCGGTACATCGTCTGTGCTCGGTACTTCATCTGTGCCCGGTACATCGTCTGTGCCCGGTACCCGTTTTAATTTATAGGACGTCCTCATTCTCTTGCTTCTGGTCCATTTGGGTTAGTTTTGTGGACTTTGCAAAAACTAAACGTTTTACGCGTATAAAATATAAGATTGACCAAATGTTTTACTGACATTGTGTTTTATTAGGCTATTGACCAAAGGTTTCACTGACATAGTGTTTTATTAGGCTCTTGACCAAAGGTTTTACTGACATAGTGTTTTATTAGGCTCTTGACCAAAGGTTTTACTGACATAGTGTTTTATTAGGCTCTTGACCAAAGGTTTTACTGACATAGTGTTTTATTAGGCTCTTGACGAAAGGTTTTACTGACATAGTGTTTTATTAGACTCTTGACCAAAGGTTTTACTGACATAGTGTTTTATTAGGCTCTTGACCAAAGGTTTTACTGACATAGTGTTTTAGTAGGCTCTTGACCAAAGGTTTTACTGACATAGTGTTTTTAATTAGGCTCTTGACCATTGGTTTTACTGACATATCGTTTTATTAGGCTCTTGACCAAAGGTTTTACTGACATAGTGTTTTTAATTAGGCTCTTGACCATTGGTTTTACTGACATATCGTTTTATTAGGCTCTTGACCAAAGGTTTTACTGACTATCTTATCTTATATAATACAGACGTTACTTCAAAAAAGAAGATGATTACGTCCTACGCGTCATGCATTTAGTCATGCATATTAACCAATGACTTAAATTCTGCCAAGTCACTGGTTTTTCTGGCTAGCTCAGGCAACCCATTCCATGCTCTAATAGCACTAGGGAAGAAGGAGTATTTGTACAAATTTGTCCTAGCATATGGGACGAGGAATGTGCCTTTATTTTTGTGTCTTTCAGAGTATTTTATTAAATTTTGTTTTTGTATTTGAAGATTATGGTTCAGTGTTTTATGTATAATTGCTACTTTACTTTTGAGTCTTCTGTCCTGAAGGCTTTCTAAATTTAGTGATTTTACTAATGGTGTTACCCTAGTCAAATGTGAATATTCGTTTGTTATGAATCTCACTGCTCTATTTTGTGTTTGTTCCAGTTTCTTAATGTTTTCTTGAGTTGAGGGGTCCCACACGGTGGATGCATATTCTATTATTGGCCTAACCAAGGTTAAATAACATTTTAGTTTTATGTTCTTATTTGATTTATAGAAATTTCTTTTAATAAACCCTAATGCTTTGTTGGATTTTTTTATAGTTTCATCAATATGTGGATTCCATGACAGTTTTTCATTTATTATAACACCTAGGTATTTTGAGTTTTTAGTCTGTGTTACTGGTTTGCCATGAATAAGATAAGTGGAATTAATTTGTTTAATTTTTTTGTTACTCTTAACAACTGACATTTTTCTGGGTGGAAAGACATGCTCCAATTTGATTCCCATTTCTGTAATTCATCTAATTCTCTTTGTAAAATATCTGTGTCTTGTTTTGTTTTTATTGTTCTATATATTATGCAATCGTCTGCAAATAATCTGACTTTT
This sequence comes from Biomphalaria sudanica, assembly GCA_036873155.1. Classification (NCBI taxonomy): domain Eukaryota; kingdom Metazoa; phylum Mollusca; class Gastropoda; family Planorbidae; genus Biomphalaria; species Biomphalaria sudanica. Next base: position 1,753,789 of record JAZGLO010000291.1, read on the forward strand.
GTTCCTGAACTAATGCAATTTGGTAAATCATTTATGTAAATTAAAAATAGTAGTGGACCCAAGACTGTTCCTTGAGGTACACCTGAGTTTACTGTTATTGGTGTTGATTTAGAGCCATTTATTATTACAGTTTGTTCTCTCCCTATCAGAAAATCTTTAATCCACTGATGCAGTGGACCGTTAATGCCGAAATATTTTAATTTTTTAAGCAAACTATGGTGGTGAACTTTGTCAAAAGCCTTGGAAAAATCTAGTAAGATAGCATCTATTTGTTCACTATTATCTAAACCTTTTGAGAAATCATCAATTAGTCCTATTAGTTGTGTTTCACATGATCTATATTTCCTAAAGCCATGTTGGTATGGGGTGAGGACATTATGTTTGTCTAAGTGGTTTATGATGTTGCTACATATTATGTGTTCTAGTATTTTACATGTGATGCTGGTAAGTGATACTGGTCTGTAGTTTCCTGGATCAGATTTTTCTCCTTTTTTAAATAGGGGGGTGACAATAGCTTCTTTCCAGTCCTTTGGTACTCTGCCCTGGTTAAGCGATGCCTGAAAGAGTATTTTGAACACTGGGGCTAGCTCATTGCTTAGTTCTTTGAGTAATCTAGCTGGAATACCATCAGGTCCAGACGCTTTATTTGGTTTGGTGTTGGCTAATAGTTTTTTAATTCCATTTTCTTGTACTACTAAATCTTCTATGTTGTCTACTTGGTTTAAATTAAGAAATATGTCTTTGTCTCCTGGGGCTGAGAATGCTGATGCAAAGTATTTGTTTAGGATGTTTGCTTTAGTTTCATTATCATTATGTATTATGTTATGTTCATCTTTTAATGGCGCTATGCCTGTTATTTCCATTTTCTTAGACTTAATGTATGACCATAGGTTTTTGTTGTTATCTTTAGATATTACATTGTTTATGTATTCACTCTGCAGCTGTCTGCTTACTTTTTGGGTTAGGTGTTTAATTTTTATATACTTTTTGTAAACTCTTTCTGCCTTGGTTTCTTTAAATTTTCTATATAGGTTTTCCTTCTGTTTACAAAGCTTCTTTAGTCTATTATTAAACCAGCATTTATTTATTTTGTTTGATGTGTATTTAGTTGGTATATGATTTTCTATAATGCTTTTAAGATGGTTTTTAATGAAATTCCAGAGGTCATCGACTGGTTGGTTAATGTCTTTTTCTAATAAGAATGTTTGTTGAAAGTTTAATGCAGCTTGGTGTAGTTGTGTTAGGTTACATTTATTCCAGAGTAAGATTTTTCTTTTGGTTTTTGTATTGGCTACTGCTTTTATCTGACTGTGTATTTTTATGATCTCATGGTCTGATAGACCAGGGATAATATCATAATCAACTACTAATCCAGGTCTGTTGGTTAAGAAGAGATCTAATGTGTTGTTTAATCTAGTTGGCTTTTTAATGATTTGATCTAAACTTAGGTTGTGTAAAGTTTCTATGAAAAGCTCATTTATGTCCTTAAGGTTTTGGTGTTTATCTATGGTTAGTGTTTTCCAATTTATATCAGGTAGGTTGAAGTCACCCATAATCCAAAAAACTGCATTTTTATTTGTCTCTTTAAGTGTAGTAATCTGATTACATAGTTCCTGCATGTATTCTAAACTAGAATTTGGTGGTCTGTAAATGCTGCCTATTATAAGGGATGTTGAGGTGGTATTAATTTTACAAAATGTAGATTCTATGTTTTTTGAGTTAGGTAAGGTAATTTCTTCAGCTATAAGAGTGTTTTTTATTGCTAAAAGAACTCCTCCATGATTATCAGCCCTATCTTTTCTAAAAATTTCATAATTACTATTGAAAATTTCTGCATTATAAATTTCAGGATGTAGCCAAGTTTCTGTTCCTGCAATTATGTCTGGTTTCTCACATTCTAATAAAATTTCTAAGTCTGCTGTTTTGTTCCTAATACTTTGAAAATTTATTACTAAGGTTTTAAGGTATTTTGGTATTACTTCTTTAGGAGGTTTGTTTAGTGAGGCTGTTGTATTAATTTTAGTAGATTTAGGTTTAACAGGAGTGGATCTGGCTAGTGGTTGGTGAGTTGGTTTTGGGATGGTGTTTAAGATGTTGTATGGGTTAGAAGTGTCCGCATCAAAGGAATCAAACAGTCCTGATGTAAACTGAGGTAACCCACACGGTACACAGTGCCATGATGCATCTTTGTTGCCTAAGGCATAATACACAGGTGTATTCATATGGAGACATGATGCATGGTACCATTCATCGCAGGTGTCACATTGAATGGCTTTCTGTTTCATGGTGCATACTTTTTTGCAGATGTTGCATCTATCTTTAGATCTAGGCCCTGGATTTGACTCTACATCTCCTGCTATTAATATTAACAGTGAAAGGTATTTATTTCTACTGTGTCTGATTGAGAACTTCCATTTGTGATGGGTAATCTTCTTTAATGTTATTGATGTGTATGTTAGGTTATTTTTGAAGTTGCATTGATCTAAAGTGTGATGATTGATTATGACTGTTGTTTCATTTTTAAGTTTAGTGTTGACTGAGGTAGATCTAGTTCTGTGTTCAGCTAGTGTGTATTTAGTAATTATTAGGATAAATAGCCAGAGCAATTTCATGATGACTGTTGTTGATTTTAGTTTTAAAAGGTCTAGTCTAAAATAGTTTAAGGTTAAAAATGCCTAAGATGGCCTAAGCTAAGTCTAAAGTGATAGCTAATTTACAATGACAATCAAATGGTTTATTCAAAATATAGACCTAGACTAGATCCAGATCTAATTCAAGATCTAGATCTAATTGTAGATCAATATATTTATGTGTTTAACTAACTTTAACTAACTATCTAGAGTATTACTATTAGTTTATAATTAGTAGTATTTGTAGATTAGTAGATCTAAGGCCTTAATTAAAGTCTAAGTCTAAGACTGACTAGATCTAAAATCTAAGAATATAAAAATACCTAAACTAAGAGTTGTTAATTTGAATTAATTAGTGGAAATAATGCTAAATTAAGTTAAATCTATAATTTAAAGATATTAGTTTATTAGTTGAATAGCTTTTTAAAGGAATTTTATTTGGTTTATATACAACAAAACGAAAATTTAACTCATCTATGATAACTGTAAACAGGGAGCAGCCATCTTGTCAAGAGCGCGTAACTAGAGTCTAGAGACTAGTGTTTTATTAGGCTCTTGACCAAAGGTTTTACTGACATAGTGTTTTATTAGGCTCTTGACCAAAGGTTTTACTGACTAGTGTTTTATTAGGCTCTTGACCAAAGGTTTTACTGACATAGTGTTTTATTAGGCTCTTGACCAAAGGCTTACTAACAGAATGCTAATAGGCTCTTGAACAAAGGCTTACTGACAGAGTGGTTATAGGTTCTTGACAATAGGTTTACTGACAGAGCGTTGAATGCTCTTGACCAAAAGTTTATTGACAGAGTATTGAATGCTCTTGACCAGAGGTTTACTGACAGATTATTAAATGCTTTTGACCAAAGGTTTACTGATAGAGTATTGATATGCAATTGACCAAAGTTTACTGACAGAGTATTGATATGCTCTTGACCAAAGTTTACTGACAGAGTATTGATATGCTCTTGATCAAAGGCTTACTGACAGATTGTTGATATGCTCACGTTGGTTACTAGCTCCAAACAGCTAGTTCAAGTAATACCTTTTAGGCGTATTAATCTTGAATTATGAAATTGAATAAAACTTGAACAGAATTCTTTATAAACACAAATGAACTTATTTCTTTATTTACATTCACACCTTTCCACTTCAACGTAGACATATGCAGACATTCAAAGGCAATAATGCTACTATAAAATCACTCTACAAAACTACATGTCTTTCTGTCATTCGTCTGCACACCTACACTTTCACTACCTCAGCTGTGACAGACTTCCGCTCGGTTACATCAGAATCTATTGAGCTAATAGAAACAAATGGATTCACATAATTGTACTCGTAGTTACATCATAATCACTCAGGCACGTGACACAGAGACAAGTGCGTGTTTGTTCTCGTGTTGATTTTCTGAACTTTGATTTTATCTTTTCAAGTTTAGACGCTCTTCCAAAAAAAAAAAAAAAGTGTTTTGTGAATTACAAGTCTATGTGCCAATAGTCGTAGGTGCTAATTAGAGACTTTACATTCTACCAAGTCACAGGTTTTCAAGACTGAGTCTGACAATTTGTTCCATGCCAATGGCACTTGTAAAGAATGAGCACTTAACGACATTGTCCTAAATGATGACATAAGAAATACCGCTTGATCTCGTTACTTTGACCAAGACTTCTGCAAAAAGAAATAAACAAAAAGGGAGTTTGCGTTTTCCAACAAACTTGATTATATATGTCTATATTGTTCGCGTGTAGGGAAAAAATGTATACACAATTAAATACACACAAAAATTCAAGAACAAAAACGATTGCAGTTATCTTTCGGGGGAACGTTACAAATGTAGAAAAAGAACTAACGATAACTTTTGAGATGAAGTTAAAACTGTAGAGGGGGGCAAGTTCTCCGTTGGAAATAATGAAACAAATATAGAACAGGATGTCAATACAACATTTGACAAGTTTAAACTTTTCAAATATTATACTTATCAATGCATTGGTAGTAATCTCCCGTATAGATACATTGTAAGTGAATTTTATTTTATTCTAAGAAGAAAAGGAGCGTCCAGAAACCAACAAACTGAAACAAGTGTTTACTTAGAAGAACACACTATATGTTTCAAATATACTGTACCAAATTCGATAAACTTGAACTTTATATAAAATACAACACACGCAGTATCTTCTTTCAACCAATCTAAATGCTATACTCTTTAAGACAACTGAAACATTAAAAAAAAAAAAAAGCCAAAGCATGTAAAATGGTCTTTTTTGTTTTGTTTTGTGTTCCTTGCAGCTGTACCTTGGTGACACTATAATACCAAAAACAAATAAAAATGTCTCCTACCTCCAGGTCACGGTGTGGGGAATCAGTTCAGCAATCACCTGCATCATTGACTTCTGTCACACGCTTTTCATCTTTCGTCGTCTGTCAACAATTGATTCATTCTTTCACTCCTAACGTCTGCTCAGTGCCGCTCTCCAGCTAGTCCCTTCAGATATAACCTTGACTAAAAATACCCTTTACAAAATAGGCTGTTAAAGAGGCGCTGATTATATGAGTTCTTATATGTGTCTGGTTTACCCTTCTATATGTATGTATGTGTGTGTGTGTGTGTGTGTCTGTCATTTGTCTAGACGTCTTTTTTTCCTTGTTCTGCTTCTTATTCAAGTGTGTGTGTGTGTGAGTCTTGCCTGAATGTGTGTATTGTCTTTCTTTTTCTTGTATGAATAAAATTGAACTTAAATTTGTACGAATTGCTTGGTGATTATAATAACAGGCTTTAAGCTGAGGGGACAATAGTCCCACTATATAGAATACACCAGGTTTGTGCTTGACAAGAAAGACCGACTGCGTCCTCAGATTTGTGTGTGTGTGTTTTTCTTTGTGCTCGTTACAGTTTGTTGCAAATGTGCGTGCGGGCGTGTGGGGGGTAGAGGTTTGAATACATAAAGAGTTACGCCCTTTTACGTGTGCCTGCGTATTTTACAGCTGTAACGGCATCTGCGATCCGAGGACATTCCCTCACGAGGACATTCCCTCACGAGGACACAAAAGACCCTAAAGAAAGGAGAGTACAGCTATGTTAGAAGATAAAATGTGTGTGTGTGTGTGCGTGTCAGAATGAGCGACTGAAAGGAGAACGTCACACAAAGAGGCGACACTGAGAAAGGTTTGTGTGTGTGTGGGGGGGAGTAATGAGCAGAGAAAAGATGTCCCCATTTGCGTGAGCTAAGGCTTTAGAGTTCAAACCCCAGGTGTATGGGAAATAGGGTCTGAGTCGTTCATTATGGTTAACTATTATATATATCTATTTGTATTTAACCTTGGTTTCTCTCTGATTTTCGGGGTATGATAATGTAAGAATATCAAAGCCTTTTATCAATTATTTTTCTTATAGATCTTTAAATTGTTTCTTATATGTTAAATTACTGATAGGTCAACCTATTTCACAAAAATAAATATAGAGTTGAAGCTAGGTGCTGAAACAAATGTGATACATACATATATTAGACATAACTGAATAGCAGCACCAGGGACCAAGTTTTGAAGAGAGAAAGTAGTGAATTAAAAGGCTACGAAAATAAGGGACTGCGCCGACCGAGGCTCGAACCTGTGACTCCGGATTCGACACCACCGCCTAGCGATAACGCACTAAGCGAAATAAAGGCCGTGTTGAAAAAAAAAAAAGCTTTTTTAAAAGGTATATACTTTTGACACATCAGAATGCAGTGTTCATAAGCAATGTTTTTGTTTCTAAATAAAGTTTCTTTGATTATTGTTCTGCACTTTTTAAGTATAGAAGTGTTAAATTTTTAAAGTCTTTTTTAGTTGACAAGATTGAAGTTCAATTTAGCTTGAACAAAATGCAAGCTAACACTAAAAGTCTATTCAAGATTTGGGTTAATGGCGGAAAAGCGAAAATAGCTAGCTTTGTCTCGGTGTATCCGGTGTATCCGGTGTATCCGGTGAACAGATGAAAAGAAATGTCGATATGTTTTTGTTTTTTTTAAATCTATACAATATTTTTTTTTCACTTTCAAACTCGGCAGAATGCATTTTTAAAGCGCTTTCTTTCGAAAAGCAAAATAATTTTATTCCAGAAGAAATACTAGACCACAGACTTATATATATATTATATCTAGACTGGACAAGGAGATCTTTTAACACCACAAAAAAAATAAAAAAATGTGAAAATTTTCAAAAGGCTGAAACAAGGCGTTGTTTTGTAGAGTAGTTATAAGGAGTTTATAGAGTTTTTTTCAACCCTAACCTATGTAACATATAATTTAATTTTTAGATTTAGATCTAGTAAATGTACTCTCGTCTGTTAATTATTATATCGCAATTTTTAGATACATAATCTAGAAAGATCTAGGTTCTCAATTTAAATGTACATTAGGTGATTACATTCAATAGACGTAAATTATTTCGATCTAGAATTTTCGAAATATTGTCTCAATGGATACTAATAGGAAATGGCTAATTTTATGTATTTGTGTGACTTTATAGTTCTTTGATCAAAATTTAAAAATCCGCAAAATGGTATTGCATTATTTCTAAACTTTGAAAACTAAAGATCATTACTTTTCTAAGACAGAAAAGATCGATTTTTCTAGATTAGGGGCGACTACCCTTACAGCTTGAAAACGTTATGTACATAACAATCTCTCTATTTATCTATATAATATAGGTCTGTGATCTGATCATAATATAATAACAATGTCTTTCCGTTTACCAGTCTAGGTATAATCTATATATATAGGTCTATGTACTAGGCTTTCACTTTAGTAATTATAAAACAAATGGGCAACACACTAACTAGCGTTAATAAAACAGAGCTGATGTCAACATCAAATGCTACGCATTGCGATATTTCGGAATTCGAGCTAAATACATATTAGTTGGCAACCGTAATGTTCTATTCAGCGTCCTTGACATTGGTTAGTTTATCGCGAACTTTTTTCAATGATAGAAGTAGAAATTCATTGGATACAAAATTATTTAAAATTCTTTTTGTATACATACATTCACAAAAATACAACAAATAACAAAGGGTATAATAACTGAATAAGACAGTGAGGTCTGTGAGAATGATGGACCTCGACCTCCCACCCCCATGAACCCATGACCTACAAGTATGAATATCTGTTTCTTTTGGCCCTCAGTCTCTATGTCCCTTTCTCTTCTTTTTTTGTTCCTTGGTCATTTTCTCTTGCTCTAATGATTTCTTTTTTGCTTCGATCTCATTCGTTCTCTTCTTTCTCTCTCTCTCTCTCTTACCAGAACATTTCTCTTCTTTCTCTCTCTCTCTCTCTCTTACCAGAACATTTCTCTTCTTTCTCTCTCTCTCTCTCTCACCAGAACATTTCTCTTCTTTCTCTCTCTCTCTCTCTCTCTCACCAGAACATTTCTCTTCTTTCTCTCTCTCTCTCTCTCTTACCAGAACATTTCTCTTCTTTCTCTCTCTCTCTCTCTCTCTCACCAGAACATTTCTCTCCTTTCTCTCTTTCTCTCTCTCTTACCAGAACATTTCTCTCCTTTCTCTCTCTCTCTCTCTCTTACCAGCACATTTCTCTTCTTTCTCTCTCTCTCTCTCTCTCACCAGAACATTTCTCTCCTTTCTCTCTTTCTCTCACCAGAACATTTCTCTCTTCATCTTTCTCTCTCTCTCAAAAGAACATTTCTCTCTTCATCTTTCTCTCTCTCTCACAAGAACATTTCTCTCCTTTCTCTCTCTCTTTCTCACCAGAACAATTCTCTCTTCATCTTTCTCTCTCTCTCACCAGAACATTTCTCTCCTTTCTCTCTCTCACCAGAACATTTCTCTCTTCATCTTTCTCTCTCTCACCTGAACATTTCTCTCTTCATCTTTCTCTCTCTCACCTGAACATTTCTCTCTTCATCTTTCTCTCTCTCACCTGAACAGTTCTCTCTTCATCTTTCTCTCTCTCACCTGAACATTTCTCTCTTCATCTTTCTCTCTCTCACCTGAACATTTCTCTCTTCATCTTTCTCCCTCTCACCTGAACATTTCTCTCTTCATCTTTCTCTCTCTCACCTGAACATTTCTCTCTTCATCTTTCTCTCTCTCACCTGAACATTTCTCTCTTCATCTTTCTCTCTCTCACCTGAACATTTCTCTCTTCATCTTTCTCTCTCACCTGAACATTTCTCTCTTCATCTTTCTCTCTCTCACCTGAACATTTCTCTCTTTATCTTTCTCTCTCTAACCTGAACATTTCTCTTTTCATCTTTCTCTCTCTCACCTGAACATTTCTCTCTTCATCTTTCTCTCTCTCACCTGAACATTTCTCTCTTCATCTTTCTCTCTCTCACCTGAACTTTTCTCTCTTCATCTTTCTCTCTCTCACCTGAACTTTTCTCTCTTCATCTTTCTCTCTCTCACCTGAACATTTCTCTCTTCATCTTTCTCTCTCTCACCTGAACAGTTCTCTCTTCATCTTTCTCTCACTTTTTCTTTCTTTCTTTTTATTTCTTCCCTCTTGTTGCTCGCTGATAATGAAAGTCAATCTCCACTAACTGATAGCTCACTTTTAGTTCAGTACTCTGGTGTTATATAGTACTGCAGATGAAGATGTCAAAGAAAGGTCATAAAAAATACTGGAGAATAGTAACCGGGAACATGCAGGGAACATACAGGGAACATACAGGGAACATACGGCACGAGTGAGTGGGTGGGAGGGAAGAAGAAGGAGACTAACTGTCCTACTAACAGAATGTCCCTGAACGCTAGTATGTGAGCATGTCTGCCTGCAGGTGCCCACGGCAAAACTAAAAGAATGAGCAGGCAAACAATTATTTTTTTTTGTCTTTCTTTCTATTGACAAGAGCAGCGCCCCGCTCTGGTTACTCATCACACGCGACAGATCGGTCTAGTGTTAGCCCCCCCCCCCCCATGTCCCGATGGCCAAACCATACACCATCGGCACTCATTTGAATACAGGTGGTGAGTTCCAAAATTAGGCACCGCACGTGCGTCGGTATCGTGTGTGTGTAACAGAGAGACAGAGAAGGGAAGAGGAACGCCTTGAAAGGAGTAAAGGAATCTAAAGAGAATAACGGCCCCCCCCTCTCACCACACACACGCCCGCGTTCAAACCTTTCAATTCGTTTCTAATGTTCAAGGCGACAATACCGCCACACCGTTTCTGCCCCAACTTCCCACCACGCACATTTTGGGACCCTGCGATATAAAACAAAGGCAGTTAAAGAAGAAAAAAAGGGGGGGGGGGTGAAACTTTAGGGAAATAGGGGGGGCACCTGGAGAATTGAACAGATTGGAATAATATTTGACCATCTATCTACTTATCTATCTATCTATCTATCTATCTATCTATCTATCTATCTATCTATCTATCTATCTATCTATCTATCTATCTATCTAATCTGGAGAGATTGATGTGGCGTTAGCATAGTTGATGCGTGAGTAAATGGGTACATTGGTGACTGAATTTATTTTAACCTTAATTACATATCGGCTAAGTTCACTTGATAAATAAAGAACCCTTCTTTTTTTTTTTTTGGAAAAAAAGTGTGTGTGTGGGATTTTCTATACTTTGTGCCCAAGTTTTCAGCGGGCATCCACTGATCTAGACTAACAATATAATACATTTATACCATTGGAAATATTTTAGCCATTTTTTTTTTAAATCTCAATTTCATGCAATTAGCCTGCTCAATGCGCTATGGTCCAATAATTTGGGTGGACAGTGGGGGGGGGGGGGGGGGGCAGATGAAGGAGTCTATAGGAAGAGGCTTCCGTGCTAGCTTTTCACAAGCAATTAAAATAGACAAAGAGTGTCTTGAATTAAGCTCGAGGTCTCCAGCCTCCTTGTTGGAAGACCAACACGTTTTCATCTAAGCTAGACAAGTGTTTATGAAAATGAAAGATTTTATAGCTATCTATTGTTAGTTTTGTATTTTCAGGGGACAGCTTTATTTACTACACATAGATGATCTCCCCTAAGCTAGTTCTGTCTCTACATACAACAATACTAATTGATTACGACTAATTGATAAAAAAATTTTTATTTATTCATGTTTTGTAAAGAACAATAAATATTTGTGTGGAGTGAAATAACATGTACAAAATTTGTACCAGTCAGATAGACAGACAGTGAGTAGATGAAAAAAGGTGGTATAGAGTTGTGGGAACTAAAGAAAAAAAAAACAAAAACAAAAAAAAATAACTTTTGCTTATACACTATGATATGTAATAGTTCAATTATCTTTGTTAGATAACAATGCTGTGCTTCGTAACATTGTTGTAGTATTTGTTTTAAAATTGTTTGTTTTAGAATAGCTTTAAATTATGAGTGAATAATGAGATAAGGTACTTTTTTTAAAATTAGGGCGCTCTGATTGTGGGAGGGACATTAAAGGAATATTTAAGGAATATGTTTATGTGAAGTTTTATCATGATTGTTATTAAATATTGATCATATGAATTAAATTATAATTATAATAATAACAAATTGATGCAACAAAGGAACATGTAGTACGTTTATTATTCATATATCTGCTTTGTGAGATCTGGTACCCGCCCTCCTCCCAGTCCCATCCTTGCAGACTTGTAGAAAGGAAGATATGCCAGTTCTAAGCCGGCCGACATTCAGATCTCGAGAGTCTCAGGTTATCGCTTTGTTGATTTACACATTTTTTGTTTTCATTTCCACGCAGGGCTAAATATAGTAACAGTTTCTAGAGCGAGGGAAGAAACGTTTTGGACAACTCTGCAACACTCAAAATGTTCTGGGACAAAAAAAATATACAAATATAAATAAAAGCACAAACGAAGTGTTTCTGTTGTCCAATAAACTCCCAGAGATACGGAGACAGAAATACATGGCAACTGCCAAGATACTTGGAGGCTAGGGAGGGACCACTGAAGGGGAAACGGGGTGCAGAGAGTTTCGCGTGAGAAATTCGAGGTTTTGCTGAGAGGTTGTCTTGATGGAATCGCCGTTGGGGGAGCGAGAGGACCTTTCACTACCTGAGTCTTAGCTTTCAACTCTCTAGCATGCCGGATACACTGAGCTCTCGCCGCCTTTATTTGTGTCGCCTTTTAACCGTAAATCAGGGACTCGAACCCGGGATTCTCGTCTTCTTAAAGTTGTAGCTACATGGTAATAATACAGTGGGTGCTTCCAGGGGCGGAAGGGATACAAACTCTAGTCCGGAGATCCGACAGCAGTGAAGCTACAACAGAAAGGAGCGGGGCCTCATCCCTTTTGTTATGCTTATTGTGTACGTTTTTGGAAGATTTTGTTCATGTATGTGGAAGGCTGGGGCACACATTGCGCAATAAGTAGCGACGGCCCTGTGTGGAAGGCAGATCAACGGATCTAGTTGTCTGGGGCACACATTGCGAAATAGGTAGCGGCGGCCCTGTGTTGAAGGCAGATCCACGGATCTAGTTGTATGTGCCACACATTGCGCAATAGGTAGCGGCGGCCCTGTGTTGAAGGCAGATCCACGGATCTAGTTGTATTTGGCACACATTGCGCAATAGGTAGCGGCGGCCCTGTGTTGAAGGCAGATCCACGGCTCTAGTTGTATGGGGCACACATTGCGCAATAGGTAGCGGCGGCCCTGTGTTGAAGGCAGATCCACGGCTCTAGTTGTATGGGGAACACATTGCGCAATAGGTAGCGGCGGCCCTGTAATGAAGGCAGATCCACGGATCTAGTTGTATGGGGCACACATTGCGCATTAGGTAGAGGCGGCCCTGTGTTGAAGGCAGATCCACGGATCTAGTTGTATGGGGCACACATATTTTAGGCGGAAAAATGGTGCAAATTTATGACTGAAAGTTAACCTTTTTAGTTTGAACACTACAAATACAACAAGGTACATTGAGGGTTTGGTCTTATGAAGTGCTACTAAATAAAGTTTTGTAACAGCCCAAGGATCCCTTGAGGCTAAAGTTCTATTACCGGTTACCGATAAAACAATTTTCATAGAATTCTTTCAGGTAGACTAATATTTTAAACCACACAATGTTTTTCTGTGCAGTGGTTCTGGAATACTGTAGTGGTTCTTGAAGGTTCAGTAGTTATTTTGAAGCTGCACTGGTACTTTAATTTTGTAGTGGTTCCGTTTGATTGTCAAAAGAGCTGAGCAGAGGCTCTTCGAGCTATAGGCGTGTAAGCCTGATTGAACAACCGTTCTGTCTGGAAGAGGTCCAAGTCAATGTTTTTGTAAAACATTGCTATTTCCAATGTATCCGGCACTTCGGGTGCATGGACTAGAATGCATGGCCGAAGGCCGAGTACACAGGGAACCTCCGCCATTTTCCTATGTTGTACCAAGTTAACCGTGCAGGACTTGCCATTAGTGTAACGGTCTCTTGAGGAATGGCGCATGGATTATCGACAGGGACGTGGAAGCTCTCTTTCAACTCCGAACCGTGCAATGGGACAAGCTCTTGCATTCTCTTGGACACTCCCACGGGAGTTTTGTTTTGCTATTCATTTAGCCTAATCACTTCCTCAAATCATTCCACCCGAGTGCCACGTTGAGGCAGAATAGCGATAGCGTACCGGGGTGCAGTGGTTCCTAAAGGTTAAGTGGTTCTCTTGGAGTTGCACAGGTTCTCGTTGGTTGCACTGATTGTGAGGGTTGCCGTGAGAACTACGGTGGGTACCAGTGTAAGAAATGATAATGATTAAAGTTCTTAAGGGTTGCATTGATTTGTTATGGTTGCACTGGTTCTAGGTTGCAGCGGAGCAAGAATTCTCTAGTTAGAAGTACATGGAAAGTCCTATTTACAATGAAAGATACAAAGGTTATAGTGACTCTTGGAATCTGCAGTGGTTATCAAGAACTACAGGGAAAGCGTATTGCAGTGGTTCTCGTATACAAAAGTTGTCATTGAGTTAAAAATGTAACAATTTAGTAATGGTTTCAAATGTATGGCTATAGGTGGGAAAAGGCAAAAAGCTTCACTTCGAATTTTATAAATGGCTACCAGATTAGCTTCAGAAGATTTGGTGAATATATGCCTAGTACAGTGTAATGCCGTATATAAACAAAAGTCTGAATGACAAATGATTGAATCTTCTTGTAATTGACGAACTGTTTCTTTCAAGAAAAGAACCCAATAGACGTACGTATTCTTTATCCCTAAGTGGCGGCATAAGACACATTGATTGTAGTAGTTCGTCTTTTTATCAAAAGCATGAATGAACATTGCTACCTATCATTCTACTCGAAGTCTTCAATGGTCAATTTAATAAGCCATTCATAGATTTGTTTAAGCTTCCCACATAGGGACAAGGCACTTTGTGCTGCCTGCTCGGATTTTCATTGCTATGTCACGTGGATCTCAAAAATGAAAAGTGCTTTTCAAAAGTCAATTAACTGTCGTCTGTATTTAGCTCTAAAGAAGTGCACATCTAATTTTAGACATATAAAAAATTAAGTCTAATAAAGTTATACAATCCTTTATTCGATCAGTTTCATCCTTTATAACATATTTTAAAAAGTTTATAAGCACTATACAATGTGCTAACACAATTTTTCTAAAAAAATTTTTAAATAAATGTAAAAAAAAAATTAGAAAAAATTAGTTAAGCAATTTATGGTATTGGCACAAGACCTTTTTACCAAAAGTCCTCGCTGAAAGAACAAAATCGTGGACACTGTCCATTCTGCCAGCATCTCTTGTCGCTGCTCGTAACTACATTCACTTCATCGCCACCGTAAGTTGTGCCCCTTTTGTGGCTAGTTCAATGTGCTCTTGTAGGCCTGTAAGTAAGTACTTTTACTGTTTCTTATATTGGATTATTTAAAAGCAGTTTTAATAGAAGATTGTTACCCTGTTTTTTCATCCACATTTTTGGACTATTTTTATTTTTAGAAAACCAGCATGTAAATTAATTCAGTTATTGGATTGCATACCTGTAATAGACTAGATCTAGATCTATCAATTTCGATTGGTCTCAGTTACTATGAGAAAGTAAGACTTTGAGTAAACTAGGAGAGATATAGGAAGCTTATTGTCCATCTTGTTAATGTATTGTTGCACCCAGAGTGTAACAGAGACTTTAAAGAACCAGCGTGTAGATTTCTTCTATTTAATGATTAGTATTCTTGATCTGGAAAAGAAATGAGAGAAACTCTGAAAATTATTTCTGTTCGATTGATCTAGAATAACAAATGGAATTTTTTAGAGAATTATTTCATTGTAGCAGTATGTTTAAAATATTTCCCCTACATAAGATATAGGTTAACATTTTTTAAACCTGAGTTACTCTGTATTTAGACAATATGTTGTGTTTACATCTAGATCTAATGAGTTATTATGTTAGTCTTATGCTTCGTATGTAAGTTGAGACTATGGGCATAGAACACATTGATTTTTAGGGGAAGGGTGGGGGTTGGGGGGGGATTTTGTTCTCCCTCCCCCCCCCCGCCACCCCTCCCTTCCCGCGAAAAAAAATTAATAGTATGTATGTTTGTGTTTACATGATCTTTATTACATTCTGACCCTTCATTCGTTCGGAAGACGTTTATTATGCCCTAGAATGTTTCTTCCTGGAGTTAGTGGAAAAATTGTAGATTGCTGGCCATTGCCAGCAATGGGGTCTGGCAGAGCGCTTGGAGCCCCCCCCCCCCCCCCCCCAGCGCGGGGCGAAGCCCCGCCTCCAAGCACTATTTCTGGTATTGAAAGCCAAAGAATGAATATTCTGAGGTATCTACAGTAAATTTTCCTGCTATTAAAAAGTTTTATTTCAAAAACCTAAAATCCATTCTTACTGCCTTACTGGCGCCAAGTTGTTATAGGATGTCATCGCAACCCTTAGTATGCGTTATTCATTTTGTCGGAAAACATGTCCCGCAAACCTCATGCGACGCTCTTATTAAGGTGTCGACTCCCAATTCTGCATAGGATTTTCCTTGACTTAGACCCGATAATATTTCTACAACTGACTTCTAAAATCTGTCCTAGCCATCTTTGTTGAGCCACATTTAGTGTTTTTCAATTTCGGCAGATGACTATTCAATGCACTTTGATTATGGAGCCCCGCCACTGGTAGAAATGTATAACCTCTCTTGAATACTCTCTTTGATTTAAGTGACTGTAGTTTGCTTTAGATTTTATATCGAAAAGGGAAGTTTCATTGTCAAAATCATCTGTTGTGGATTTTAAACTAAAAAATCTCTGGAGTTGTTTTTTTTTCTTAATTCAATACCCCATTTAGTTACTGTCTTAGAATTTGGTAACTGTAGTTTGCCTTACAATAATATTGAAGATAGAGGTTTTCCACCTCAAAACTCTCTGTATTGGGATTTTAAACTCAAAAACCACCTGGAGGGGTTATAAACTTTTAAGAAAAGCCATCTGTAGGAGAGGTGTTTAAACTCAAAACCCCCAATTGGCTTGGCTACTCTGAAATAATTTTAGTGTGTAATTTGCTTTTTTATATTAAAGAGGTATTTTTTTAGCATCAAACTCAAAACCCCTTTTGGCAACTCTCATAGCATTTTGAGTGCGTATTTTGTTAGCTTCAAACTCCACAGGATGGAGTTTAAACTCAAAACCCTTTGACTACACTCATAGAATTTTGAGTGTATAATTTGCTTTGTTTTGAATATTAAAGAGGTATTTTTTTACCTTCAAACCCCGCTGAAAAGGGGCTTAAACGCTCATAACATTTTAAGTGCATAATTTACTTTTTTTTTCATATTAAAGAAGCACTTTTAGATTCAAACCCCGCTGAATGGGGGTTTAAACTCAAAACTGAGACAAACCCCATTAACCTACGCTCATAACATTTTGAGTGCGTAATTTTTTTTTTTTATATTTAAGAGGTATTTTTTAGCTTCAAACCCTACTGAAGAGAGGGGGTTAAACTCAAAACCCTGATAGAATTTTGAGTGTGTAATTTGATTTTTTATATTGTATAGGGGGTTATAAAATCAAAATCTTCTAACTGCAAAAAACCCTGGTAGGGAGTTTTAAACTCAAACTCGCTGGTAGGTGGTTTTAAACTAAAAAAAACCCTGATAGTTGTTTTGAACTCAAACCCCCCCTGGTAGGGGTTTTAAACTCAAAACCCCTGGTCTGGGGTTTTAAACTCATAACTCCTTAGCTGCGCTGGGGCAAGTGATGGTATAGTATTAAAATGTCACCCAAAATAAGCAAAAAATCAATTACTGAATTCCGATCCCCCCTGAAGGGGGGACTTCATTTCTGGGGGGGGGGGTTGAACCCTCACCCCCCCTGGCTACGCCCATGGTTGAGACTGTATCTCAAGGTACGTCCTTTTATTTGCCATCTGCAGCTCTTTAGTCCTAATTAAATAAAATGGGAAAGTTTGAAATCGGCCTTCGCGTCTCTTTAATTTACTCTTCTGGGTCAAACCCACCACAAAAAAATAAATAATTTTAAGACCATTCCTATTTTAAAAAAGAGTGATTACTTTGCTTTTAACAACTAATGAATAATAGAGTAATGTCAATATGTATTATCCAGTCTTATCCCCCGAAAAAAATAATCCTGATTACGCCCTTTGTATAATTCTACTTAGAGTATATGAAATTTTAGTTTGGTGATATTAAGACTTACAAACAAAATAAGAAGTTTAGACTGAATTCTACAAAAGTATGTGCGCAAAATGTTCCTAAACACCTGTTTGTATACTTGTGTGTTTATACGCGGGAATTTCCAATGACGTGTTGAAGATAAACATCTCCAGACAAAATTTAAATCTAAAATTATTATATTCTGAAAAATTATAACGGTTAAACCAGAGTTTTACTTTTGTGGCTAATTAGCTTGTAATTCCCCCCCCCCTTTTTAAATATACATGAACTGTTAAATTTCTAGGAAAAGCGTTAGAGCCGTTTTAGTTCAGTGTCCAGGTTTCAGATTTTGCCCGTGAGGAATCTGCAAACTGTTAAGAATAATAGAAAAAAAAAAAAAAAAAAAAAAACCACTTTCGTACATAAATTTTTATCTACCCACTTTGTGCGGGGCTAGTCTCTAATTTTTCTCGGCCACAAAGGCAACATTTGAGAACGTATTTATTTCCTCCAAGGTTTGGGTTTGTTTATTCACTACATGTCAGATCAACATCTCGCCAGGGAATGAAGGGATGATTACATGTGTTCTATCACTGCACGGCTGTATGTTAGACTCTTAGACTTGCTGAGAAATGAGAATTTGTTTTGGACAACGCACACAATCGAAGCAAGTCAAGAAACAAGAAGTCCACTTTAAGGCATAACGATACAAAGGGGATTATGATGCGAATTTGTATCGAAAATCACAGTTAATAATAGTGTTAGGTGGTAACAGATTTCAACCCAAATAATTATAATTCCCCAATCAATTTATGTGACCAGATACTTTAGTTGAGACTATGACTAGATACTTTAGTTGTGACTGTGACCAGATACTTTAGTTGTGACTGTGACCAGGTACTTGTGTTGTGACTATGACCAGATACTTTAGTTGTGACTATGACCAGATACTTTAGTTGTGACTGTGACCAGATACTTTAGTTGTGACTATGACCAGATACTTTAGTTGTGACTGTGACCAGATACTTTAGTTGTGACTGTGACCAGGTACTTGTGTTGTGACTGTGACCAGATACTTTAGTTGTGACTGTGACCAGGTACTTGTGTTGTGACTGTGACCAGATACTTGTGTTGTGACTATGACCAAGTACTTTAGCTTGGACGATGACAAGGTATATTGATAATGACAGTTGAAGTTCCCATTTTGAGATCATTGAACACCCAATTGTTCGTACAAAAAGTAAGAAAAGAAGAAACAAAAAAGAAAGAAAAAAAAATGTGTTTTCTCCTTAGCGATGCTACACCTCCTCCTCCTTACAGAGACCTCAACAGAAAACAATAAACTTACTCTTCTACGACATATCATTGTTTAGTTTAATTTTCAATCTTTGCTTTTGACAGTGACAGTAAAACATACCCCCCTCTCCCCCCCCAAAAAAAAAAGACAATAAATTTTAAGGCATGCTGACTAAAAATTAAAACCATATAGTTCTACCTGTTTTAAAAGTAGATCTTGAATTTCAGAAAGCTCATGCAAGTTATCATATATTTTCCATACAGGATATTCAAAAATTAGTACGGCACAGGAGATACTGTGATCAATATGGTCATGGTCTCCTTAGCCAAGGTATAAAGCAAAACTAAAAACTAATAAGATACATTTGCCACCTTTACCACCAATTGCATAAAAAAAAAGATACAGGAATAAATATCTTCAAAGTTTAGCATCGCTAATGTCAGATTGGTTAAAATAATATCAGCGGTAGGTGTCCACAAAAAAAAAAAAAACAACCGGCACGTCATAATAGTCTCATTATAAAAGAAGTACATGAACAATTAATTCTTTGGACTTTACATTCAAAAGCATGTAAAAAATAAAAAAAAGAGGGGGGTGCTTAGAACCTTATATAATTGATAAACCATCCAGCCTGATCCAAGGTAATTACCCTATCCAATGAGATCAGTTTGGGTCTAGCTCAGGGGTCGGCTCGAGAGCCACATGCGGCTCTTTAGTTCCATGCGCAAATATTATTTATTTTATCGGGAATTTTTTTTTTATAAATGTCCTGATTCTATTAACGATTATAAGGCACCAATTCTATCTTTTAGCCACTTGTAGTCGCTTTTCACCCCTCCCCCATGTCTTGAAATGTAACATGTTTGTTGGTGGAAGATATTCATATTTTATTCTGCTTTTTAACTTAATATATGAGTCTTGTGACATAAAAGACACGGCACAAGTTGGTCTTTTTGTCAGGTATATGTGTTCCCAAGGTCCAAAAGAACTTCTAGGATTGCTACCGCTCTCGTGACAAACTTGAGGAGTAGATACAGCAAATGTGTGCAACAATACATTGAAGACAATATATCAACATAAATAAAATCTTTTCAATAGCAATTCATAGAGCCATAAGTATGAAGAGAAAAACAATAAATGGGCAACTACGATTCTTTGGCGCAAAATAAACCACCCAATTCTTACGTTTCACTGCATAATATACACAAGAAGCGCTTTGTGCCTAAACATTTCCGGCCGAACTAGTTGAGGTCATGAATTTGGTAATCAAGATTTTTAACAGCATTTTGTCAAAAGCACTCTACCATCGTCAGTTTAAAGAATTGTTAACGAAATGGAGACACGGTATTCCTACCTCATTCTTTACAATAAAACGCTATGGTTTTTCTTTCCAAAGGTATGGCATTGAAACGTTTTGCTTTGTGTTTCAGTAAAATAGAAACATTTCCAAATGAAAAAAACATTAATCACCCTTAATTAGAGAACAAAAAATGGTTGCACAAATTTAACTCTACGGCGGATATAACAGCGAAATAAATTGAGCTGAATCTAAAACTGCAAGAAAAGGGAAACCCAGCCTATGTTTAGGTGGAAGAATTGGTTTCTTTCTAAGAAAAAAATATTTTTGCAGAAGATATTCAGAGCGGTCAATTACTTCATTTTCAAATTTTAAATCAAAATAGTGATAAAACCAGTACATATGTTGACACGAATTACTTCAGTACAGTTATAAAGAAAAATTAAAGATGAATTTATTGACAAAATTGAGCAATTCAAAACAAACAAAACGATTGTAGCATTTATAAAAAATCCTCTCAACACAAATAGTAACGAAATCCACATTGGTCCATTTGAATTTGATACTGGATCTCTAGACATGTAATAGATAGATTTCAAAAGTAAAGGTTTGTGAATACCGAGTTGACAATCAAGTATGAAGAGTTGAAGCTCCAGAAATGTATGTATACAACGCAACAAAATTGGACAGCTATAAAGAAATGTCGAAAGTTAAGGCACTTATGTTCGATGCATAGAATAGTCTTCCAGATTACTATAGTCAGGTGAAAAAGTTGGCATTATGTAAGCTGACTATCTTGGGATCGGCATATTCGTGCGAACAAGCGTTCTCTTTCATGAATATAATTGGAAGTAAAGTAAGAAGCCAACTAAAAAATGAAAATTTAGAGTCGTGTTTGAAACTTAAAACAAGTTATGAGCCAAATGTATCCAAATTTTTTAAAACCATGCAAAGCCATAGTTCCTTCTGAATTTGTTTGCACAATATGTTTGTTATTAAAGTACAAGTTAATGTTGTATGTAAATGTTTAATTGTTTAAATTTTATACTTAAATAATAGGTAATTATCTAATAATATATGTAGGCCTATATATAATTTGTTGTGAAAAACACCATTTATATAAAGATAAATAGATATAATTTCTTATGAATAAATAGATTCGTATTTGTGCGAGTAGTATTTGTGAAAACGGACAAAGACTCCTCGAGGTTTGCTCACTACACTCCCTCTGCGTCACTAATATCTATTTCAAGACTAAACCGCAGCACAGATTATCTTGGCGGCACCCTCGCTCCAAACACTGGCACCAACTAGACCTAATCATGGTAAGACAAAAGTGCTTAAAATTTGTCAAGCTTACCAGATCCTACCACAGTGCAGACTGCGACACAGATCACTCCTTGGTATGTTGTAAGATCAATCTCCTCCCCAAAAAAATCCACCATACCAAGCAGATTGGAAGACCCCAATCGGATGTAAGCAAGATGTGTCAACCTGATCTCCAGATACAGTTTGCGGAATCTTTTGAACGCGAGTATAAAAATATCTCTGAGAATACAGCAACTGAAAAATGGGAACACCTCAAGTCCACCATACAAAAGACTTCCCTGGAAATCTTTGGAAGAAAAATTACAAAACAAAATGATTGGTTCGACTCTAAAGCAGTTATTTTAGCACCTGTCATCAGAGCAAATAGAGATGCACTTGCTACTTACAAGGCAAAACCTACCCAACACAACCTGCTAAACCTGAAAGAAGCTAGAGCCAATGCACAGAGGACAGCAAGGATCTGTGCCAATGAATACTGGGTAGAGATCAGTGAGAGTATTCAGCTCGCAGCCCAAGTGGGCAACATAAGAGGGATGTACGAAGGAATCAACAAGGCTCTCGGACCCTCCCAAAACAAGACAGCACCTCTGAAATCAACCACTGGGGAAATTATCACAGACAAGTGCCAACAAATGCACAGATGGGTGGAACATTACTCCGAGCTCTACGCCACAACAAGCTCAGTCTCTGACTCAGCCCTTAAAGCCATCATACAACTCCCCACAATGAACGAGCTAGATGAAACACCCACCCTTTCAGAGCTCAACAAAGCCATAGACAACATTGCTGCCCGCAAAGCACCCGGATGCGATGGTATCCCCCCAGATCTTCTAAAACAATGCAAAACTAATCTAATCCAACCTCTACACGAACTGCTTTGTAAATGTTGGCAAGAAGGAGCTGTGCCACAAGACCTGCGGGATTCTAAAATCATTACACTGTATAAGAACAAAGGTGACAGAAGCGACTGCAACAATTACAGGGGAATCTCCCTCTTAAGTATTGTAGGCAAAGTCTTTGCTCGAGTGATACTTCCCAGGCTACAAAAACTCGCTGATCGGGTCTACCCAGAATCACAATGCGGCTTCCGCTCAGGGAGATCCACGATTGACATTATTTTCTCCATCCGCCAACTCCAGGAAAAGTGCAGAGAACAAAGGATGCCTTTATACATTGCGTTTATTGACCTGACAAAGGCCTTCGATCTAGTTAGCAGAGATGGCCTCTTTAAAATTTTACAGTTAATAGGCTGCCCACCCAAGCTACTAAATGTAATCATATCTTTCCACCAAAATATGATGGGCACAGTGCAATTCAACGGTGCCAGCTCTGAAAGTTTCAGTATAAACAGCGGAGTTAAACAAGGATGTGTCCTGGCCCCAACCCTCTTTGGAATACTATTTTCACTGCTAATCCACAACGCGTTTGACAAATCCACTGAAGGCATCTATCTCCATTCCAGATTTGATGGCAAACTCCTAAATATTGCCAGACTGAGGGCCAAAACTAAAATCAGAGCCACCCTCGTAAGAGATATGCTATTCGCGGATGACGCAGCGGTAGTGGCACACACACAAGAGGAACTTCAGTCACTAATGTCCCGCTTCTCTCAGGCCTGTAAAGAATATGGCTAGACTATTAGCACGAAGAAAACAAATGTTATGGGACCACCTACTACAGCACCACCCTCCATCCTCATTGACGATAACAAGCTGGACGCCGTAAACGAATTCTGCTATCTGGGATCCACAATTACAGATGACCTGTCCCTAGAAGAGGAGATGAATAAACGCATAGGGAAGGCTGCCTCGACATTCGCTAGACTCAGACTAAGAGTTTGGGAAAACCATAAGCTAACTACGGTGACCAAAATGGAAGTCTACAAGGCATGCGCTATGAGTACACTGCTATATGGCAGTGAATCATGGACCACCTACGCAAAGCAAGAGAGAAAACTAAACTCATTCCATTTGAGATGTCTCCGTAGGATCTTGAATGCCACATGGAAAGAAAAAGTGTGCAATACTGAGATCCTTGCGCGATCAGGTATTCCCAGCATTTTTACAGCCCTCAGACAACGCCGTTTGCGCTGGCTTGGACATGTTCGCCGGATGGAGGACAAGCGCATCCAGAAAGTCATCCTCTATGGTCAACTCGCGACTGGCACAAGAAAAACTGGTCGCCCCCATCTCCGTTACATAGATGTAATAAAACGCGACCTCAAATCAGTGAACATCAATACTGACAATTGGGAAGACATAGCTCTAGACCGCAACAGGTGGAGAGAGACAGTGACAAAGAAAGCTATGGACAGTGAAAGTACATGGGTCTCAGCCCAGGAAGAAAAACGCACACACCGAAAAACGGCCAGCTCCTCTACCACCGAAGCAAAAGCCAAGGGGACCCTAACTTGCGCTATCTGTGGACGGGAATGTCTCTCCAAAATAGGGCTCCACAGCCACATGAGGAAGTGTGCTCTGAGATGAACCATAGTCGTCCTACAACTGAAGGAGGCCAATGAATGAATGAGTATTTGTGCGAGTAGTATTTGTGCGAGTAGTATTTGTGCGAGTAGTATTTGTGCGAGTAGTATTTGTGCGAGTAGTATTCGTGCGAGTAGTATTTGTGCGAGTAGTATCCCTTGTTTGGAAGGACAAAAATGTGGCTCTTGAAAAACGTTGAAATTTTAAAAATTGTAATTTTTGGCTCTTCCGACCCCTGGTCTAGCTTGCACAAGATGACAATCGTTGTACGACAGCCCACTTCCCCCTTCCCCAGACAATCGTCTGCTTGCAGTCTGATGCTGGGATTGACTTGAAAGAAGTCAAACATCAAAGAGAAGCTAGCAGATGGGAAAGTTTTGGCTCGCATTTGTCTAGGAAACAGAAGGAGGAGGCAGGTGAGAAAGAGATGATAGGCTCAGGACGTTATTGTAGGTAGGAACAGTGACGTATATAGACTGTCAATGCCGGGGGTGAAGGTGGGGATAAGCTCCCACTTTCCAAGAAATGCTCCCATGGCTTGCGTCTCTAAATGCCTCTGACAGTCAAATTCAGCTCCTGGCCTTCGCGTGTGATTTTCCCCAAAAATCCGGCGGAACCTGTTCTTACAAATTGACAAAAGAAGGGATGAAAGGTGGAACACTGGCGCCTCAAAACTAGTTTAGCTTCGTGTTGATGGGGCATGTCAGTCCGAATAATGCAGCCCATCTAGGAGAAGGAAAACTCTGACTCCAAACCTCCACTTTGTGGCGATCTTCCCCGTGTGGGTCTCGGGTCTTGGAAATGACCAAGAGTAATAATAACACCACTGCCATTCCACTTGCATTTCATTTCACTAAAGCGAATAATAGTGGAGCTTCCCCCCTCTTGATGCTTTTTGACGGAGGTCCGGACTGTACTACACTCATCACTCTTCTGACATTACACTCATCACTCTTCTGACATTAATTGACCATTACACTCACAGCTCTTCTGACATTACAGGGTCATTACTCTCACCACTCTTCTGTCATTATAGGGCCATTACACTCAATACTCTTCTGACATCACAGGGCCATTACTCACCACTCTTTTGACATTACAAGGTCATTACACTCACCACCCTTCTGACATAACAGTTCTATTATATTCACTGCTTGAAAGGATATTTAAAGTAATAAACAAATACCGGGTGTATTATTATGCTATTTCTCATTACATTTAATTTAAAATTTAATTTTATTTGTTAATTATTGAACATGTTATAATATTAAAATTATTACCAGCAGACATCAATTTTCGATTTTATCAATCGTATCGTTAAACGGTGAATAATATTTTTCTTGATCTACACCATTAGCAAACATACAGAGGCCATGTTCGAGGGGAATCACTGTATATAAACATCCGAAACAAAACATGACCTGTGTTGGTCCGTGCACCTACCCGCAGGTCGTCTCCTCGTGCCTACGCCTACCGCCAATCTCACTGAAGTAATCTCGCTTTTTTTCCTTCCTTTTACGTCTCATTATAAGAACCGAAACTGTCGACTAGAGACAAACAGAGAAAAGTGGAATAAGATCTGCGGATCGAAACTTTGGTGTCAGCAGTGTAAGAACAGCCCAACAAGGATGTGTTCGGTAGGTGTAAAGTAGTTCAATGTAGCTGATGTGTGGGCGTTCTTCAAAGAAATAGTTTCTCGAGTTGTTGTCTTGAAGCATGTCAAATGAGGCGTTGATTAGATAGCTGACATAGTTATCTTGACAGAACAATGCCAAGAAAAATAATAACTATGAAAGAAATCCTTTTAAAAATACATTTTACATGACGTTAATTGCCTGGGGAACAAAAGTTTGAAACAAACAAAACAAAAAAAATAACAGGGGAGCAAACTTTAGGTGGAGAAGAGTTACTGCTTATGAACAAAAGAAAATCTTGCGCTTCATCTCCCCGACTACGATCGGACTATTTTCATGTTTAATGGTTTAACCAAATGAATCAACTATAACAATGAACGAAATCCTCTTCAATTGAACGTATTTATAGAGTTCTCACAGACTCACAGATACACTTTGGCGGAATAAAAAGTTTCAAGAGTATCTGAACTGAACATCACGAGATGGAGGGTTGTTGTTACGGAGATTTTACTTTGAATGCTGTTACAGAGAATGTTCTCTTGGAGTGCTGTTACAGGACACTGAGTGGCCATCATGATGGACTAGAAGCCATCTCTTAACATTTCTCCGCTTTCAGTTCAAATAGATCAAATCTTATCAAATCATATAAAAGCATATAATAAAACGCCATGTGTCAAGAGTTGAAGACACAGAACTACAAAACTACGAACAAGTGGACAGCTCTACTACAAGAGAAACGTGTGTCAGGTTTGGATGTTAACAAACAAACAAACAAGTTTATCTTTATCTTTTCACAATGTCAGTTCAACCAAAACATCAAAGCTTTAGTTCAACCTCAGAATGGTTAGTTAATAAGCTTAGGATGGTTAGTTAATACACTTAGAATGGTTTGTTAATATATAGTTCGTCCATCGTGGTTCGATGATGACCACTTTGTCATCCAGGGGGCTGAGGGCTTTGCACTGGGGTTTTATGCCTCCTCATGTGGCTGGTGAGACCTATGTGAGCCCGGAATGTTCGGCCGCACACTGGACAGGTTATTCCAGCTGGAGCTAGTGTCATTTGCCTTGCTTTTCTTTTCTGGCGTTTTTCTTCTGCCAGCGTTGTTCTTTTTTCCTCAGCAACCCGTGCGCCAGTTTTCACAGCGCGACGCCATGATGCTCTGTCATGTGCCTCTGTCTCCCAGGTGCCTGGGTCTATGCAGAACGCCTTCAGAGAAGCTTTGAGGGTGTCCCTGAAGCGCTTTCTTTGACCACCTTGCGAGCGCTTTCCTTCGCTTAGTTGGCCATACAAGAATCGTTTGGGGATGCGGTGGTCTTCCATTCTGTAGACGTGACCTGCCCATCGCAGCTGGGACTGCATCAGGATTGTGTGGATGCTTTGCAGACACGCTCTTCAAAGAACTTCTGTATCTGGTATTTTGTTTTGCCATTTGACATTTAGTATTTTTCTCAGACATGTCATATGGAAGTGGTTCAGTTTCTTTGCATGTTTACTGTACACTGTCTATGTTTCTGAGGCATAGAGCAATGTAGGGAGGATGACGGCTCTATAGACCCCTAGTTTTGTGTTTGTGGTGATGCCACGTCTGTTCCAGACAGTTTTAGACAGTCTGCCATATGATGCACTGGCCTTGGCGATACGCAGGTCGATTTCACTATCGATTTTTCCATTTCTGGAGAGTGTGCTGCCAAGATATGTGAATTTGTCCGCTGCGTTTATATCCTGTCCATTTATAGTGATGCTTGGATCCGAGTAGGCTTTCCCAGGAGCAAGACTTCAGTCTTGTTCGTATTGATGTTAAGGCCAAAGTCTGAGCATGCTCTTGAGAAGTCACTGACGATGCTCTACAGATCGTTTTCAGAGCAGGCATTTAGGGCACAGTCGTCAGCAAATAGCTGCATTTGTTTTTGATTTTGCTTTAAGCCGCCTAGGATTGAATAGGCCACCATCAAATCTGTATGATGTATTTATCCCGTTGTTTTCTCTATTTGTGAATGCATCTGTCAGCATAGCGGAGAACGTGATACTGAACAGTGTAGGTGCTAGGACACAGCCTTGTTTTACCCCGTTTGATACTTCGAAGGGCTCTGATGGTTCAGCATTTTGTTCTTGACATTTTTCCTGGAGCTGCCTTGCTGCAAAGATCATGTCAATGATTCCACGCTCTTTTCTGAAGCCGCACTGGCTTTCTGGTAGTAGACCATATTCTATGTGTTGCATGAGACGATGCGTGCAAGGATTTTCTCAGCAATAGAGAGAAGAGATATTCCTCTGGGGTTGTCGCAGATCTGGCGGTTTCCTTTTCGCTTGTATAAATGAACAATTGTGGCATCTTTAAAGTCTTGTGGTATTGACTCTTTTTCCCACATAATTAAGAAGAGCTTATGAAGTCTTTCAATCAGGGCTAATCCACCTTTTTTGTAGACCTCTGCGGTAATGGAGTCAGCTCCTGGGGGTTTTCCGCTTGCGAGCTGTTGAATGGCAAGATCGGTTTCCTTTAGCGTAGGGGGGTCATTCATTTTTTTCATTTATTGGTACTTCCTGTAGCCTGTCTATGGCCGCTTCATTTATGATGGAAGGTGTATTGAGAACCTTTTCGAAGTGCTCTGCCCAGCGTTTTAGGATTTCTTCCTTATCTGTCAATAGGATTGTCCCATCAGTATTTAATAGAGGGGATGAGCCTGACTTTGTGGGTCCATAGATTTCGTTTATGGCATGGTAGAAGTTCTTCATATCGTGCTTGTCAGCAAATTCCTGTATTTTTTCCACTTTCTTGCTAAGCCAGGGATCTTGCATTTGGCGTAGCTGTTTTTGCACATTTTTGCGGATGTTAGTGAATGTATCTTTAGTGGACTGGGAGTTTGGGTTGTTCAGATACAATTTATGGAGCTTGTGCTTTTCATCTAATAATTTTCTGATCTCAGTATTGTTTTCATTAAACCAGTCCTGATGCTTTCTCTCCAGAGGACCGAGTATGTTTAATGCTGTTTTGTCATCTGCTAAGCTGGCCGTGTTTAGCCTTTTTAGGGGTTTAGATTTTTGCGGACGTCTTTTTGGTTGAATTCGAATGTTTAGTTTTGTGATGATGAGGCGGTGGTCTGTTCCACATTCTGCACCACAGCAAGATTTGGTGACACGAATGTCCTGACGGTCAGATTATCTGGTGATGACGTAATCTATGAGGTGCCAGTGTCTTGAGCGGGAATGCATCCAGGAAGTTCGCTTTCTCATTGGAAGACTGAATATTGTGTTCAATACGAGCAGCTTGTGTTCAGCACAGGTCTGTAGTAGTACTAATCCGTTGGTGTTGCATTGACCTATTCCGAATTTGCCTAAGACTCCTTTCCAGATGTGATGGTCAGAGGCGACTCTTGCGTTGAAGTCACCGAGAATGAGTAGCTTTTCTGTTTTTGGAATATCAAGTAAGGTGGAGTTTAGTTCTTCGTAGAACTTTGCTATGACATCATCTGGGTTGGTCATGGTGGGTGCGTAACAGCTAACAATGGAAATATGTTTCTTTCCGTTTTGTAAAGACAGCTTTAGGGTCATGAGCCTATCAATAATTCCTTTGGGAGGCCCAACTAGTTTAGATACTATTGATGTTTTTATGGCAAAGCCGACTCCAGATTCACGTCGTACTTCAGTGCTTCTACCGCTCCAGAAGAAAGTATATCCAGCTCCTTTTTCGCAGAGTTCACCTTCATCTGCAAACCGAGTCTCGCTTAGTGCTGCTATGTCTATGTTGTATCTGTGGAGCTCCTTGGCTACTAGTGCAGTTTGTCTTTGTGGTCTATCAGACGTGTCGTTGTCAAGAAGTGTGCGCACATTCCATGCGCCTATGGTAAGAGGAACTATCCTCGTCTTTTCTTTGAATTTCGACCGCTTGAGTAGGGTTCCCGCCAACTGCGGTAGGCAGGCTAGGGTAGTTTTGAGCAGTCAATTTTTGGGGCACCTTTTCTAGCCCTGTCCTCATGCTATGGAGGTGAGCAGTGCACTCCTAAATAGGGCTGCTCAGCCACTCAGGGGGCTGCCGGACTCCACTGCTGCTCTGTGTCAGTGGTGAACGACCATATGGCCTGAGCCGCCTGTGTGCAGGGTTGCAGCTACGGCTTCCAGTGTGCCCACACCTACCGCTTCACTGCTTGTCTGTCGCCACAGGACTTTGGTTTGGTTGTGTTTGGGATGGGAGGATGACAAGTGACTTGCGCTGGAATATGGATTAAAGTGAGGAGGATTCGCGCAACACGTCGACATCACTCTCTCGCCCTAAAGCCCGTCCTTTTCCGAAAGCAAGATTTGGTCAAGCATTCGGGGACAAGTTTGGGTGCAATGGATGACCAGAGACTTTCTGTGTGTCTTATCCTGCTCTTGAGTGCTCCACAGCACTGTGCTGGTACTTGCTTTTCTGTCCGATTAGTCAAGTTTTGTGACGTTACGCACAGGCCGCCAAGTCCAGACTTCACATGCTAGGTTTGACATAACCTCAGTGTATTGAGTGCCATGGACACGTTAGATACCCTCTACCTGGTTTAGCCGGCCAGTCAAAGCCGTTTCCGGGGTGTGGCCGCTGCGCATGCTACAGCTTCTGGGAGCCACAGGTGAGAGTTGGGTACCGAGTGGGGACCAAGAGTGAGCCAGGCTAGCCTCAAAAAGAAGGTACGACTGCCTGTCCACTAGAGGTGCTACCCCTCCTAGATACCCCATACACCCATAGTTAATAAGCTTAGAATGGTTAGTTAATAAGCTTAGGATGGTCAGTTATAACCTCGAAATGGTGATTAGTTTGAAGCAATGCTTTGGCTATTAGAACTGTCTGAAATACCAAGACTGAGGCATCCATCCATTTCAATGGCGCAAAGCTCTGGTCTGCTTCAATAAAAATCTTTCCATTCAGATTCTCATTAAATCAGCACTAAATCCCTAATTAGAAACAATGGCAAGGCCGTCTCTGGGACTAAGGCTTCAAATTTCAATTTGACAATGCTAAATGAATAAAAAAAAAACAGGGTATGCACTAAAGGCGCACAAGTGCTGTCATTTTGACAAGTCGTGTCAACTCTTTGTCTATAGCTTATCGGCACCCAATTAACGAAACAAAATACACACACTTCCTTTCCCTCCCTATCTCGTAATATAAAGTATAAAGATGTAAAGTACTTTCAAACGGCCAAGCCTAGATAAAGGGAAATCCTATTTCTCAGAAGAACGATGCGAAGGTCATGTCGTGTTAACCTAATTAATTCAACACCAAGCCTTAGTAATGGCATCTGTCCACGACGTGTAAGGCATGCAACGCGTGGGAACTGTACCATGTTGATATGTTCATTTCTGTGTGTGTGTGTTTATGAAAGGTAAAATTGTGAAATATTATCCACACATTACTAGTTCACATTGACTTTTTATAAACAACAAACGCACATAAACACGCTATGCTAGTAATCCACAAAAGGAAACAAAGTGTGTAGTTGTTTTTTTTTTGGTTGGGTTGTGTGACATTGCAGCTTCTAATCTTTCAATCTTTAACACTATAGCTTGAACTTGGTTTCTTCTCGTGGTTATCATAAATAATGCAAACTTGCTAGCGTCCTAGATTATGGAGTTTCATCTGTTTTATTGAAACGCACACACAGACAAGCAGACATAGGACACAAACACAGAAGATGAAGACACATATCCCTTCAAAGAAACGTACATTTAAGTATGAATTTGAAATGTTACTCTAAACTTGTAGGATTAGTTGCAGTCGAGAAGGATTTATTTATATAGAATCATTTATATTTCAATGTTTGAATATAGGCCCACAAGGGGCACAAGCGTAAAGGAAGCTTTCTGGACTGAAAATGGTGCACACAGCAGAAGTTGAAAAAAGGCTGACAAAGCTGCATCGTCTGGTGATTACACCTGCACAACCTGTGACAATAGATGTGCATCAAGGATTGATGTCTTTTGATCAGAGGTAGCACAGGAAGAAGGGAGAGTATCGAGGAGTAAAATGGCGCAAACAGATTTAAAGTTGTGCTTAGCCACACTAAATATCTTAGAACATTTGCATGGGGCAACACCGAGACTCTGGCTAAATAGATGTGGAAAAGTAATATTTGTATACAACTTTCATATCATAAAATATTCTTCAATTATGTCATATCCTGTTCTGGAATTCTTCGGTCTTGTCATCTCTTTAATACATGTCTTCAAACACCCCCACTGTGTGTTACCCACTTCAGTCGATTAGGTGAGACAGGGGACTAGCTGACCAGTGGACCAGGGTGAGCAGATCCATTTAGGGACACAACATAAAAAAAAAAATAAAGAACCAAACAATTCTTTGAATTGCGAAATAAAAATTGATTGAATTTCAGAAATTTCGAAATTCACACATCTACCATGGAGTCTGACACCTGAGATGTCTGCTAGCATTTTGAAATCCCCTCGTTCGTGATGTCATCACTTTCAAGGACACAGTAGCATCGTATTGCATAATTAAAGCAAATGAGATGAACACCCAGGAGTGCAAGTTATAAGTGATAGTCATAGACTTTCTTCTGCCAAAGGTATTTTCACAACTCAAGTGGACAGTTCACCAAACTACTAAAGGACATAGAGAGGCAGTTTATCTGCCCTGGAATAGAAAACAAGTAATATGAAAACACGCATTTCTATTTTCTGTTCCAAAAAAAAATAATGTTAACTAGAAATTATTATTTTGTTTTGTCATTGAGAAAAAAATAGAGAGAAAACCCCCACAATCCTCCCTTCTCCCTGTGACTATGAGGGAAAAGTGGAGCTTATTGTAGGACTTAAAAAAAGACTGGACGAGGACCAGGTCACCACAACCTTTGTCTACCAGTTCTATACTTTTATACCCATTCAAAAATACCATTGTTAATGAAATTATCTATATTATCCATGGTATTTCAATAATATTGTTTGAAACCAACTATTTTTAATGTTTAAACCGACAGGTCAGAGAAGTGCTAAATAAGACAAAAAGTGAAATATACAAATAAAAAAAAATCTAAAAAAATAAAATATGAAAGTGAGATCTTAAGAAAATGTAAAATCTATTATTTTAAATGAAACCTATTTTTAAAAAGTGAAGTCTACAATAATAAAATCTTTATAAAAAAAACTAGAAAAAGGTAAATAGAACATGCAATGTGAAAACACATTGCAACCTTTAAAATGGGTATAATCTACAAAATATGTAGACCCTATAAGTGCATAAAAAGGTGAAATCTAAAAAAAAAGTGAAATCTTACAAAAAATGTAACAGATAAAAAGGAAACCTAAGAAGCGTCTGGACCTGATGGTATTCCAGCTAGATTACTCAAAGAACTAAGCAATGAGCTAGCCCCAGTGTTCAAATTACTCATTCAGGCTTCACTTAACCAGGGCAGAGTAATAAAGGACTGGAAAGAAGCTAATGTCACCCCCCTATTTAAAAAAGGAGAAAAATCTGACCCAGGAAACTATAGGCCAGTATCACTTACCAGCATCACATGTAAAATCCTAGAACACATAATATGTAGCAACATCATAAACCACTTAGACAAACAAAATGTCCTCACACCATACCAACATGGCTTTAGGAAATATAGATCATGTGAAACACAACTAATAGGACTAATTGATAATTTTTCTAAAGGTTTAGATAATAGTGAACAAATAGATGCTATCTTACTAGATTTTTCTAAGGCTTTTGACAAAGTTCACCACCATAGTTTGCTTAAAAAATTAAAATATTTCGGCATAAATGGTCCACTGCATCAGTGGATTAAAGATTTTCTGATAGGGAGAGAACAAACTGTAATAATAAATGGCTCTAAATCAACACCGATAACAGTAAACTCAGGTGTACCTCAAGGAACAGTCTTGGGTCCACTACTATTTTTAATTTACATAAATGATTTACCAAATAGCATTACTTCAGGAACAAAAGTCAGATTATTTGCAGACGATTGCATAATATATAGAACAATAAAAACAACACAAGACAGATATTTTACAAAGAGAATTAGATGAATTACAGAAATGGGAATCAAATTGGAGCATGTCTTTCCACCAGAAAAATGTCAGTTGTTAAGAGTAACAAAAAAACTAAAACAAATTAATTCCACTTATCTTATTCATGGCAAACCAGTAACACAGACTAAAAACGCAAAATACCTAGGTGTTATAATAAATGAAAAACTGTCATGGAATCCACATATTGATGAAACTATAAAAAAAATCAAACAAAGCATTAGGATTTATTAAAAGAAATTTCTATAAATCAAATAAGAACATAAAACTAAAATGTTTTTTAACCTTGGTTAGGCCAATAATAGAATATGCATCCTCCGTTTGGGACCCCTCAACTCAAGAAAACATTAAGAAACTGGATCAAACACAAAATAGAGCAGTGAGATTCATAACAAACGAATATTCACATTTGACTAGAGTAACACCATTAGTAAAATCACTAAATTTAGGAAGCCTTCAGGACAGAAGACTCAAAAGTAAAGTAGCAATTATACATAAAACACTGAACCATAATCTTCAAATACAAAAACAAAATTTAATAAAATACTCTGAAAGACACAAAGATAAAGGCACATTCCTCGTCCCATATGCTAGGACAAATGTGTACAAATACTCCTTCTTCCCTAGTGCTATTAGAGCATGGAATGGGTTGCCTGAGCTAGCCAAGAAAACCAGTGACTTGGCAGAATTTAAGTCATTGGTTAATATGCATGACTAAATGCATGACGCGTAGGACGTAATCATCTTCTTTTTTGAAGTAACGTCTGAATTATTATAAGATAACAAGATAAGTATGTACACTCTATTTACCATTACATTCGTCGAGCTGACAAATCAAACGAAATGACTTTTGTCACGCAAGAGTAGGAACACTTAGTTGCCAATCAACACTCCGCAGAGCGATGTCACTGAATGAAGAAACTGAATGACACTTTCTAATTTCTTCCAACTCTTTGATATAAATTCTATATACAGAATAGTTCATATTCATAAACACTTCATTCCAAAGTACTGGGCTGTTACCGATTTGAAGATAGATCAATCTGAAGTTCAACTAGAGTGGTCGACAGAGGAAACGGAACATTAACAGCAAGGAACAGAGAGAATGTGTGTATGGAGTTAAGGGGTTAGAAAGTAATTGAAAGAAAGAGAGAGAAAGAAAGAAAGAAAAGAAAAATGACTGATAGAGGCAGAAACTGAAGCAGAGAGAAAGAGTATACCAGAGATATGGAGGTAGAAAGAGTAAGACAGATAATAGAGAAAGAGTATACCAGAGATATGGAGGTAGAAAGAGTTAAGACAGAGAGTAGAGAAAGAGTATACCAGCGATACGGAGGTAGAAAGAGTTAATACAGAGAGTAGAGAAAGAGTAAAGAGACAGAGAGTAAGACAGAAAAGAGGAAATGAGATGAAGAAATAGGAACAAAAAAAAAGAGATAAAGAGAGATTTAGTAAGACAGAGAGAGAGAGAGAGAGACAGACAGACAGACAGACAGAGAGAGAGAGAGACTAAGAAACGGAGAGAGAGAGAGAGAGGGAGAGAGAGAACGTTAAGACAGAGTATCAAAGAGTTAAGATAGAAGAGAGATTGATCACCTGTCATTGATGAGAATGATAACAGAAGAATGCATCAGGTAAAGTCTGAGATAAAAGTCTGCACCAAGCTGCAACGTAATACTGAACACACGACACTTAAAAAAGCCCCATCTTGAAAACACTGTGTGTGTGTGTATCTATATATTTAACGTGCGTGCCTGTGTGTGTGTGTATGTGTGTGTAACGTATGATACCCTAAAATAAAACTTAACTAAATGAAGTCCCACAAAACAAATGGACGTGTCGTGTAGTTCTACTGATGGTAATACAGAAAACAGAATACAATATGTTTACTTAAGCTAATGAGATTACAATAACATTACAAGCGTTTGACAACAATTGACAATAGCGTGACCATTGCGTAATAGAAACTGACCATAGCGTGATAAAAACTGATCATTACGTAATAGAAACTGACCATTACAAACTAGAAAATTATAAGAAGCTGTATAGCAATGCATCTCTATGTATTCTTCAGTAAACTTGTATGGCTCCGCTCTCTCTCTCGAGAGAGAAATTAGTTGTGCCTAGATTAATCACTGTTGCTGATTTCCTGGACATTTGGATAAAGGAATCATGGGTAGCCCGTGCAGCATGGTTCCTAACCTGTTTGATGTGATGTAAATAACTTCTACGCATTATACTGTACATCAGATGAGCTGATAAGCTGTCGAATGGACTACCATGATTGATAATCCAAACGCATAAGGGGCTCAATTCCTTATTTTGCCTCGAAAATAGGGCCCGTAACCTTAAACGTAATGACAAGGATACAGAGGTTAGAAATAATGGGCGCTTCTCTATTGAACTCACTTAACTGGATTAAAAAACTCCATATTCCCTCCCTGGTTATTCAGGTGCTAGATATCTCCCCTTCATCTGCTTGTAGAAGCAGTTTCATAGGGCTTAGTGTCCAACTGATACAAACTAGTCAGGTGGCTAAGTTTGTTGTCGGAAACTATCTCATTGAATCTTGACAATGAGACCAAATCCCCATTGACACTCCTTGCTAGCCATTAAAGTACCATCCCAATGAGTAGGATTGCAGTTTAAATGATAATATCTGCCACAGCCAATTTCATGATTATAACGCTTATTACCACTGTATCCGTAACCTGTTTTTAGTTCAAAACTGTCTACATATAGCGTGGAACGAGAAGACTATAAAACAGAGATGTGTTATGGAAGTAAGTAAAATCCAAGTAGTGGAAGCAAAGAATGACTGAGATCTGTCACTTAGTAGTAGCCTCATTTCAGAACAGAACAAGAGAAATATAACAAATACTTTAAAAAAAAACAACAAAGCTTATTCAGTGTAGTAGTATCAATTAGTTTGAATCAGTCAGTCATATAATTTTATTAGAAATAGTTGTAACCTTTTACCAGACAGACAGACGAACAGAGTGAGATGATATAAGTTTTGTAAAAAAATGAGAATCGTTTTGAAAGTTTAAAATCTGACCATTACGTGATAGAAACTGACAATTTCTTGCTAGAAGGTGAGCAGTTACGTGATATCAACTGATCATTACGTGATAGAAACTGACCATTACGTGATATCAACTAACCATTACGTGATAGAAACTGACCATTACGTGATATCAACTGACCATTATGTGATAGAAACTGACCATTACGTGATATCAACTAACCATTACGTGATAGAAACTGACCATTATGTGATAGAAACTAAACATTATGAGAAAGAGTTTGACCATTACAAGGTAAAAACTGGGCTGAGCGAAAATTGCTATTTAAAAAGAATTTCATAAATATACTTGGTTGACAATTGTCCCCGACAGATTGTATTAGCTTGGATTTATAAGAACAAAACAAATTCTTCACATGTTGTTTTTTTTTAATCTTCATCTCGATCAAGATATAAATATCAAAGCTGCCATGGAACATGACTGCCCCATTTATTGACATCCTGTTTATCGCCAAACCTTTGGGACAGTTCATGGAAATGAAATACAAAGTCAAACCACGAGTTACGGTTGAAACCTTGAGGGAATTAGGTTAAAGCGAACTAATACCATGAACAAAAATGTGGGGGCGAGGTGGACAAAGATAAAGCGTTTTAATGCATTACAAAATACACTCTTTTAGAAGAGGTTTTGACAACATGCAGTCTGCAAGGAATCTAATAGAAAACTGACTAAACTGTGGGCTGAATTGTAACTGAACCAATGGTTGGTCTGTGGGTTATGGTCTTGTTAGATCAGAAGAAGAAATAACTCAGTACACCGGAAACCAATTTCATTCAACCACATTTTTTGTTGTTCCGAAAAAAAAAAGGCTAATGTATAAAAAGTATAATGTATAATATATCAACAGTATAATAATATAATGCATACATTTTAGTATTTGTACAAAGTAGTTATTGATGTATGCAAATGCTGCATAAAGCCTTTTCAAATCGACACTAACAGTTGGGAAAAAGTGGCACTGGATAGATCCACATGGAGTAGAAGCATACAGGAAGGGTTCTGGATTGCAGATGTCGTACACACCAGGAGTAGAAAGGAGGGTGAAAGTGCAACAGCACCTGGTGATTACAGATGCTCAACCTTTGACTGCAGCTGTGTATCAAGGATTAACTTCTTTAGTCACATGAGAAGCTGCAAAGGGAAACAATTACATGCAGAGACTTAAAATACAACAGACAATTTCATCTTAAGTGTTCAAAAATTTCTCACTCTCATGTGTACGATTAGGCAGGGATTTGGGCTACATAACTCTCTCCCAAAAGTTACAAAACTGAAGTTTGAGTTTTGTTAACGTGAGTTCTTAGACATACAAAAATTGTCAGTAAAGCAGCGCTGGCAGATTTAGCATTTACATGATTTTTTATATGTCTGAAGTTTTTTTTCCCATTAAAGATAAAAATATAATTGTGTTCTTGTTTCCTGCTGCCTGACCAAGTAGAATACGATTTGCATCATAGTCTTCATGGTCCGTGGTTTCAATCTTGTCCACTAACATCCCACGCCGTTTTGCAGGAGGCTTGTATGTAAGTGTTTGTATGTAAGTGTTTGTGTGTATGTGTTTGTATGCTCGTATCTTCAATTTTGAAGGGATATCCGGACATGTAAAACAAAAACCAAAACCTGCCCATGTTTCTAAAATATCCCATTTCTTGGTAGTTACTTTTTAAGTTAAGTCTCTTACTTCAACACACAGCCATACACACTTTCACACTCGCACTTGTATTCACACACACACACATCACATACTCTCACATAATCTCTTGTCAATAAAGGTAGGGACACCTCAACAGCTGTGTTTCTGAGAAAAAAAATCGTTTCGTTTTGCATTGGCAAAGGACACCGAAGAATGAATGAAACAGAACTACTAAATATCATATCAGAACAAGGAATATGTTTGTTTCTTTACAATCAGTTCCTACGTCTTGTTCCACTTATATACAAAACGAACACATTTCAATTTTATTTTTCATTGGCAACAAAATGAGAGAAAACAACATTTCAGTATGGTGATCGAACCTATGACATTCACGTTATTAGCGCTACGCCACACGAAATTTTAGCTAGCATTCGAGTATAATCCTAGGGTCGAGTCTGATCGAGACCAATCGTCATAGTTGGCCTGAATACTGACCTGTTTGGTCTCGGTCCGATTGACGCTTTTGACTATAACCCTGTTGTACTAGGAAGTCGGATATAAGGCGCTTGTGTTAATAGATAAAGCGAGTCTTGTATTTAAGTATGTAGGCCGATAGTGTCAAACTAACTTACAAGTTTCACAGATTTATCATGTCTTCTAAAATACAGACGTAACTTTTTAAAAAAATGATTACGTCCTACGCATGCCCGTATGTCAATCTAGTCATGCATGTTGAACAATGACTTACATTTTGGCAAGTCATTAGTTTTCCTGGCTGACTACGGCAACACATTGTATGCATTAGGGAAGAAGGAGCATTTCCAAACATTTGTCCCAGCAGTTGAAAGGAAACAGAATATCGACGTACCGAGTGCCTCTTGGCAAAAATATAAGGTCAAGATATTAAAAAAAAAAAATAAAAAAGAAAACAGGTACGCTTAAATAATAAAATAAATGTTCCCCTATAAATAGATTTTCTTTTAAAAAGTTTGATATCAGTCCTAGATACCTGGTTCTACTTAACATTTTCAAAGAAATCTTGACTGGCGTGTAATGTCACAAGTTGGGAAAGTATCAATTATATGTGACCATTTATCAATGTGTCAATGTGTTACTTGTGCTCTGAAGGCATGTAATACAAAAAAAAGTTCTATGTGACTGTCAGCCTACAAGAGGTCAACTGCTAGTAGAGAGATCGTGCTTCCTGCTGATAGACAATATAAGACCGGAACGAATGGAGTATGGAGAACACTGTCACGTGATTCGAGTTTGATTGTGTTTGTTTCTTTTTAATTACAAATCTTATATCAACTCACTCTGTCTGTCTGTCTGTATCGCTGTCTATATTTCTGTCTGTTTTACTGGTACAGTTATTGTACACGTTATTTCTCCCATACCCAATCTCGGATCAAGTTGAAATTTGGCACAATTCTTTTTTCTACTTGACAAAACAAGAATCAATTTTAAAAAAATTGTTAATTAACTACTTTAATTAATTTTTTGTTGGTATCGAACATGGGTAAGAAATTTGTGGTGGTATTAGTTGAATTTGTGACTTTGTGAAGAGAATTAGCTCGTTGATTAAAAGTTCGAAACTAACGACAGATAGCTTCTATTTTCATAAGCACTTCACTAGCACACTGGTTAGTGTATTGGCTTGACTAGGCGTAAGCCTTTGAGTTCAAATTCGTAAAAGTTTTAAAAAATATAAATACATATAAAAGCGATCACAGTAAACTTCACTCACATTCCTTCTTCTTTTTTGGATGAGGTTAGATAACCCTATGTGTAGCCCCTCCAACCCCACCCCATTTCAAGTATATGGAAAATCTAATGTTCATATTAAAGAAAATCCCAAAATATAAGGAATTAAGACATACAAAATAATGTTCAACTAGATCTGATGAAACCGAAAGAGGCGCGTTTCAATTGGACTGCTTATAATTGTAATTCTGCTCCACTATTATCTCTATGTCATGCCTAATGCCTTTTTTGATAAATCAAAAATAGCTAATAATCAAAATATCAAACAATACAAACACTCTCTATGTTAACTTGTTTTTCTTAAGTATTTTCTTACATCGTTGTTGTCTGATCTGTGCTCTCATAAGCAGACATGCTGTCACCAATTTAACACACTTAACATATGTTGTAA
This sequence comes from Biomphalaria sudanica, assembly GCA_036873155.1. NCBI lineage: Eukaryota > Metazoa > Mollusca > Gastropoda > Planorbidae > Biomphalaria > Biomphalaria sudanica. The sequence continues at coordinate 1,793,905 of JAZGLO010000291.1, forward strand.
GTCTTGCCAGAAACAGGGGTACAAAGTGTACAGATGTGCATTGAACATAAATTCCCCTTTTAAGTGTGAGTGACCAGAATCTAGAAATGGCATGGTCCATCTCACTGTGACTGTAATGAGAAGTCAGGGGCGTATTCGTTCATTTTAACAACTGGTGAGTTCAGCTATTTGTTGATAACTCCCACAATGTTTCGCTTATGACAATAGGACTTGTCCAACTGAAATCCATGCAACCCAAAAATGACCATTCGTTATTCAACGAAGTGGAGGCTAAAATAAACGCGGAAAAGAGACGCAGCGTTGACATCTCCTATAACATCAGCAGAGTGGCATCCATAGCGTGTGGATATTTATGCGTGACATCTCTTGGTAATCCCTGACGTTTAGACGATACAACGGGAGGTCGTAACCATGTTGTAATGCGGCTTCTCTCATGCCACAAGCGCTGGACACGTGACATAACGTTCAGTAGAGTTGCCGTGTTTACGCTGACCAGCGATGACATCCTAATGGTCAACAGATGCACCTCATTCTGTGTATTTTCCTCTCCTGTCGGTATTACTCTTCACGCGTGCAGTGTTACTATTGAGCCACCCTGACAATTGAATTGCACTCTCTAAGAATGACCACTGTCAGGCTCCACGCCGAACAGATGGGTCACTTGTGGGGGGTAGGGGAGTATCTCAATATTTTGGTACCTAATTCAAGAGTTATATTGTCTCAAACACTGCTGAGATGGCGTAGAGAGAGAGAGAGAGACAGAGAGAGAGAGAGAGAGAGAGAGACACAGAATGAATACAAACTTTCAATAAGACACAGAGCACATGAAGAAAATGTAGAAAATACGTTTTTTGTTGTTTGTTTACTTCCAATATGAGCGTCATTTGACTTTGATATGTAACATGCATAAGTGCAATAAAAAGTAAAGGTACAACTTTCAGGCAGATAATGTAAAGTTGATCTGTTTCTGTGGCCCACGATTAACTAGGGTGTGATGAAGCTAGCACAACGACCAACGGCCTTTACTTTTCGTCAACTTATATCTTTCCCCTCCCTTTCTCTCTCTCTCTCTCTCTCTCTCTCTCTGTCTCTCTCTCTCTGTCTCTCTCTCTCTCCGTGTGTGTGTCTCTGCTCTGTATTTTGAAAATTTGATTTTCTTTTTAATTCTTATTATTTAACGATGAAAGACACATTCAAAAATGATCTATGTGTCACTATGGTCACAGTTATCAGTTTCAATCTCTTTGGAGCACTTTTGGAATGACTGCTGTGCTACAACCACATAGTATCGTTTAGGTTTATAATGAAACTTGATAATGATTCAATAATTTATCACTTTATTAATAGACATTTTATTTATTCAATTTTCCCAAACTCATTTATACAAGTAAATATAGTATACCTGAAAACAAAAAAAGGATTTTTTTTCTAGTTGAGTAAGAGAAAAGACAGAATGAGTTTTGTGTAGTCTGTCGTCTGTCACGTTCAGATCTCAAAAGTAAGTAATATATATTTTTTAAATTATTTAAAAAAAAGCTTATGTTAAGTGTAATGGTATCCATTATTTTGAATCAATCGAGTCATTAATTTTTAATAGATGTTTGTCAAATGTTGAACATATTTAGGATGTTCCTTTAGAGTTGAAAATAATGTACAGCCTTGTGCGCACCTCCCGCAGCACCAACTGTGGACTAGCGAGACGACAGAACGACAGCCCAGTGCGCGCAGCCATCAAGACTAACGCTAATAAATGTGCTCAATTGTAAATATTTGAAACTGTTTTTCTGTAATCCTGCTTTTAGCATGTTTCAACCACTTGTGTTGACCAGTTGGGGGGGGGGGGAGTAGAGTTTCCGTGCTGACTTATCCAAAGCAATTTAAACAATAAAAAGATGATCGAGTCTGAATTCGAAAGCGTAGGATATTATTTGCACGACGCAATAGACAAAAAGTTATGAAAATTGTAGGTTCTATAGTTATCTATTGTAAGTTTCAAATTTATAGCCGACGACCTAATTCATTACACAAGGCTAATTTCCCCTTAATTAGTAGTGCGTCTATTGTTATATGAATTAATTTATTACGACTAATTGAAAAAATAATTGGTCAATTTTTAACTCGATCCCACAATGAAACTTAGAGAAGAAATAACGTGTACAAAATGTATCCCAGACAGACAGACAGACAGAGTTTGGTGTAAACTTTGTAGCTAGTTACAAAGGTTAGAGGCTGTGGATACTTTTTTTTCTTTAAAAAGCGAACCATTTAATTTGAAAATGTATTGAAAATTATAAATTAAACCCATAAATTCATTTAATGATACGAGTTTTTAAAGATCTATGAGTACGCACCATCAGAGTTGACATCAAAATATTTGTTTTTGTAATTCAAAACAAGACAATGGTATGAGCATTTATTGTATGCCATGTCTAAATAGTTCAAAACAAACACAGTTTGTTCATTCATTTTGCTACTTATTAATTTAGATCCAAACTTTTATCTAAACACTTCCCGTTTCAAGTTTCTTATGACACAATTTTTAGTAACAAGCCAAAACAATATTTCCCCCCTGATTTATTGGGAAGAAAATTACAATGACATCGCAAGGACATACACATAATGGGCCATTGCTGGCTTTAATAGGGAATACTATTGTCAGAATTTTATTATAAGCTAAATAGGCGTCGATGCAATTTTAAGTACGAGATTTAAAAGGCATTTTATTATTTAAAAACCTAGAACTAGTTCTAGAATAAACTTATTTATCCATAAACTAAGACCATTGCAATAACTTATGAATCAATGGAGTAATTAGGACATATTGACGTCTACATAACATAATATATTTATTTAAAGAAACTCATTGTATGGTGCCATACGTGTCATTCTGGGGCTGCCTCTGAGTGATGAGGTCAAAACAGCATAATAATTACAACCTGCTCGATAATAAAATGAAATACTAACAGAATCTCAAACACATACTCGACTATGTAAGCAATAAAGACAAAATAACTTTACGTCATACAAATACTAACACGATGAGGTAATTGAAAAGAGTGAACGTTTCAAGTCATCCACGTTTAAACATTAAGACCAGGAGACTTGAAGTGTGCCGCTTTGTTTTTTTGCTCAATTTGCGTCTTTTTGTGTGGGCCATTTTGTGTGTTAAAAACAAACATTTTTTTTTCATCATTGAAAGAAAAAACTGGAAACAAAATGTACAACTTAAGGACACTAAGGTTGGTGTAACCTAACCACTACATCACGAAGAACACCAGCTGCTGCACTTTGGCGGCATGGCTGGCAAACATGGAGAGAAAGTACGGATACACCCTTCAGCAGACGACCGTCATACCTCCCCCCACACTCCCTTCTCTCCAGACACTGGCTCACAACTACCCAGCCCTATGAAATCAAAACATGTATCTTTCTTTTGCTAGTCAAAATTCGCAGAAACGAATTTAAATTACACGTTTATAAAATACAACTTCAAAACCCTGAAAGGTGTCACCAACATGGAGAGTTCAAAGAGCAGTCGAGTTTTTTTTTTGTTTTTTTTTTTAGATTTATAACAATTCTCTTTAAAGCATCGCGCAGTTTACGACCAACAGTTCTGCTTTTTTTTGTGTGACTTTTATACATCTTATTATCGGACGTTCTCTTGGAGAAGAGGTATAGAGTGGGAAAGCGCTTGACTTCCGAACCAGAAAGTCATTCTCGGTGAAGACTGGGATATTTAATTTCGGGATCTTTATGGCGTCTCTGACCCCACCCAGCTCTAATGGGTACGTGGCATTAGTTGGGGAAAAGTAAAAGCGGTTGGTCGTTGATGCTAGCCAAATGACATCATCGCTACCCGAGGGCTACAGAAACACAAGACTGGTCTGAAAGGGAAACTTTTCGTCTTAATGTCTTGGAGTTCCATTGTTTCCTTTTTACCTTCTCTTCTAATGTTCTCTTTCTTGGAGTTCCATTGTTTCCTTTTTACCTTCTCTTTTCATGTTCTCTTTCTTGCCAAGTATGACGTCAGTCTCTTAATTTGTATTTAGTTAGTTATTTTAGTTCTCAATGAATGATCGTTGATGTCCCTCTTTTACGTACCATATGGGGGAGTTTCAAAAATGAAGTTTTGGGTGTATCCGTTCTACAATAATACGAAAGTATTGACAAGCTATGCATTTCAATTAGTATACAATAATTTCTGTGCGTATTGTATCACAAATATTTTGATTTTTATTTCTTTGACAACAGTAATCTATCAATATGGCGTCATTGACATTTTGTGTATGTATTTCAAAATGTCATCCAAATCTTACTCTTTTCACTTTCATAGTTTTACTTAGTTTCTACTTTGTCATCTCCACATTTCTTCATATCGCTCAGTCTTCTTTTTCTTTCTTAAATAGTGTAGCCCGGTATTTGAAAATGAATGCGTTACTAAATTACTAATATAAGTATGAACATCCTCAATGTCTCAATGTCATGGACCAGAGGACTCCCGACCATATAATTTGAAGGTTCTGTCTGTTTTTATTTCCCTGCTGTCACAGCGTCAGTTTACGTTTGATGCTTGTTGTCATTGGTTACGTCTCTGACACTGTCACTGTAAGCGTAGACTTTCTTTGTGTTTGACAAAACTTACATTTATAAATCAAAGGATATGTTTTTGTTTTCTTTATTAATGGTTGTGTAGGGTGTGTATGTAGCGGAGGGGTGGGGAGTCGCTTGCACCTGGCGGAAGAAAGACAACTAAAAACTAACTGGATCAGTAGCGTCCTGTTTGAGATCGTTTCTATAAATAGCAGGCGGCACGTGCCGTAGAACAAAGCCAGGATCATGTCGTAGAGGCCACACGTCTCCTGTCCCATTCCCATACAGCCCTCTCCCATTCCCATACAGCCCTCTCCTATTAACTTCTAAATCTCACAATTCGGGTCTCTCAACTCAATAATTTGAAGAAAGAAACAAACACGAAATGACATGCAGAAATCTAAAGACCTTTTTTGCTTTACAGAAACATTTTATACATTAATTGAAAATTAAGTTTTGTTATAGGAGCGGATGAAGCATAATGAATTTTAAAAGAGACAATTGACTTATCACTTTAACTACCATATCTCCCTTCCTTTTAGTTGACTGCTAAAAAATAAAAATTTAAATATTATAACACCTTACATTGATAACATTGAGCCATTTTAAATGTTTGATTTCCAGGTCATCTTAAAAGTCCAATTAACCTAAGAGAAAGAGAGCAGGAAAGAACGGAGAAATGCTAGAATGTAAACATGAGTCTAGAATTTTATTCATAGTATGAAACAAAGAAAAAAAAAGTTTGTTCACATTTGAGTTTGTTTTTTTTTCAATTAAATATAACAACATACAAAGAACGAAATTTACAACAAAACGAAAACGGACAAAGTGTATGTGTGTGTGTCTAGAAGAGTGTGTGTGTGTGCATAAATGAATGAAGGGGGGGGGGGTAGGGAGCCATTAGAAAGACATTCACTTTTTAATTCTGGCGTTCGCGTGCCAATGTCCTGAGGACACCAATTCGCGTGCCGTTACTGGGACAAGCGGCAGGTGGTAGAGAAGTGTTGTTTTTTTTTTAAATATAAATCATGAGCTCGGTGCGGAGTCCGGGTGATAATGGGGTGTAGGAGGAGGAGGACAGGGGGGGAGGAGGGGGGAGAGGTAGTTGAAAAATAGCGTCATTGTCAGTTAGTGGAACACTGACCTACATCAGGAGCTGGTTCTGGCAGTAACGGTCTTTGTGAAGGCTTCACGAGACGTGGCTAAATAGACGAGATGTGGAGGGACAAAGAAAATGAAATTGCAAAACTTCTGTCACGTGATTGTTTGTAAACCAATGGGCGCCATGCTCGTGCAGATATTAATTGAATGAAAGAAACGTGCCTAACAAAGAGTAAAATAATACAGTGTACGTACAAACAGCTGATTGAGATCCAAACATAACGACATAATACAGTGTACGTACAAACAGCTGATTGAGATAACGACATAATACAGTGTGATAGACTAGACCTAAAAGGATGTCAACATTAGAAGAGGAGAACGATTTCCGCCCAAGTAAAGAGCCAATATGGAGAGATTGTGCCTAAGATAGATGTTGTTTTGTGTACCTGTGATGTCGTGTGAATAAACGTCTATGTCTCGTTGAGTTGCCTCACTTAAGTTATGGCCGTCGCTTCCTCTTCTTCCAGATGGCCAGTCTACGCTTGAGACGATGTCGTGGTCGCTGCTTTGACTTCATGACGATAGTCTCTGATGCCAGCCACTTAACATAAGTCATTGTAGTTTCCAGGGCCGCTGTTCTAAGACGCCAAGTCAGCGGACATTTTCCATGGACGTCTCGTGACACAGTTGTAGGCCCACAGGTAGTCATGGTTTCAAACACGTAGTCTTTTTCAGCCTCATCTGTAAGGTATGCCCACGAAGCACCCCTGTAATGTTCCATAAGCAAATGTTCATCCATCACTGCATCAGGTTCTGCAAGAATTAATTCACCATCATTCAAGTCACTCTCGCTGATGTAGGCAGAAGTACAAATGTCTGTTAAGTTCAGACCTTGTAGCTGGGTTTCTTGGCATGGGCACTGTCATTGCAGGGCGTCGCATATACAGTTCTTGTCAATCGTCTGGAAGCAGTTGCCAAGCAACAAGTTCTCTTTTATGCCGACGCCAAAGTCTAATTCGTTGTTTCTATCTCGGCCATTGTTGGGGCCCGTATTCACAATTTCACCCGACGTCATCCAAGGTAAGGAATCAGAAACGGTCTTGAGGCTTTCATGGTTCGAGGTCCCGTCAAAGGTACTGACAGATAAACAGAGGTCTTAAAGGTCCACAGCAGCAAGCTTGGGCGCAGACCCAACGTTGTCTTGATCTGTCCGGCCCGTTGCAGGTATACCAGGAACAAAAGTTTCAGGCACATAACAGACTTCTCTTGTTTCTTTATTTGTCTCTTTCCTTTCGAATCGGCACATCCCATTGAGATCGTCGCAGCAATCGTTGTCACGTTTCTCGCCCTGAAAGTTATCCCCGTCAGACTTGCCCACAACAGTCACAGACGGCGCTCCAATCCCCAGCGCCTCCATCACCACTGTTTGTGCAGCCACAGTCCTGACCAGGCAACTGCTCCTTCCCTAATGAGTTTATTCCTCCTTTTGCTTGCGACACAATTTTATCACTTTGGTCTATTTGGCCTTCTACTTGCAACACACTTTCATCTACTCTGTTCCACATCATGCTCCTCATCATATTACAGATCATGTTCAATTGTTCATTAAATGCATTTCTAAAGTCCTGGTACTCGCCAATGACCTCAATAATCCCAGATTCAGTTTCAAATTGGTAGGTTTCCGGAATTTCTTCTTCATCAGTCAAGGCCTGCCGGAGACGAGCCGTGAGCGTTTCTCTGGTACCGACGGGTTTTAAACCTCGGTACTGAAGCTTTTGTCTTAGCTCTTTAATTGAGAGCTAATGTAATAGCTTCAAACATGTCATTGTAATCAAAGCCTACCTCCTCTCGTTGAGTTGCCTATAATCCCACTTCTGACAACAATTGTAATAACTTAAGTGAGGCAACTCAACGAGGCACATCGATATTTATTGACAAGACATCACAGGTACACAAACAACATCTATCTTAGGCACAATCTTTCCATATTGGCTCTTTACTTGGGCGGGAATCGTTCTCCTCTTCTAATGTTGACATCCTTTCCAGTCTAGTTTATCACAGTGCGCACCTTCTAGCTTAGATGGCGGTGCGAATGGCCGAGTTATAACAATACGTAATTATGTTTAAGCTCAAGTCCATGAAATACTTAAACGGCATGTTTACTCAGTAATCCTAAATAGTTGTTTTTTAAAGTGTGTAGTTTAAAATGAGTCTCATTTTGTTTAAGCTGTTCAAGATATTACAATTTTATTTCTGTCTCTACATACATCTACATGTAAGTTGAATCTGTGTTTATATACCAATTTAAGCTATGATCTTTTTTTTAATTTAAAAAAAAGATAGTTCAATTTCTATTTCAGTTCTACATTGAAGACTATACTACGTAGACACCGCTGTAGTTGGAATACACCATTCGTGTTCCTTCCTTTCAGTTTGAATAATCACTACGTAGCTGTCAAACAAAGTAGTGACAGCCCATGGATACAAACAAACAAAGTAGTGACAGCCCATGGATACAAACAAAGTAGTGACAGCCCATGGATACAACCAAAGTAGTGACAGCCCATGGATACAAACAAAGTAGTGACAGCCCATGGATACAACCAAACAAAGTAGTGACAGTCCATGGATACAAACAAAGTAGTGACAGCCCATAGATACAAACAAACAAAATATAGACAGGCCATGGATACAAACAAACAAAGTAGTGACAGCCCATGGATACAAACAAACAAAGTAGTGACAGCCCAGGATACAAAAAGTACGAGGGCGGAAAAAGGTATGGCCCATTTGTTGGCTTTTAACTGAAGGGACGGCTAGAATATACCCAGTGAACAGATTAATAAACACTGTTAATAGTACGCAGCTCTCCATTTCAGGCGGCGGGACAGTCCTTGTAACAAAAAAAAAAAGCAATAAGCCAATTAAATTGTCCTTCTTGTGCCAGATGTGGCACGTGAACAGTCCAATCTATGCCCCCCTCTCCACCCTATAGACCCCCTTCATGTCGACTTCTGTCCTTGTCAAGGGTCCTCTTCCAGACATCTTTTGACCGCAACAGTCCTGACTCACCCATTTCACACCTGCTCGCGGGGCACGTGCTGCTCCCATTGCTATGCTTGACTTGACCGCCCCCACCCCCCAATCAAACAATGGTTTCGACGGAGCACCGTAATGAATGAGATGGCGACGAAAAAAAAAAAATACCGTTATACAATCCAAACGACCAATCCAAACACTGGAATCTGTTACATCGGCCCTTGGCAGATGGAAGATACAGATACTCTGTCCAATCGTATGTCCGCTTACATTTTGAATAAAGAAATAAAGGAGTGCACTGTAACAAGGCTGACTTTGATCCTAATCATTGTACTCTAAAGATGGTAATGACAAAAAGATTGCTTGTTTTTACTTTGATCACTTGCGGATATTTATTCACTAGAAATTTTACTAGTTTAAATATTTGAAGATATTTGATCATGTTTGCCGTCTTGCAAGAGTTTGGGCGTGAAGTTAATCAGCTTTAAATTGTTTTTTTTAGTAGAGCGTATTTCCTTGCTATGATCCAATCTTGTTTGTGGATGTGTGTTTGAGTGTGTGTGTGTTTGTGCTTGAAGGACATCTGGGAGGTTTCCTTCCTGTCTTTAGGCGATCAGCTAACACAACTCAGCTCGAGTCGGGATCCGAACTTGAGTCCAGTTGATAGGTGACAAGCGGGTTTTCACAACTCTGCCACAATAAAGCAACACACTAGATGGCTTAAATACATCAGTCAAATAGAATAGGTTAGTTATAAATAGTAACTTAACTAGAAAAAGAAACATTTAAATAATTTTTAAAAAATACAATACTTCCTTTATACAGCTTATAGAGCGATTGTTTTTCTCTTAACAATTAATGAATGTTAGATTTAAAAACATATGTTTACCCAGCCCTTTCCCCCTTCTCATTGAGAAATGACCCTGATTAAGCGAATGTATAGATCTAGTACACCTTTTAATATTCCAATGATAAGCATTAAGACTTAGAATACGATGCGCAAAATTTTTCTGAAAAAAATTTATTAAACTCTTGAATCAACAAAGCCTTACACTTGGAAATCCCGAACGCGATAGTCCTTACAAGGACGTGATAGTCATTTCAATACCGAAGTTGGATCTAGATCTAGGCCTGATTCTATAGCCAAATTTAAATGTATTTCTTTTTTTTACTTTGAAAAGTTATAGCGGTCAAACCAGAGTTTCCTAAGTGTGGCCAACGAGCTAGTATACCTTTATCAGCGATATACTTTGACTATACAATTTCTTGGAAAATCTTAGAGCCCATTTGATATTCGTGTCCATCTTCCAGGTTCCCCCCTCCATGAAGTTGTGACTTGAATAGGGACATTATAAAAAATAATTCTACAAATTATGTGCCTTGTGAGAAAAAACACATAACACAAACCAACGTATAGGTGTCCCATTTTTTTTTGCTCACAAGTCTCCATTAAACACTACACTCACACCATGTGTACAGGACTTAAGATCTAGATCTCTAAAGTAAGTCAGCATTCTGTAGTTCAATAGTTGATCACTCCACACCGCCGTCTGTCATTAAAAAGAGCAGTTCCCATGTAGGGCGGGGGAATGTAGGTCACACACGACCATACTGAGTCTCGTAATCGGGGTCACGACGGTCACGACAGGGTCAAAGTGAGCCTCAGAATGTTGTTGGCGTCATTTCACAGTGAGTCTTAAAATTAGATTTAGGCCTAGCTGAAGTGACTTAAAATGAGATTTAGGCCTAGCTGAAGTGACTTAAAATGAGATTTAGTCCTAACTGAAGTGACTTAAAATGAGATTTAGGCCTAGCTGAAGTGACTTAAAATGAGATTTAGGCCTAACTGAAGTGACTTAAAATGAGATTTAGGCCTAGTTGCAATGACTTAAAATGAGATTTAAGCCTAACTGAAGTCACTTAAAATGAGATTTAGGCCTAGCTGAAGTGACTTTAAATTAGATTTAGTCCTATCTGAAGTGACTTAAAATGAGATTAAGGCCTAGTAGCAGTGACTAATAATAAGATTTAGGCCTAGTAGTTGTGTGTCTTTTAAATGAGATATGTTGCAGTGATTCTTACACTGTGCGTTCTTAATGTGAGCAGTGAATCTCAAAATTATTGTCCTATCATGTGTCACAGAGTATCTCAAAATGCTTAGGTCATAGAAAAACCTTCAACCTGAGTCATGACAGGGTTCAACTCTATTACTACATTGTATAAAGGCTTCAATTCAAAACACAAAACAAACCCCAAAAATTGTTTCAATTTTTACGATAAACTTGAAACACAAAATCTCCTTTTAGTTTATATTTTAATTGTTAAGATCTGATTTATATTCATAAAGCAATACCATACAGTTATATAGTTAAAGAAGAGAAAGCCATACGAAGAAATGTTAGGGCTATATAAGGGAACCAAAAAGAAAGAAAATTTTGAACTAAATTGTGAAGTAAAACAATCAGAAGGACGCCATATTGAAAGATGAATAGAATACAAGTTTGTTCTACAACATCCAGACAGTTTATAGAAATGTGATATTTTACACTCCTTCAAAAGTACACACACAAAAATGATTAATACTTTCTGTATTCTGTACAACAGAAACCCCCCATAAATAGCTAGTCATTTTTTTTTTATTCCCCTAAGATATCATTTTCAGTATCGCAAAGGCCACTATGAGACACTAAATGTTTATTAAATACAATATATCACGTGACGTACATGTACGCACTAATGTCTCAAAAGGATGTATTAATACACTATGGTTTCGAGAACATTCAGGTTCTTAGATATTCATGATGAACGAAATGTAAATAATTTGAAATGAAGTTATAATTGTATTTCTTGTTCTGTATACTGTTGTAAACCTGGTGGTGACACAGATGCGGGTAGTGCTGTGTCTTTTTAGCCTACCCAAATCACCACAGTCCAGCGCAGGACGAGCGGTCAACCGTGACCAGTGACAGTACACGCCAGTGCGGCAAGGACAAGTGTAGTAAATATTACGCACGCAAGTCACGGGCGAAACCGATCAACTGGAGTGGTCAAGAAGGTTCGAGGCCAGTAGAGACACTATATAAGAGCGAGTGGGTAAGCGAGACTTCACTTCACGTTACCTCGCAATGTGACCAGTACGAGGCGAGAACCAGCACGGTGTGTGAAGTCAGGCGGAGCAATGCTAGTTTTTTACGACCGTTAATGTTATATTGTTGGCAACTGTACAGTGTTGTAACGTATTTGAAATTAAATTGCTACTGTTACTTTGGAGCCCTCATGAGTTGTGAGGTTATTTAATTCGTTGTTCGTGTGGTGTAGTTGGAAGGGAGCCTGGATAGTAGGAGAGATCGTAACAATACTTTTATGTGTAAAGCTATAGAAAGGAAGACAAGAAAATATCGGAGGTCATTCAGTAAATATAGTTCAAGCTTCATGTTATGTAAATTTTTTTTAGAATTTATTTTATATTTTAAATTAAATTATGTTGGGTGTTTATAGTGTGTGCTTAATGTCTTTCAGCGTGTGCAGTAAAACTATTTTAATTCGTCCACTAATGTCTTTCTGGCTCCAGTGTGAGATCCACCGCAGTGTCGCGTGAGCACATCTTGCTCACGTCTGCTGACCTCTGATGTCACGATGCCCTCATGTAGATTCATTTGCCCGGTTGGCCAATTTATTAGTCGCAAGGCATGTCATCCCTCCTCTCCCTGACATGCTCACACGCGCCCCTTGAAAAAAAAAAGATCCAATCGATTTTGCAATTTATAACTTTTTTTTTGACTAGAGAACTTCCAGTGAGCCAGACATGTGACGTAACATGCTAATTTGATGAGATAATTTACGTCATTGTTTATTCTTGGTTAACTATTTCTAATATAAGAAGAGTACGTTGTCTGAATAACATCTTTGTACATAAAACAAATAGTATATAGAGACTCTTGAAGAAGAAATGAACACAATACCGTATATAAAACCATTCCCCGCCGACTTCTAGCCTAAAGATGCGCTACAGACCTGTTTAAAAAAAAAAGGGTTTTGTGTGCGAGGGATTGTGTAGCCAGCACAATGACATGTAAAACTCCTTTTAACAGATTATCCTGGGTCACTCTTGAAGCTGGACATGTGGCACATTTTTGTGTTTACTTTTTGTTCGAAACATTTTTAGTTATTTTCTTCCATTCATTTAATTTAATTTAAAAATGTAAAAAAATACTCAACTTAGAGCCGTCTAATCGTCAACCATCTACGCTCCAAGATATGGAGCAATGTTCTCAAAACTCTAATTGTATCGTGAAATGCTGTAATGAGTACTGTCACTAACGCGCTTAAAGCTGAAATAGAATTGACTCTAAATCTTTGGCCATTATGACGTAGTAGTGTGGACAGGGGCGGCGCAATTAGGATAACAAAGGTATTGGGTGTCAATGACTTAAACGTTACATTTTCTTGTTTTAGAACAAGTTGAATGTCGATTGAAAACCAGTGGGAAACATTATTTGTGTCGCTCTCTGCTTTTACCCACTATCGATTAGCAATGAAAATGAGGTCAGGTCAAAGGCACATAAATAAGACTAAATATAGACTGGACGTCTGCTGGTTATTAGTATTCGTGACATCCGGTGGCCATATTTGTGGTGCAATAAGAAACTTCAGTGATGTCTGAGAATAGAAATAAGGACCACCAAACAGATGTGGTAGAATACAACAATAGATGTTTAAAAAAGATGGTGGCTTGAACAAATATTGAGATAGTTCAAAATAACTTCATGATTTTGTCTCGAAACAAAAAAGGGAAAAGACTTATATTAGCCATTTAAAGTTCCCCTTTCAGACCTTGCGATTTATAGGGCAAATGATGTTAAGGGCATCTGTTCCTGTGGCCAACGGTTTACGAGCAGGGTGTCATGTGGCCAGCACAACGACCAACCGCCTTTACTTTGCCCCCAAATAAAGTCAGACAGGCTACCCTTAAAGTTGTCTTCACAGAGATTCAAACCTAGGACCCCAGTTTAGGAATCCAAGCGTTTAACCACTCAGCCACTGCCCCCCTCCCCAGCCACTTATAACTAGTGTTTCACCAGCCACAATAAGGGAGAAACAAAATAGCATCTGGGTTTTTTAAACATAAGGTCCTAAAAGAAACTTACAGATACATTTTTCCGGAACGCAGTCTACCAAGTGGAAACGTTCCTGAAAAAAAAGGGATGGAAGTGACATCAGGTGTAGAAACAGTGACCTCTGTACGCCGTGATGAGGAAAAGAAATTACTACATTAGGAATGTAAAATAGAAATTGATACGCTTGACCACGTCCACTCTGTGGCATTTCTGTCAGAGATGGAGTGACCTCTCTATTGCTGGGAGGCGGGGGATAAAGCCTGGTAATTATTAGTGGTAGTCACACAATGGACTGTAGGCCCTCGTTACTACATTGGACTTCTCATCATCAGGTGTATGTCTAGTGTCCACAACAGAGGTTCTCATATCATTTGGGACTCGGGGACCCCTTTATATAATCTAAACATGGACCCTATGTGGGAAAAAAAACCTACACAAAATGCATTGTACATAAGTTACAAATGTAAAAAAAATTTTTTAAAAGAATGTTTATTGAGAATGCAACTTTTGTTTAAAATAATAGTTAAAAAATAAATAACTTGGATGAAATTTTATGAGTGTACTTATGTCCCACGTAATGATGTAATTGGCAACCACAAATCTCAATGAGTACAAAATTCTAGTCGGTTTCATTTCTCTATGATGTGGATCATTACTGCAATCAGTCCACGTTTCACCAAATACGAAGGCATGAACACCAACGTCTGTCTCCCTAATGCTGGATATCTAATTGAAATATGTGTTTAAATGATAACATTTGGTCTCCGTGTTCAGACATTGGTTTCAGTTCCTCGCTTATCTCAATAAGCTGCTCCTGTAATCATGGGCGTAGCCAGGATTTTTTTTCGGAGAGGGTTTGGGGGGGGATTCCCCCCCCCCGCCCCCCACCCCCAGAGTGGAAAAAAAATATATATGTGTGTGTGTATATAATTAATCTTTATTACATTCAGACCCTTTCGGAAAACGTTTATTGTGCCTTAGAATAGGTTCTTCCTAGAATTAGTGGAAAACTTGTAGACTCCCCGCCCTTGCTAACTAGGGGGTCTGGGGGAGCTCGCAGTGTTTTCCCAACGCGGGGCGAAGCCCCGCCGCCGAGCACTATTTCTGGTATTGAAAGCCCCGGCTACGCTGTTCTGCCTCATAGTGGCACCTGGGTGGAAACGGCTACTTGAGGGGGTAGCTAGGCTAAATGAATGGCGAAACATAACTCCCTTGGGGATGCCCACGGGTAGACGAGAGGCCACCTCTTGCACGGGCGGGGTTGTAAAAAAAGTCCTCACAAACCTGTCACACATCCATGCGCTGTTCCTCAAAGGGACCGTTACATAAATGGCGAGTCCCCCACGAGTAGCTTGGTATAACGAAGGAAAATGGCGGAGGCTCCAGGTGTCCTCGGCCTTCGGCCATGTGCAGCCAAGCATGCGTCGGGGGCCAAAGGCATTGGAAACAGCAATGCTTTACATAGACATTGACTCGGGTCTCTCTCAAACAGAACTGTGTTCTCACAGGTTTTTTTTTTTTACTGTTTGGCGTCCAAACAGGTTTTTTTTTCAAACTTAGGGCTCGAAGAGCCTTCGGCTCAGCCCTTGGACATCAACAAGGTAATGAAAGCCAACAAAATGCATATTCTGAGGTATTTACAGTGCATTATCTTGCTATTAAAAAGTTTTTTTTTCAAAAACCTAGTGTGCTATTCTTACTGATACCCTCTCACGCCGTTCGGCGCATTTTCCGGCAAGCTGTTTCCACAAAATCTGTCACTTGCAATGTCTGAAGCCTCTTCCCACCTTCTCTGAGGATCTCAATGAAAGTGTTGCGCCAAGTTGTACTAGGATGTCATTGCAACTCTTATTATGCGTAATTCATTTTGTCGGAGAACATGTCCCACAAAACCTCACGCGACGCTCTGTCACAACCTTACTAAGGGTTCGACTCCCAGTTCGGCATTTGATTTATTGGATTTAGACCCGATCTTCATAACTGACTCCTAAAATCTGTCTTAGCCATCTTTGTTAAGCCACATTTAGTGTTTTTCAATTTCTGCAGATGATTATTCACACTTTATTAATGTAGCCCAGCCACTGGTAGAAATGTGTAACCTCTCTTGATTACGCTCTTGGAATTACATGCATGTATTTCGCTTTAGATTTTATATCGAAAATGGAAGTTTTATTGTCAAAATCATGTTGAAGGGTTTTAAACTAAAAAATCTCTGGAATTTGTTTTTTTTTGTGTTTTTTTAAATCCAAAACCCCATTTAGCTACGGTCATAGAATTTGGTGACTGTAGTTTGCTTTAAAATAATATTGAAGTGAGAGGTTTTCAACTCAAAACGCTCTGTAGGGGAATTTTAAACTCAAAACCACCTGAAGGGGGTTTAAATTTTAAAAAAAGTCATCTGGAGGAGGGGGATTTAAACTCAAAACCCCTCATTCGCTTAGCTACGCTCATAGAATTTTAGATTAATTTACTTTTTTTTATATTGAAGAGGTATTTTTTAGCATCAAAACCATCTGAAGGGGGATTTAAACTCAAGACCCCCTTTGCCTACGCTCATAGCATTTTCAGTGCGTAATTTGCTTTTTTTTAATATTGAAGAGGTATTTTTCAGGTTTTTGTTTATAGAAGAGGGGGCTTAAACTGCAAAACCCCTGGTAGGGGGTTTTAAACTCAAAACCTCCTGGTAGGGGTTTTTAAACTCAAAACCCCCTCGGCTGTGCTGTGGTAAGTGATGATTTAGTATTTAAATCTCACCTAAAATAAACAAAATGAAAACAAAAAATCAGTCAATGAAATCCGCCCCCCCCCTGGGGGGGATTTTATTTTGGGGGAGGGGGTTGAACCCCAACCCCCCCTGGCTACGCCCATGCCTGTAATAGTATGGCTTCGTCTCTGGTTGAGAACGGAGTTTGCTCACGCGGTAAAGGTTCAACACTCAGCCATGAATATTCAAGCTCTTTAGGTCGTCATATAATGGTACGTAATAAACATAGTAAACAGTAGTGCGTGGCGAGTTGATTATTATTTAAAATATCCGATCGGATAAGCTTGCTTTTGGTGGAGAATTTATTTAATTGTATATAATTTTCATCATTCTGCGGAACCCTACGATCGTCTTGAGAACCCCTGGGAGTCCGCGGACCACAGTTTGAAAACCTGTTGTCCATAAGGCCCTTTAAATTAGGATTCAGTCTTTTCTTGTGGCCTCTAATGATTAGCTCACCATATGTACAAAACAGCAGAAACTAATAAAAACACATACACAGTGAAACAACTTATCCTGGATTGTGAATTCCATAAGGTCACAAGTACTTCACTTTTAAAACATTCGGTTTTGTGTTCAGTAGCCATCTACGTACATAGTTAATTGTAACTTTTAAAACATTCTCAATTTGTTTTTATCAGATGTTCACCTTTTTTCCTATTTTTACAAAGCTTTTATCAACTCTGTCTGTCTGTCTGTCTGGTAAAAAGTTTGTATTCGTTATTTCTTCCACAGCCAATCTCAGATCAAGTTGAAATCTTGCGCAATTATTTCTACTACCTAGCAACACAAGAATTAATAACAAAAATTAAACAATTAGTTAATTAAGTATTAGTATTTAAGTATTTTGTTCGGTATCTCGAACAAGGTAAAGAAATTGTACTTGACTGAACTGTTTCAAGCTGTTATAAAAACTACAAGTACAACTCCCTCCAATATTAGATTTCATGATGTAATAACAAACACGTGACTCCCCCCTCTCCTCCACACCTGTATTTATACCTACTTCTTTATTCAACACATGTGATGACCCTCCAACGATCCTCACTGCAAATCCTGTCTAGCCAGACTGGGGATTAGCTTCAAACTTTAACCTCTACATTTGTTTCCTCCTTAAACAAAAAATCCATCAGCATTAATGTATAGGTCTCGTTTCCATCAATATGGTCACGTGACGTGAATTTTTGTTTCATTATTATATATTTTAATTGACTACCTGTGTAGTACATTTGTGCTTTGTGGGGAAATGATAATAGAGTCATGAAATTGTTGTGACTGTATTTGTAGATCAGAAGTCAGGTGATTGTGTTTGTTGCCCCAGTTAGAAGGCACGTGATTGTGTTTAGTGGCCAGACAGAAGTCACCTGACTTGGTTATTGCCCAGCAGAAGTCACATTTGCTTGTGTGTGGCAGAGGATGGTCGAGGAATAAAACGAAGTCTGTATTTTAGTTGTTACGTATCTAGGCATTGTTACCTATTTACTATTGTTGTTTTTTTTTTTGACCTGTTGCGGTCGAGAGACGGGTAGAAAATTCCCGAGGTTGTCTGCCCCTTTGTGTAATAAGTTTTTTTTTATTTTATTTTATTAGCGGCGGCGAGTCAAGCAACACAGAGAGTGTGACCGGTCCTTGACCTATGTGTGTACCTCTGGGTAAAAAGAGGGTGTTTATTTTTCCGTCTCTTTAGAGAAGGTTCTAGCTCTGACTGGTTGATCACTTGTTCTGTTCTCAAGTAGTATTCTAGAAACTACTAGATTGGTCTTGATCTCGACGCGCGGTAGACTATATAAAGACCGCCCGTGTAACGTTGAGACGGACAAGACATACGGAGACAGCCGTGAGACAGAATAGCGGAGACATTGCGTGACCCCTGCGTGGTATACCTATTGATAGTGTAAGTTAAGATTTTTCTTTTTCAAGGCCTTGTTTGTATTTGTAGTTA
Organism: Biomphalaria sudanica; assembly: GCA_036873155.1. NCBI lineage: Eukaryota > Metazoa > Mollusca > Gastropoda > Planorbidae > Biomphalaria > Biomphalaria sudanica. The sequence continues at coordinate 1,812,461 of JAZGLO010000291.1, forward strand.
TATTTTAAAACTCTTGAATTGTAATATTTTTACATGCCATTTTTGTAAAAGGGTTTGGTCAACCCATCAATTCTGTATTGAGTAAATGTTTGTTTTTCTTGCTTGTAACTTTATGTGATTCATTTAAAAGTACTATTTGTTTTTTATTTAATTAAACATTAAGTTGATATTTTACCTTCCGATTTCTTGTGTCATATATTTTTTTTTGTTATTCATTGTAAGTCTTCGGTTAAATTCAGACTTAAGATCAGTGACACAACTGCTATTTCTATTGTCACGATCCCCTAGGCAAGCTAATTAAAATTAGAATAGATATAGAATTCAATTCGTAATACGTGACATAGTCAATCTTTTTTTTTTGTTCTTTGGCCCATGCTCAAACCCTGTTTTTCCTTTGCATGAAGTGAGACCCTAAAAATAAGAGACGTTCAAGTGTATTTAAAAACTAAAACGTTAGGAGGAATAGGGTAGGCATTGGCCGTAGTGGCTCAGAGGTAAAGTTCTTGACTTCCGAACCGCCGAGTGCGGGGTTTGAATCTTTGTTTTTAAGACAGGCATTTTAAACTTCGGAATTATAAGGACGCAACTGAGTAGACCCAACTCTACTCCATATTGAGATTAATCGAGGTATCTGGCAGTATTCTTTAGAGTTTGACTGTCTCAGTACAGACCTAAACCCCCGAACGCGCCATCTCTACCATTTATAAGACCGCTGTGGTCCAACTACTTTTCTGGACCAGTTCGGATGAGAAGGGGGGGGGGAAGTATCTTGGAGAAAGATTTGCACGTGATGCTTGTTCAAAAGCAATGAAAAAAATAAAGAAAGAAAGCTGCTCAAGTCTAAATTAGAATGGAGCAATTAAAGTCCTTATTAAATTAAAAGATTTTAATAGTCTAGTTTTAGTTTACATTTTTAGCGAACGGCATAAAGCTTATCTCCCATTAGCTTAGTTCAAACAAAATTAACTGATTACTTAGCTTAGTACAAACAAAATGAACTGATTACTTAGCTTAGTACAAACAAAATGAACTGATTACTTAGCTTAGTACAAACAAAATTAACTGATTACTTAGCTTAGTACAAACAAAATTAACTGATTACGACTAATTGATAAACTAATTTTTTGTTTTTAATTATTAGTAATTCTCATGTTGTGATCGACATTGAATAATTGTGTCAAGTTTCAGTTGTATCCTATAAAACCAAGTGGGAGAAACAACGTTTAAGATACTCCATCTAGACATCTAGACAGACGGAATGGGTTAATATATTAGCTTGGTAATAAAATAAGAAGAGAATTCAGATGCATATGTTTGTTTTGTAGAATCTTTGTGTTTGACATTACCTCCATTCAACTCAGAACTTTATGGAACCATGAAACTGAGTGGAGGGTGGGCGGGGGAACTTGGACGCTGATCTCAAAAAACGGCTCTAACGATTTTCTTAGACATTTTTACAGTTGATGTATATCACTGAAAAAAGAATTACTAGCCCAATGGCCACATGGGGAAAACTCTAATTGGACGGTTATAATTTATCAAATTAAAAAAAATAAAAACATTTAAATTTGGGAAGAGAACTAGACCTATATCTAGATCCAACATCGATTTTGAAAGGACTATTGCTCTTGAAAGGACTTTCGCTTTCTAAAATTTCCGAATGAACGGCTTTTTTGATTCAAGAATTTAATAAATTAATGTTCAGAAACATTTTGCGCAACGTCTTCTAAGTCTAGATCTAGAGGCCTAGCATTGGACTAGTATAAAGTCTAGATCTAGAGGCCTAGCATTGGACTAGTATAAAGTCTAGATCTAGAGGCCTATCATTGGACTAGTATAAAGTGTAGATCTAGAGGCCTATCATTGGAATAGTTTAAAGTCTAGATCTAGAGGCCTATCATTGGAATAGTATAAAGTCTAGATCTAGAGGCCTAGCATTGGACTAGTATAAAGTCTAGATCTAGAGGCCTAGCATTGGACTAGTATAAAGTCTAGATCTAGAGGCCTACTATTGGACTAGTATAAAGTCTAGATCTAGAGGCCTAGCATTGGACTAGTATAAAGTCTAGATCTAGAGGCCTATCATTGGACTAGTATAAAGTCTAGATCTAGAGGCCTATCATTGGACTAGTATAAAGTCTAGATCTAGAGGCCTAGCATTGGACTAGTATAAAGTCTAGATCTAGAGGCCTAGCATTGGACTAGTATAAAGTCTAGATCTAGAGGCCTAGCGTTGGACTAGTAGAAAGTCTAGATCTAGAGGCCTAGCGTTGGACTAGTAGAAAGTCTAGATCTAGAGGCCTAACATTGGACTAGTAGAAAGTCTAGATCTAGAGGCCTAACATTGGACTAGTATAAAGTCTAGATCTAGAGGCTAAGCATTGGACTAGTAGAAAGTCTAGATCTAGAGGCCTAGCATTGGACTAGTATAAAGTCTAGATCTAGAGGCCTAGCATTGGACTAGTATAAAGTCTAGATCTAGAGGCCTAGCGTTGGACTAGTAGAAAGTCTAGATCTAGAGGCCTAGCGTTGGACTAGTAGAAAGTCTAGATCTAGAGGCCTAACATTGGACTAGTAGAAAGTCTAGATCTAGAGGCCTAACATTGGACTAGTATAAAGTCTAGATCTAGAGGCTAAGCATTGGACTAGTAGAAAGTCTAGATCTAGAGGCCTAGCATTGGACTAGTAGAAAGTCTAGATCTAGAGGCCTAACATTGGACTAGTAGAAAGTCTAGATATAGAGGCCTAACATTGGACTAGTAGAAAGTCTAGATCTAGAGGCCTAACATTGGACTAGTATAAAGTCTAGATCTAGAGGCCTAGCATTGGACTAGTAGAAAGTCTAGATCTAGAGGCCTAACATTGGACTAGTAGAAAAACTAGATCTAGAGGCCTAACATTGGACTAGTATAAAGTCTAGATCTAGAGGCTTAGCATGGGACTAGTAGAAAGTCTAGATCTAGAGGCCTAGCATTGGACTAGTAGAAAGTCTAGATCTAGAGGCCTAACATTGGACTAGTAGAAAGTCTAGATCTAGAGGCCTAACATTGGACTATTAGAAAGTCTAGATCTAGAGGCCTAACATTGGACTAGTATAAAGTCTAGATCTAGAGGCCTAGCATTGGACTAGTAGAAAGTCTAGATCTAGAGGCCTAACATTGGACTAGTAGAAAGTCTAGATCTAGAGGCCTAGCATTGGACTAGTATAAAGTCTAGATCTAGGGGCCTAGCATTGGACTAGTAGAAAGTCTAGATCTAGAGGCCTATCATTGGAATAGTATAAAGTCTAGATCTAGAGGCCTAACATTGGACTAGTAGAAAGTGTAGATCTAGAGGCCTATCATTGGACTAGTATAAAGTCTAGATCTAGAGGCCTATCATTGGAATAGTATAAAGTCTAGATCTAGAGGCCTAACATTGGACTAGTAGAAAGTGTAGATCTAGAGGCCTATCATTGGACTAGTATAAAGTCTAGATCTAGAGGCCTATCATTGGACTAGTATAAAGTGTAGATCTAGAGGCCTATCATTGGACTAGTATAAAGTCTAGATCTAGAGGCCTATCATTGGACTAGTATAAAGTCTAGATCTAGAGGCCTAACATTGGACTAGTAGAAAGTCTAGTAAATCTCTACATTCGCCAGTCGATTCTTTCTCGGAGGAGGAGGGGAATGGGGTGGGGTGAAAGAAAATGTTCCATTGTTTTTTAATCTAACAGTCATTAGTTATTAAGAGAAAAACAATTTTAAAAAAACATGGCGTAGTTGGCTGTAGTGTTCAACAATTACAATTATACGAAGTAGCTCTGGTTTAATAAATAGAGACGTCGGTACATCCACCAGACGAGTTCGATACACGGCTTGACGCAAAAAAAAATTATAATTTTTATTTTTTATTTGTTAGTTATTGTTTGTTCCATTGTACACTGTCACGTGGTTTAGAGGTGGGTGCAAACTTGGCACTTATCTGCTTGTTAATGCTTTAACTGTTTCCTTTGAATAAGATCAATACCTAGTGGTTTCTCTTCGTTATTCTGTTGTAATAAAAGCAAAGTCTCAATTGATATTTAAATTAATAACAAATGGCTTGACTCTTTTAGATGCAACGCGTTTTAAGGATCTAAGGTCCGTAAGAAAGTGTGAAAGAAAGGGGGGGGGGGCACAGAAGACACCCTAGATATTGCATGGAGTCGCGTAACATGGTACTATTTTATTCTACCTTTCTACAGTGACGGGTGCTTAATAAGGTGCCGGGGAGTTGGGGGGGGGGGTGTCGTCACCTCTTGTCGCTTAGTAGGGGACATAAGAACAGACAAGAAAAAAAATGTTCCGGCAGGTGATTTCGTTCCTACTCACTCGGCCTTTCAAATATACTTCACTCATAGCACACTCCCTCCCTCTTTCTCTCTGTTAACATTGTGGGTACTCTCTTTCTCTCTCTTCCTCTACCCGCCTCTCTCTCTCTCTTTTTTTTCCCCAGACTTTCTTCCTCTCAGTAGAACAAGTCGTAATACATTCCTCCATGATTAGGATTGACCCAGTGACCTGAGAGGAAGCGTGTGTTGGAGAGTGTGGTTGTTGCGTGTGTGTGTGTGGGGGGTGTGTGTGTGGGGGGGGGAAGACTGATGCACGAAACAGGTAAAAAGTGAAGGCGGGGGGGGGGGATGTAGGAGAGCTGTCGTACGTATTTTCTTCTTTGTCCTCGCACCAACTGTACAGATTGCTTTGAGCTGGTCAGGAGACAATTATAAACAAATATAAAAAATTTGGATTTCTGTGACATTGTGTTTCTGTACAGGAAAAAGGAAGAACATTTATACAAACATGAATAGTACAATCTTTATATCTATATAAGCATAGTGGGCACTGATTCATTCATGTACTGACTGACATGTCACTAATACTCGCACTTGCCATGAAAAAAAAAAACACGAGAATTTAACCAGTTACTACTTTCCAAGTGCCTATAATAACTAAGCACCTTTCACTTTAACGAGCGAAATCGCAGCGGTTAAAGTTATCGAAAAAAAAAAAATCACTTAACTTCCATTAATTTTTTGTGCGTTGTTTCGGTTGACTTTTTTTTTCTTTTTTTTTTCTCAGTAGTGGATAGAGTATCAGACATTAGATCAGACGCAAAGTGGTTCAAATCTATATTCGCACAATAACATTTTTTTAAATGTTAAATATTATGCGAACATTTGAAGGATGTAACAAGAACGTTACAGAAATCAAACGGGTGGAGCCGGTGGGTAAATGCTTGCAGAATAGAAAGTAAGCCATTTCTAAACCAGAGCAAGACACATAAATAGAACGATATGGATAGTTTGGTAGAACTAAAACTAACGTGATATAGAATTGGAAAGATCTACATCATAAGATTCATGAATCCAGTAATGTGTCTCTACAGCGAATTGGATTTCATTCGGTTTATTTTGTTTCCCGACTGTTTTAAATGATGAGCTTTCTAAATCTGTTGATTAGATTAGATTCAGGGGCATAGCTAGGAATTTTCCATCATTTGGGGGCCCGGGGGGCTCAACCTCTTTGGGGGCCCCTGCAATTTGCGTACTATTTAATTTTTAATGTAAAAAGCACTCATTGGCACCCTCCCCCTTCTTCAAGTGGGGGCACGGGGGGATTCGCCAATTGTCCCTCCTCTTCCTCTCCCCCCAGCTGAGTATATTTATAACTCTAGGTTTAGGCATGCCGTCATTATGACAATATTTTTTTAATAATTTTTTTTTTTTGATAATCTTGAATCTAGATGAATATAAATATGTTGCTCTCGAGACACTGAACTTTTGATCAGCCGGTTGGCAGTTACACAATCGTGCTTTATCTTCAGAGTAAAATATATATATATATAAACCCATAATTGTAGATGAATCTAAGGTAGAATGAGATGAAAATACAGGATTTAAAAATGAAAGATTTTCGGATTTTTTTGTTTTCTAGACAGCATCAAAACGTTGACAATGAAGTCAAGGATCCATTAATAATTATGTCACATGACCGACAATGTTAGTTGTACTAATTGTTTGAGTATTTAATTCAACATTTTATATTTATACTTTTTTGTTTCATATTTTAGCGCGCACGCACACACATACAAACACACTCTTTCTCTCTCTCACACACACACCTGTTTTCACCCACTTCCTACATCTTTCTAACATATGCATCCTTTTGTCCTCCCACCCACCCCAGTAGATCTCAACTCTCGAAAGGTCAAATCATTTCACTAACACAGACCAAACTGCTGTTCGAAGTAGCTCGTAATGAAACATCCATCCAATAAAAAGGGGGTAATTGAAGGGGGGAGGGGGCATTGATGAATAGACACTGGGAAGGGAAAGGGCGCCTTGGAGGTTACGGCAGCAGGTGAAATTTCTCTAACGGCACGCGCTCGGAGGGTCTAGCGGCTCGTGCGTCCTTGTTTTTTTTTAATATGCAAATTTTATTATTTACTGGGCCACGTGACCCCCCCCCCCCCATGTTTCATCTCTCCTCTCCAAGTCCCATCCACGTTCCGGGCTTTATATTTTGTTCACATCTCTTCTTCCTAGTTGTCCCGCGTCTGTTTCTGCATCGGCAGCCTCTTTCTTTCTTCTGTTTTTAAAACGTATACCTCCCCCTTCCTCTCCCGAATCACCATTTTCTTTGCACTGCACTGCACTTCCCGACAACTTCCCGACCTTTCACTCATTTAGTATCTCCCCTCCCCATCCCTACACCCAACTCTAGCCTCTTCCTCTATTAAACTCCCCCCCCCCACTCTCTCGTCACATCATTGGGTGTAAGATGACGCCTAGTGAGTGAGGCTACCGACAAGGCTTTCCTTTGTACTGCCACTAAATTATCATACAGCTGGTCTCGTGGCGGAACCCCCCCCCCCACCCCTTGACGTAAGTCTAACTCACAGCCGTGGACAAAATACAAGGGAAAAAAATGTGATGAAATTTTATCTTTTTTTTTCTCCCCCCCCCCCTCCCCAACCAAGCTTAAAACACACGCGTCACCACACTTCTCCCAACCCCCTTTTCTATCCGCCCCTCTCTCGATTTTTTTTGGGTTACAAACTGCTATATTGCTGCAGCTAGACTTGAACTTTAAAAAAAAAAGTGATTTATTGAAGTTTCTTTTCGTTAAGCCGTCGTTTGTTTTTGTATACTTTTTGTTTCAAGAGTTATAGAAGAAACAATTTGTTGTTGTTGTTAGCGTCTTGTTGGGAATCTTGCAGAATGAAAGTTATACTAGAATATAGGGTCATTTATCTTTTTTTTAAAGTAGAAGGGCACACCAAAGTGTTCGAACTTCTATCTGTATATGGTGGTGGTGGAGGAGGATTAGAGAGAGAGAGAGAGAGAGACAGAGAGAGCGAGAGACAGAGAGAAAGTAAAGAGGGTAGATGGAAGTGCGTTACTTAACAAAACTTTCAGTGCCTCTTCTCTGTATCTTGTTCAAAGTTTTTACATTGCACCAGTTATGTCAGGGGCGTAACAAAACAAAATAGGACGGATGGGTGTCTGGCTACCCATCTTTATTAGTGTACTTGTTAAAAGTGGTCTGATTTGGAAAGAGAATTGTACGTCGTAGACTAGAGTTACGTTCTTACCCTCCCCACCCCGCCATTTTCCTTTCTTTTAACAATAAACATTTTCTGTTATGAAACAAAGTGAATGGTCAACTCCTTTTGGGTTTCTCTCCCTTTTGATTTTCTAGTTCTATTTCGACAGGAATGTTTAGCAGAATTCATTCCCTTTGACAGGAATTTTATTCCTTTTTACAGGGTTCAAATTTTAGATCATCGAGAGCACAGTCTAGATTGCACAGGGGCGTATTCTACAATCAGGCAGCATGCACTCAAACATAAATATATATGGAAAAAAAAGGGGGGGGGGGTTTACAAAGGAGTTAATCATATCTCTCAATACTGCAAGATTAATTTTATTTTTTAGACCAAACAAAATTAATGAACACTTATTAATTCAGCGGTTCTTAACCTTTTAAGCTCGGCGACCCCTTTTTACAATCCCCCACTCTGCCTCGCCCCCCCCCCACACACACACATACAGCAATACAAGAGTAGACAATACCAATCCATATTTTCGATGGTCTAAGGCGACCCCTGGCAAACGGTCAATCGACACCCAAGGGGGTCGCGACCCACAGGTTGAGAACTCCTGCTATCGATACTATTTCAATTCGGAGTGGAGCTCCACCAAACAGGCTACTAATGGTTCCTTTTTCTAATACACAGGAATGTTTATAGAGTAGACCACGCTGGTGCTAATGTAGAATCGCTAAGCCAGTTGTTCATCTTAGCACATCCTCTCTCCTGACAGTAGGGACCATGTTACTATTGCAAAAAAAGTCATGAGTAATAGAGATTATTTTGTGTGTGTCTCATAGGGTATATGTATATGTCTACGTGGATAAAAGTGAAAGGTCCACCTCAATGACAATTTATTAAGCATGATCAGTATGACCTTTCACTGAGGCATAAAGAAGATGTATACATATCTCATGGACATTTTAGAAACTCAAACACAAAGATTCAGGAATGCTTGTGAAAATGGTAATTAAGAGAATGCTAATTACAAATATCCATTACAAAGTGTTCTTTATAATTTATAGATATGCCTACATTCATTGATATAGCATACATATTAATATTTCATTATTTCCTTTGGCACTGGCTTATCTTTCAATTCCAATCGCCTAAGTCTCTACACACATCTTCCCTTAACATAAGTCATTTTTTAAAATACAAAAACACATTTAATTTATTAGGACTAATTGATAAACTAATGAGTTAAGTTTTGTTTATGGATTCGTGTGTTGTCATCGAGCGCGTAGGCAACATTTGCTGACGATTGGATGATTAAAGGTGGTCGAAAAATCGTGTGCAAAATTCTAAACATGCAAGAAAGATACTGAATGAGTTAATGTCGATGCTGTAATCAATAACAATAACAACCTCATTAACCATAGTAACTACAATGTGTACAATTCTTGGTTTCGATACTTTTTACTATAATTTTGTTTACTAAATAACTAAACAACTAGAGAATTACTTTTGTTTTAATGTCATGTTTTGTTTTTCTTTTACCTTTCCTCATAAAATATTTTCTCTCACTAAGGAGATGACTAGATCCAACTGGTTGGTTGTGGGCTCAGTTTCCTATCGTCTTGGTTTTAAACCAAGACTGGATTTACACTTGATAAGACCCTAAACTATTTGGAATATGTAGCCCCTTATAAATTCACACCTACCCCCCCCCCAAGTGGCAACGCCCATGTTGCTTACAAATCAAGCAATTTTTCCTTTGCTCTTTCTTCAAAATGCTTGAAACCTTTTCTATTGGCCCCCCTCCCCGAGAAAGTTATAGCTTGTGTTGCTTATAGGTAAACCCAGTACTGGTTCGAACTTCCAATGCAGTCCATATCTATTTTGTTTCTACAGACATAAGCCAGATTTGATAATACATATTTTTTTTTTTTGGTAGGCTTTTAGTTATTGCCTGGCCATTCGAAAATCTCGTTACATGATGTTGTCAGAAACAGATATGCGATGATCCCACCCCCAGGGGCAATTATGTCTCCAAATGGACTTACATTTCCTCTCTCCTTATTCATACAGACAGCTAACTTGAACACCAGTAGACTGTTCACGAGAAAGATCTAGTCCACTGTTTCAACATTCCATACATTACTCGAGCTGTTCTCAAAGCTATGCGCCTTCAGAAACAAAACTAACGCACTGGTGAAATGAAAGTATTGGCTAGTCAGTCCTCCAAGTGCAAGTTCTAACATGACATCTGCCGAAAAGTCAATAAATAAATTGCTGGTACAACATACTTACAAATATTAAGAATTGAAAGGTACAATAATTTTTAACTGAAACAAATTGAGGACACCTGGTGAAAGATTGCTGACATCTTCACATCTTGTCGTACTACTAACCTTTACTTCTATAGGTATGCATATTACATCTTGTTGAGTATTAACTGAGTATGGGCATATAAGCAGACCGAGGCCTATTCGTTTAGAACATCTTGATAGACTAGAGTGGTATTTAGGGAAACATTGCCTGCATAGAAGTACAGCCACAACCTTTCTGCAGCTCAATGTCTCCATGTCACGCGTTTCATTTTATGAAAGTGACTAAAAACATATTCAATCTAATAAAATAAGCTTCTGTTTAAATGCAAGTATTTTGTTTCCTAATTAATTTGATTTTGTATGATTAATTTGTCTTGTTCCATAACGTCTCTTTCCTGAATACGATCATATAATTTCAAAACGATTGTCTTTTCCGTAACTTATTCCTGGTTTTAATTAATTCTTTTAAGTTATGTTTAACAAACTGTCGAGTGGTACGCGCTCTGGGCTGTTACCTGGTCGTCTCAATGGTCCCTGGTTTAAAGCCTGCAGGCTGCCATTCCACGTCTTCCTGCGAGAGGTTTGGGTTAAGATGTAATTATCTTTATATATGAAGCAATACCTGAGACATGTAAAACAAACATTCCTTTTTGCTTCATACATTGTGCATAAGGAAACGCACAATTTTGGATAACGGTAGACGCAAAGTTGTCTGTGTTCTTTATATATTTTTGAAGACTCCATGACTAAGTATCTGAATGTTGAGATCAGTTCTCTAACACTTGGCGGAACCCTTTTGTTTTTTTTATAAGTTGCATTGTTTTTAACTGTTTAAATAAAACAATTAGTACTAATTAAATCATATTCTAAATTTAGAATCATTATTAAGTTCTAAAAATTACCTTGTGAAGAAACAGCAGTTTTAAAATTATTGTCTTTTTAGGAATTAATATACATGCAGACCTAATAGTTAATGACTCCACTAGTTCGTGGAACACCAAGACAGGCCACGCGGAACCCTAAAGTGAGCGGAACACAGTTTGGGAAACACTGATCTATTACATCTCCAGTTGTAAGGTATCTCTTATGAAACGTAAGACTAGGGTGTTTTAATATATACACAGATACGTTTGTTTTCTTAGACAATGGTTGTGATGTTATATAGTACCAGAAAATTGTCTGTTTTTTTTTTATATATCCCCGTCAAAAATCTGAACAAAATTGTTTCCTATATTTTATTTTATTTACAAATGTGTTATAATATTTGACAGTGTTTTATTGTGTGTGTAGCTTTGGAGAAAGGTGCTTTATATATGCCAAGTCAAAGGCTTTGTTATATATGCCAAGATAAAGTTGTTTTTATATAGCCTAAGATATACCAATTAGTCTCTCAGTATCCCAGTATCCTCCGACACTGATGTTATTCTGAAACCACAGACACATTTTTTTATATATCCCTAGATTATAGATAAAACTATAGGCATATAGCACGCTCAGTGTTCTAATAACTTTTGCAGACACGCGGAGAGAGAGGTCTCTGCAAGAAGGTGTCCGTTTGGCAAGCAGCTCGTGTTCAAACTCCAGCCCTCTTGATACTTAACCAAGTGGTCAGTTTACCACACATCCCACGTCCAACATCCTTATATATCCCCAAAAGAGTTGATCTTATGTATCTCTATAGCTCTGCAATGACAATGCAAAGATAATTTTAAACGTGTTGAAGAAACCAAAAACTTCCGACGTTTGATTCAACATTCAAAGTGCCCATCACCAATTCTATAACATTGAAGTCACATGCTGCTGATGGAACAATCTGAAAAAGGGGTAAAGGGAATAAACACGAAATAAAACATGGCAGTGAACTATCTGGCAACAGAGACAAATAAAGACAACAACAAAAAAAAGCTAAATGCTGTGCAGATCTTGTTTGGATGTTACTGTGGCTTTTATGAACAGACAGACATTCAGTGGCAAGGTCATGGACTCCAAATATCTGCATTTCACAATGGCCATGAGAGCGATCTATCAAATGTACATACCAGGCTATTGAGGGGGCGCTGGACATGAACCTGTTGTTACCAATCTTTAATGTCGGAGGAGAATGTATCCAATAGATCTAGCGGAGAGGGAGAGACTCTGAAGATGATTGATGGGAAATCAAGGGACAGGTGAAACGTCATGACGTCATTTTCTGCGAGCGAATGTGAAGGTGAAATACCTGTAGGACGAGTCGTCATAAATATTTTCATAACATAAAACAGACCCTACGGCACATACCTAGGAGAGAGAGAGAGAGAGAGAAAGAGAAAGAGGTATATAAAATTCACGTTTGGATCTGTAAATATTTGTAATGTTCTGAGCTAAGAATACAGTATCTTTCACAAACGTAAAATAATAACGGAAGATATATATTTATCTTATCTTATATATTACAGAAGTTACTTTAAAAAAAAGAAGATAATTACGTCCTACGCATTTCATGGGTCAATCTAGTCATGCATGTTAATCAATGAATTTAACTCTTCTACGTCGTTGGTTTCTCTGTCTGATTCAGGCAACACATTCCATTGAACCTGATAAGTAAAACACGTTTGTAACATGTAGTACAGCGAGGTAATGTGGACACAGTCAGACTTGTACTTTCCAAGCCACAAACCAATAAGAGCAAACAATTTGTGTTTGAATCAAGTCCACCATGAAGCTGACGCCAACGATTACTTCGCCCTAATGTACAATAAATTTGAAAGAAAGGAAACAATTAACCCAGACCGGATCCACCCCCACCCCAACCCCACCAAATTTTTTTTTTATTATGCCCATGTAAAGATCTACTCAGAATATATGAAGTTGTACTTTGGTGAAATAGATTCAGTATTCTAGTTAGAAATAAAGTATTGATATTGTGTATAGTCTTGTATGGATACATTGTATGACTATTATATACATATGTATATTGTTATATTAGCAGTCCAGCTACTGATGTCTACATAAGATGGTACACGTTCAAGCACGTATTGATTCATTCAACTCTTTACTGAATACAAAGAAACATGTGATGAGCTTTCACGATGAGCTTTCTCGATGAGCTTTCACGATAAGCTTTCACGATGAGCTTTCACGATGAGCTTTCACGATGAGCTTTCACGATGAGCTTTCACGATGAGCTTTCACGATGAGCTTTCACGATGAGCTTTGTTCAATAAAGAAAAATAAAACATAAATCAAATTTAATTTTAAGATGATTATATTTTAAAAAGTTATAAAGGGCAAACAAGAATTTTCACTGTGTGATCAATTAGGGTTGTTTTTCCCCTCAAAAACATAAGCTGTCAAATTTCTAGGAAAATCGTTTTCGAAATCTCGGTCTCGTGACATCATGGGCGTAGCCAGGGGAGAGTTTTTTTGGGGTTCAACCCCCTCCCCCCCCCCTCCCCCCCCCGAAATGAAATACGGGATTGAGTGACTGATTTTTTGCTTTGATTTTGTTTATTTTAGGTGAGATTTTAATACTAAACCATCACTTGCCCCAGCGCAGCCAAGAGGTTTTCAGTTTAAAACCCCCTAACAGGGGGTTTTGAGTTTAAAAACGCCTACCGGGGGGGGTGAGTTTAAAACAACCTACCAGGGGTTTTTGTAGTCAAATCCCCCTCTTCTATAAAACAAAACAAAAAAAAAATGCAAGCGACAATCCCCAAATTCCAATAGCACAGTTAAGGAAGATTTTGATTTTAAAACCCCCTCCAAAATTTTACGATAAACCCCTTTCAATATAAAAAAAAAGCAAATTATGCACTTAAAATGTGTGCATTGAGTGCATAATTTGCTTTTTTTATATTGAAAGGGGGTTTATCGTAAAACGAAAGGGGGTTTATCGTTTTGACTCAGTTTTAAGTTTAAACACCCCTCCAGTGGAGTTTGAAGCTAAAAAATACATCTTCAATTTAAAAAAAAACAACAAATTACACACTCTACAATCTATGAGCGTAGAAAAGGGGTTTTGAGTTTTAACCCCCCGCCAGCGGGTTGGAAGATAAAAATAGGTTTTTGATATCAGACTTTTTAATAGCAGGAAAATGCAGTGTAGATACCTCAGAATATGCATTTTATTGGCTTTCAATACTAGAAATAGTGCTTGGTGGCGGGGCTCCGCCCCGAGCTGAGGGAGCTGCTAGCGCTCCCCCAGACCCCCTTGCTAGCAATGGCTGTGAGTCAACAATGTTTCCACTAACTCCAGGAGGAACAATACACGGGTACAATCAACGTGTTCCGAAAGACTGAAGGGTCAGAATCTAATAAAGATTTATGTACACACACACACATACATACACATTTTTTTTTCGCGGGGGAGGCGTCGGAGAAAAAATTCCCCACCTAAACCCCCCTCCCCCCGAAAAAAAATCATGGCTACGCCCATGCGTGACATCCAAAACAGTAGAAAAATCAACAGGTCTTCATATTTTTTACAAAGCTTATATTAACTAAATCTGTCAGTCTTCCTTCTGTCTGTCTTCTTCTGTCTCTCTAGCTTCTGTCTGTCTGCCTTCTGTCTATCTTCCTTCTGTCTGTCTGCTTCTGTCTGTCTGCCTTCTGTCTGTCTTCCTTCTGTCTGTCTTCCGTTTGTCTGTCTTCCTTCTGTCTGTCTTCCTTCTGTTTGTCTTCCTTCTGTTTGTCTGCCTTCTGTCTGTCTGCCTTCTGTCTGTCTTCCTTCTGTCTGTCTTCCTTCTGTCTGTCTTCTGTTTGTCTGTCTGCCTTCTGTCTGCCTGCCTTCTGTCTGTCTTCCTTCTGTCTGCCTTCTGTCTGTCTGACTTCTGTCTGTCTGACTTCTGTCTTCCTTCTGTCTGCCTGCCTTCTGTCTGTCTGACTTCTGTCTGTCTGACTTCTGTCTTCCTTCTGTCTGTCTGCCTTCTGTTTGTCTGCCTTCCTTCTGTTTGTCTTCCTTCTGTCTGTCTTTTTTCTATCTGTCTACCTTCTGTCTGTCTTCCTTCTGTCTGTCTTTTGTTTGTCTGTCTGCCTTCCGTCTGTCTTCCTTCTGTCTGTCTGCCTTCTGTCTGTCTACCTTCTGCCTGTCTTCCTTCTGTCTGTCTGCATTCTGTCTGCCTGCTATCTGTCTGTCTGACTTCTGTCTGCCTTCTGTCTGTCTGCCTTCTGTTTGTCTGCCTTCCTTCCGTTTGTCTGTCTGCCTTTTGTCTGTCTTCACTCTTTCTGTCTGCCTTCTGTTTGTCTGTCTTCCTTCTGTCTGTCTTTCTTCTGCCCGTCTTTCTTCTTTCTGTCTTCATTCTGCCTGTCTTCTTTTTCTGTCTGTCTACCTTCTGTCTGTCTTCCTTCTGTCTGTCTTTTGTTTGTCTGTCTGCCTTCCGTCTGTCTTCCTTCTGTCTGTCTGCCTTCTGTCTGTCTACCTTCTGCCTGTCTTCCTTCTGTCTGTCTGCATTCTGTCTGCCTGCTATCTGTCTGTCTGACTTCTGTCTGCCTTCTGTCTGTCTGCCTTCTGTTTGTCTGCCTTCCTTCCGTTTGTCTGTCTGCCTTTTGTCTGTCTTCACTCTTTCTGTCTGCCTTCTGTTTGTCTGTCTTCCTTCTGTCTGTCTTTCTTCTGCCCGTCTTTCTTCTTTCTGTCTTCATTCTGTCTGTCTTCCTTTCTGTCTGTCTACCGTTTGTCTGTCTACCTTCTGTCTGTCTTCCTTTTGTCTGTCTTCCGTTTGTCTGTCTTCCATCTGTCTGTCTTCCTTCTGTCTGTCTTCCATCTGTCTATCTTCCTTCTGTCTGTCTGCCGTCTGTTTGTCTTTCTTCCGTTTGTCTGTCTTCCTTCTGTCTGTCTGCCTTCTTTCTGCCTGCCATCTGTCTGTCTGATTTCTGTCTACCTTCTGTCTGTCTGCCTTCTGTTTGTCTGCCTTTCTTCTGTCTGTCTGCCTTCTGTCTGTTTTCCTTCTTTCTGTCTTTCTTCTGTCTGTCTGCCTTCTGTTTGTCTGTCTTCCTTCTGTCTGTCTTTCTTCTGTCTGTCTTCCTTCTGTCTGTCTTCCTCTTTCTGTCTTCCTTCTGTCTGTCTTCCATTTGTCTGTCTGCCTTCTGTCTGTCTTCATTCTGTCTGTCTACCTTCTGTCTGTCTTCCTTCAGTCTGTCTGCCTTCTGTCTGCCTGCCTTCTGTTTGCCTTCCTTCTGTCTGTCTTCCTTCTGTCTGTCTTCCTTTTCTGTCTTCCGTTTGTCTGTCTTCCTTCTGTCTGTCTTCTTTCTGTCTGTCTTCCTTCTGTCTGTCTTCCTTCTGTCTGTCTTCCTTCTGTCTGTCTTTCTTCTGTCTGTCTTCCTTCTGTCTGTCTGCCTGTTAAAAAATTTGAACACCTTATTACTCCCCCATCTATCTCAAGCTGAAATTTCACAAATTTCTTTCTCTTACCTGACTATAGAAGACTCATTAAACGAAATTAACCAATTAGTTTATTAGCTGTTGGTGATTAATTATTTTATTTGGTATTGAACAAGAGAAAGAAATTGTACTTGAATGATGTGGTGGTAAAAGCTGAACTAGTCGTTTTTGTTTTTCTCTACTTTTGTTGAGAGAAATAGGTCTCCGCTTTAATTAATCTTTTTTTTTTCTTGTTTCAAAGTTGGCAGGCCTGTCTGTCTGTCTGGTACAAACTGTGTACACGTGAGTTCTCCCTCTTGAAATTCTCAGATCAAGTGGAAACTTTGTGCATTTATTCATTTGCCCTAACAAAATACGAATTAATTTTTTTAAAAGCAAATAAATAATTAATTAATGGTAATTAATAAATTTTGTTACGTATAGTAAAAGGAAATAGATCTTACATCATTGAGAGATGTAGCTGTAAAAGTGCAGTTATTTACCCTTTAAACATTTTTTTTTAAAAAGTATTTTTCTACATTTTTAAAAAATTGAGATCGTATACTTAATTATAATAATAATTTCCAAACTTTGGGAAACATTTGTATTCTGAACAGACCTGACATACCACTGAATGATCTGTGACCTAATGACCTGTTCTATCTCTTCCCCAGCTGTCCTCAGGTATTTCTCTGTTCTGGGCTAATCCCGACAAATGTTCACATTTACGTCAGCGTCCCTTAGGTCGAACATGAAGTTAGTGTTTTGGACGACTTCTGAAGACAACTTCAAATACAGAGAGAGAGAGAGAGAGAGAGAGAGAAACGAAGAGAGAAAAGATAGAGTGAGAAGGAAAAATCACTAAATTTAGAAAGCCTTCAGGACAGAAGACTCAAAAGTAAAGTAGCAATTATACATAAAACACTGAACCATAACCTTCAAATACAAAAACAAAATCTAATAAAATACTCTGAAAGACACAAAAATAAAGGCACATTCCTCGTCCCATATGCTAGGACAAATGTGTACAAATACTCCTTCTTCCCTAGTGCTATTAGAGCATGGAATGGGTTGCCTGAGCTAGCCAGAAAAACCAGTGACTTGGCAGAATTTAAGTCATTTGTTAATATGCATGACTAAATGCATGACGCGTAGGACGTAATCATCTTCTTTTTTGAAGTAACGTCTGTATTATATAAGATAAGATAAGAAAAGAAAAGAGAGAGAATGAGAGAAAGATAGAGAGAGAAAGATAGAGAGAGAAACAAAGAGAGACTGAGAGAAAAAGAGAGAGAGAGATGAAGAAATGGAGTCTATGATCTAACAAGTGAAACCGAATAAGTAGTGAACATGTAGTGGATCAGCAGTGGTTCCGTCCTGCACAGTAAAGTAAACATGTTTAGTTCAAGGTATAGGTATTGTAGGTCAACATTAGCTGGGGGGAAAAAAGCAGCAAAAATGAACAATATCGTCATGTCTAGAAATAGTAAAAACATCAAACTTAGAGAACAGCTCCAAAGTGCTAGAGTAGTGTCCCGTGTTTAGAAATGATGACAAGAAGGTGTACAAAGTGAATATAAAATAAGAATATAATGAAGGCATAAATAATGTAATAGTATAATATGACTCCTACTCATAATGCACTATTCGTTTCATAGATCAAGTTTAGGTAATATGGTTAGAATTTGTTTTTTACAAGACCTTATAGAACAATGTTTTCTCTAAATATCATACACACCAACTCAACTGCAAGGATGTACAAAGCTTTACTAAGGGTGACTAATGGTATTTTTGATGACCATGCTACTTTACAAGAAACTGTTAGCTAACCTTTCACCTGTCGAGCGTATTTCTTCATTTCTGTCTTTTGCCTTGAGTAAAATGTCTTTCAATGACAAGCCCGTCCATTCTTTTATGTTGTCTTCCCTTCGCTTTCTCTGTCTACTTCTTCTTCTTTTCCTGATACTGTACCCTAAAGGAAGGTATTGGTGAGTCCTAAGGCCCTTGCGACATGGCCAAAAATTTTCTGCTTGCGATTTCGACAATGGTCAGTAGGTCATCGTGAGTCTTTTGGTCGTTGTGATCTTATTTCTAATCTCTTCGTTTGTGATGCAGTCTGTGAATGTGATACCTAGGCTCTTTCTGAAGCATTTTGTTGCTAGGATCTTCATCCCAGTTCTGCAGTTTGCGACCAAGATTCGAAAGGTAATTAAAGCACTTGCTCTGCAAGTAGTGTTTTCTTAGCTCAGATATAATATTTACATATCTATTCAAAACTTGTTAACAAATTAAAATAACGCAATCCTACTTTGTTAATTTTGCACCTTTTATTTTATTTTATTATTAACATTCACGTACGTTCAGTGTTGTCCATTGCTTTGTTGACAGTCAAAATAAAGTCCTGGAGACAAATTAGAAACGGTTAGGATTCCTTCAGAAAACAATCGAGTCTTCTGTTGGTTGATTCCCTTGACATATTTTACAATACTATTCATCCAATCGTGTGTTGTCTAAGTGTGTATAAATAGATAGGTCGACTTACGATCTTCAACAGAAACTAAAACCTCGAAGTATGTGGTAAACAAAGTTTCCAAAAGTGCTGCATAGATATATCTTAGATATGCGAGGTGACTTTCCATAATGCAAAAAAATATAAAAGTCTGCACATTTCTTGTTAGTAATCGCCTACGCAAATACACCGTGCGAGCTCGTTACAGCCGGATACAATATGCCCTTCGTTTATCTAAAATACAAGGAGACGCCTCCGGGCGAACTCATATGACATCCCGACCCAATATGAGCCCCACTCCAAGTCCCCATTGTACTATGGTAATTAGAATTGAATCACGAGAGTACATTTTCCCACATTGCTTTTCGCTTTTCTTTGTTCGAATGTTGTTTGGTTGAATTAAGGGGTTCTCACATTGTTTGCTGGCTAGGTTTACGTATTTCAAATGACTGAAATGTCGCATCCTTGCATTCCACAGAAACAGACAGCGAAGACTCGCTAATCTACGTCTCTGTGTACATAAAGTCCAAAGTGAGGTGGGCTTCAAATGTAAAAGGACCAAGAAGAAATGAAGAAAAAGAATCTCTGCCCAAACATTGTGCTTGATTGCCGCCTTGAAAACAGTTCTAAATTTAATTTTTGCTCCTTTTTTGACTATTACAACAGGGCCAGCCTTAGGTAATTAAAGGCCCTAGGCAAATTTTATTTGTTGGCCCCAAATGAAACAAAATATGTAAAAAACACCGAAAGAATAAAATTATGCAATTTATTCAAAACCTACTTGTATCTAAAGCTAAGCAAATTATTAACTGATTTTCATGTACAGTTATTTCTGCGGCGGGTGAATAGAGTACAGTAAGCTTCTTAAACATATTCTTGCAGGTATCATAAGCCTCCAACAAACCAGGCAAGACATATCCACCAAAAGAAGCAACTAGGGTGAGTGGAGTCCTATATCACAGGGGTGTGCAAATTATGGCCCGCGGGCTACATACGGCCCGCCGAAGTGTTTTATGCGGCCCGCGGACACCTAAAGAAATCAGGTGTCCCCACACCTCACACAAATATAAAAATGCAAATATATTAAAAATAAATAATTGTAAATATCTTTAATTATTAGAACTTTTGATTCTTATCAATTATATTGAAGGGGCTAAAGAAACAATGTCTCTAAACGTCATTCTAAAACGTTTAAAATAAACGAAGATTATTTTCAAAAGCAATAGTTCGAAAAATTCAGTCAAAGAACAAGTTCACGCCAGTATTTATTCAATGCTATGAAGAACTGTGTTAAAGGAGTTGGGTTGGCTTGTACAAGATGGCATGGGTAACAACTGATGGAGCCCGTGCTTACACTGAGCAAAAGAGGCTTTTTAATAAAATAAAGAACAATTTCCCAATCCAAAACTAATAACAGGAAAGTTACATAAAGCTGCATTGAATTTCAAGTTAAAAGATCACAAAACAGAAAGTAAAAGTTTTATCTTAGGGCCGACCTTAGGCATAGACAAACTATACAGCTGCCTAGGGCCTACGATTGTTGGGGGGCCTCGTACAAGATTTCTTATTCAATCAAATTAAGAGAAGAAATAGCGAAACTAATCCTCACTGTTCTTGTTGAAGTACACTAGGTCTTTTAATAACTTGCATACTTTTACTTTTGTCGCAGTTAATTTTTATTTTCTATTTTATTTGGTGATACCAAATTCACTTTGTCTAGGGCCTCCAATCATCTAAGGCTGACCCTGACTGGCTATTCCGAAAAGTTATTGAAGATTTGGAAACAAAACATTCCGATGTTCGGTAACACAGTAGTTTCCACTGGCCTAGCATTAGAATAATATGAAATCTCAATGAAGAAATTGTTTGATATCTTAAAGGACATCGACTGTGACTCTGTTACTAATATTTCTAATGAAGAGTTGAAGACAGACTTCATGTTTATCATTGGATCCACCGCAACATGTTGTTTGCACATGAAATGTATGTGCATCTTAAATCTTTTCAAACAAAGCTATTCCATTTCTTGAGGCCAGCAAGTGAAATCAGATTTTCTCATTTTCATTGGTTAAAGGTGAAATAATTTCTAGTGAAATGGTTGAAAAGTACACTACTTAGAGGTCAAGAACTTGGAACCAGTTTTTAATACCCTCAGATTACCATCTAGTGCAGAAGCTGATTCAGCTCCAGAGGAAATACTTCCAAGCAAATTATGATGTGAAAAAGAAGTTCCAGCCAGTTCTTTCGCGGGAGTTTCAAAAACAACTACTTTGCAGTAAATTTTCACATTATTTGGAACCACATTTATCTGTGAACATTTTTGTTATGTTTGAAAATGATCAAGTGTTTGAACAGATCGATGATGACTGACTGTAATTGACAGCAGTCACAAGAAAAACAACAACTAGTTAGCTAGCTCCAAGATTCCGGAAAATTATGCACGAGAGTAAACAGTTATATACTTTATATTAAGTACTACTATACATGTGCATTGAAATTTTGTGATCTAAAGGTTTTACTTATTAATTATTGAAAATCGTTCGTAAAATTAGTTCAAGAAATTGCTAACTCTTGTTGTAACTCCTCAATTGTAGTACAATATATATATATATACACATGGGCGTAGCCAGGAGCACTCTTTCTGATATTGAAATCCAACAAAATGCATATTCTGAGGTATCTACAGTGCATTATCTTGCTATTAAAAAGTTTTATTTAAAAAACCTAATGTGCTATTCTTACTGACTTAGACCCTCTCGAGCCGTTCGGCGCATTTTCCGGCAAGCTCTTTCCGCAACTCTTATTTTGCGTAATTCATTTTGTCGGAGAACATGTCCCGCAAAACTTCATGCGACGCTCTGTCACAACCTTACTAAGGATTCGACTCCCAGGTCGGCATATGATTTCTTTGATTTAAAACCAATCTCTATGACTGACTCCTAAAATCTGTCTTAGCCATCTTTGTTGAGCCATTTTTAGTGTTTTTCAATTTCGGCAGAACACTATTCACACTTTATTAATGGAGCCCAAGCCACTGGTAGAAATTTGTAACCTTTCTTGACTACGCTCTTGGAATTACATGCCTGTATTTCGCTTTAGATTTTATATCGAAAAGGAAAGTTTTTTCGACAAATCATCTGTTGAGGGGTTTTAAACTAAAAAATCTCTGGAGTTTTTTTGTTTTTTTTAAATTCAAAACCCCATTTAGCTACGATCATAGAATTTGGTGACTGTAGTTTGCTTTAAAATAATATTGAAGTGAGAGGTTTTCAACTCTAAACACTCTGTATTGGAATTTTAAACTCAACTATCTGGATGGGTTTTAAACTTTAAAGAAAAAGCCATCTGGAGGAGGGGGATTTAAACTCAAAACCACTTTGGCTACGCTCATAGATTTTATAGTGTGTAATTTGCTTTTTTTTTTATATATATTGAAGAGGTACTTGTTAGCTTCAAACTCTAACTGGAGGGGGGGGGTTAAACTCAAAACCCCTTTGGCTAAGCTCATAGAATTTTGAGTGTGTACTTTGCTTTTTTTTTTTATATTGAAGAGGGGGTTTATCGTAAATTTTGGAGGGGGTTTTTAAATTAAAATCTTCCTTAACTGTGCTGTTGGAATTTGGGGATTGTTGTTTGCTTTTTTTTTGTTTTATAGAAGAGAGGGATTTAACTGCAAAAACCTCTGGTAGGGGGTTTAAAACTCAAAACCCCCTGTAAGGGGTTTTAAACTCAAAATCCCCTGTAGGGGGTTTTAAACTCAAAGCCCCTTGTAGGGGGTTTAAACTCAAAACTACTTCGGCTGTGCTGTGCCGTTGATTTAGTATTAAAATCTCACCTAAAATAAACAAAATGAAAGCAAAAATCAGTCACTTAATTCCGTTCCCCTCCCCCGCAGGCCTTTCATTTGGGGGGGGGGTATTTGATGCGGCCCACGGTAAGAAAAAGGTTGCCCACCCCTGCTTTAGCATATGTAGTCTAGGAATTATGTACAAGTAGAGATTTAAAACTAGAGTATTTGACACAGAGACATTGAGCTCTGCTATGCTTAACAATTGATCCAAGTTTTACAATTTAAAAAAAAAAATTCTTTGCGAGGTCCCCACTAATCGGAAGCCCTAGGCGGCTGCCTAGTTTGCCAATGCCTAAGGCCGGCCCTGATTACAACTTTGCGATAAAATAAAACTGTTTCTCTTACTAAAAATTCATACTAGAGATCAGACTTTTGGAAAATAAAACTGCATTTTGAAAGAAGTGTTGCAAGAAAGAAGAGTTTAACCAGAGAGAGACTAGACTCAGGCTTCTTCAGAAAACTGAAAATCTACAGACTTCTGTGATACTGGGTGCATTTAGTATGAAGAGTGGAATCTGCCTTGGCAAGTCAATATTATTATAAATATACTCTTATGTGAAAGCTGGGGCGGGAAGCCAGGGAGTGATGCCTGGTCATGTGATTCTGGACTGTTGTTCGCTGATTTCGATAGCCCCCCTACCCGCTGCCGCCCCCCGACGGCAAAACACGAATCAATCAAAAAATTTAACCAGTTAATTAAATGAATATTGGTAAATTGGGAAATAAATCTTACATTAATGACAGATATCCGAAACATGTAAAATAAATAGACAAATCTGCGTGCCCTTGCTAAATACTACTAAATCTAAGGACTCGCAGACATTGTGACATTATTAAAATGAGTCCCAGATAAATATATAGCTTGCAAACATTTTGTTGTTCTCACGTCACTGGACACAATGAAGGGTCCTTCGATTTGATTTAAATCTATTCATCTAGTGTAAGGTTGTTCAGCTGCAGGTCAACAGAAATCTATTCATCTAGTGTAAGGTTGTTCAGCTGCAGATCAACAGAAATCTATTCATCTAGTGTAAGGTTGTTCAGCTGCAGATCAACAGAAATCTATTCATCTAGTGTAAGGTTGTTCAGCTGCAGATCAACAGAAATCTATTCATCTAGTGTAAGGTTGTTCAGCTGCAGATCAACAGAAATCTATTCATCTAGTGTAAGGTTGTTCAGCTGCAGATCAACAGAAATCTATTCATCTAGTGTAAGGTTGTTCAGCTGCAGATCAACAGAAATCTATTCATCTAGTGTAAGGTTGTTCAGCTGCAGATCAACAGAAATCTATTCATCTAGTGTAAGGGTGTTCAGCTGCAGATCAACAGAAATCTATTCATCTAGTGTAAGGTTGTTTAGCTGCAGATCAACAGAAATCTATTCATCTAGTGTAAGGTTGTTCAGCTGCAGATCAACAGAAATCTATTCATCTAGTGTAAGGTTGTTCAGCTGCAGATCAACAGAAATCTATTTATCTATTGTAAGGTTGTTCAGCTGCAGATCAACAGAAATCTATTCATCTATTGTAAGGTTGTTCAGCTGCAGATCAACAGAAATCATAAACTATAAATCTACCAACTAGTGCCTGAACTTTGTACATAACACTAACAGTAATACTAACGTGCCGGTTTGCATGTGAGTGTGTATGTGTGTGTGTCAGTGTGTGTGTTTTAGATTTCGCGACATGCTCATAATCTTACTCTAAATCTGAGGAACAGCAGGAGCTATGACGTCAAATGAGAGATTTAATGTTCATTCCGCTTTCCATCATCTGGAGCTGCGACACATACAGCAGTCCTATGTTTTGTGCTCCTTTCCAGGGGCGAGCTATTGGGGTGACGAACAGGTCAGGGAGAGATCGTCCAAGCCTCCAACCCTGAGGAGGAATTAACCATCCCTATCCTATAGGGCTGACATGCAGTGGATTTGTTTGAATAAATTTCACATAAACATATCTAAACATCTACACCAATAACAACGTATGCTCTTAGTATTAACACTTGAGGTCAATGTTAGGCTCCTCCACTACGTACTGCTACAGCCGCCTCTGTTCTTTCATTAGCTTTTTTTTTTAAGACAACCTTCGTAGTATAGTTATAGTGTTAAATCAAGAGAGAGAGAGAGAGAGAGAGAGAGAGCGTAAGGTGCACTTTGATGTTGCTGTTAATATAGATGATTTCATCTGAATTTTTTTCGTATAGTTTTTTGTATAAAGGTTGACAATGAAATAAGAATCTAGCGTAGGACTAAAACTGCCTGTTATTCGCTTGGGGAAAAAGTTGGCTATTAGCATGGTCGTTTTGCTGGTCACGTTACATCTTCTGTTAGCCGTTGAGCATAGAAACACTAAATCTACAAATTATTCATTAACACCCAGACCTTGAAGCAAAAATTCTTTAGGTCATACGCCTGAATTATTTATTTTTTTATTGCATAAACATTCTGTCACATATGGATAAACATATGAATGCAGAATTTTATGATCATATATGAGATGAAGCGTTGAAGGGTCCAATCATTAACTCCTATCAAGATAGCTCACCATCCAAGTGGATTCATTATGTTTTAACTAAAGTCTTCTTAGGGTAAAACGAAATGACAGAAGAATAATCTTTCGAACAAGATTTAAAAGTCATTGCCTCAGGTAATTCTGTTGCTAGGTGTTCTGACCTTATGTTCCATGATCTGCACGTCTCTGGTCAATTGCTCCTAGCCTGTTAGTCAATTAGCATAATGAGTCCATTACCTTTCATGACCAAACTTTAATTTACACAATCCACATCCCCCTCCTTCTTCGACTAACTGCGTCCCGTCCCTATTCTTCCTCCTTTCACCTTATGAAATCTTCCATTCACAGGTCAAAGTGACATGTCACTGACCGGGACCGTCTTATCATTTTCTTTTGATCTTTGATTGACAGCTACAACGTCAGCCCCCCCCCCACCTCCCAAGCCTTTGAACGCGGACCATCTAGAAGAAATAAGAGAGGTGGTGGGTGAAGTTGGGAAGGTATCGGTCACACGAATGACCTCAATGACCCTTACGACCTGAACTTAATAGCCACGATTGACCTTTGCGTCGCGAAAGTTTTTAAATCACCAAATAGCCAGAGGTCATTCGGAATTGCACGAAGAATCAACAATCTATTTTGTAAAGGATAGAAAAACAAAAGTAGAATTAGACGCTAAACTAGATCCACGGAAAGAACAAATCTAGAGACTCTATTTATAAGGGCCCCCCTGATTCATTCAGTCACTCATCACCTACTTCTCTTCATCGCGTTGAACAAAAAAAACAAAAAACAAAGATACATACAAATAAAACAAAATAATTTCAACTCTTATTGCTTGCCTTGGAAAAAGAACAACTAAGATATTTTTACGATGGAAACCGCAGCGGTCAAATTACCAAAAAAAAAGACTATTTATTTGTTATTTAGACCCAATATGTTTTTTAAAGCCAACCATGTCTATGTCTATGAAGCCAACATATCGAAACGTTTACTTCTGTTTTTAAAGCACTATTTAAACTATTTTTGTCCTTAAGTTTTTTCTTAAGTGATTTACCGACGCCCGATTAGCTCAGTCGGTAGAGCATCAGACTTTTAATCTGAGGGTCAAGGGTTCAAGTCCCTTATCGGGCGATAACTTTTTTTTTCTGTGAGAATTTTTTTTTTTTTTTTACTAAAAATATTTTAATTACAAAATGTTTAGATTTAATATCGTGACGTAGGAAACTGTCCGTGAATGTGTTTTCGTACCATCGTCAATCAGAGACATTCATATCAGAGACATTCATATCAGAGACATTCATATCAGAGACATTCATATCAGAGACATTCATATCAGAGACATTCATATCAGAGACATTCATGGTGATATGTTCGTTGTGCCTCGACCGTTTGTACCCACAGAATTCTTCTCCACACTCTATGGTTACGTACAACAGCACAACTATCGAGTTTGTATTTAGATTTGGGACTATTTTAGTTTTGTTTTGACAGTCCTTTGAGGTTGTTAGCACTTGGCCTAACTAGCTGTTCTTACACTCTTGTCCATAGGCCTAGACATGTTTCTTTTTCATCCTCTTTGTTTATTTACTCTATGGGAACACATGTTCCACTGCTGACATAAGAGAGACAATAGTGTCATGTGTTTGCCACAACAGATTTTAATTGATAGTTTAAGAAATAATAATATACTTCTCAAAGTCATTGTAGCTATGAAATGCTAACGGCTGGCTCCTTTGGCTTGTCGCGTCTCACAATTATATCAATAAAAGTCTCTTGAGATAAATACAATTTTACAATTTCAATTTTAAAAACAGTACATATTTAATTGCCTGTAAATACATACTTTATGCTTGAAAAGATTACAACAGCAACATCTGCAGAAACTACAAGTACAACTATAGTAACAACAACAACAACATTTGCAGAAACTACAAGTACATCTATAGTAACAACAACAACAACATCTGCAGAAACTACAAGTACAACTATAATAACAACAACAACAAAATCTGCAGAAACTACAAGTACATCTATAGTAACAACAACAACAACATCTGCAGAAACTACAAGTACATCTATAGTAACAACAACAACAACATCTGCAGAAACTACAAGTACAACTATAGTAACAACAACAACAACATCTGCAGAAACTACAAGTACATCTATAGTAACAACAACAACAACATCTGCAGAAACTACAAGTACATCTATAGTAACAACAACAACAACATCTGCAGAAACTACAAGTACATCTATAGTAACAACAACAACAACATCTGCAGAAACTACAAGTACATCTATAGTAACAACAACAACAACATCTGCAGAAACTACAAGTATATCTATAGTAACAACAACAACAACAACACCTACAGAAACTACAAGTACATCTATAGTAACAACAACAACAACAACATCTGCAGAAACTACAAGTACATCTATAGTAACAACAACATCTACAGAAACTACAAGTACATCTATAGTAACAACAACAACAACAACATCTGCAGAAACTACAAGAACATCTATAGTAACAACAACAACAGCAACATCTACAGAAACTACAAGTACATCTATAGTAACAACAACAACAACAACATCTGCAGAAACTACAAGTACATCTATAGTAACAACAACAACTACAACATCTACAGAAACTACAAGTACATCTATAGTAACAACAACAACAACAACACCTACAGAAACTACAAGTACATCTATAGTAATAGCAACAACATCTACAGAAACAATATGTACATCTATAGCAACAGCAACAAGTATACAACAACTACAACTTAACAAAAAGAGCTAAAAGAAATGCAACAACAATTAAAACAATAACAACAGTAACAACAAGTCTTATTTGAATGTTAGTTCTCTTTTTATTGTTAAAATGTAGGTAAGGTAATTATAGGCATCGAAGTATATTAGGCCTACAAGAAATACAAACTAGTTTGGCAAAACAAGAGTTCTGTAAATAAATTATCAGTAAATAAAACAGTGGCGCGGAGAGGTGTTTGGATTTATGGGACTAGCTTAACAAGTGGTTATCACATTTTATGTCCAATGTTCTGTTTCATTAACAAACGGACAGGTTGCTTAGGTTGAGATACAATATTTGCATTGATCCGAAGAACTCATTAGGCCTACTTATTTAACTAGTTGCCAAAATCGGCGTGGCTTTGGCTTACAGACAGGCTCACTAATATTGGGTTCAATATTATTAATACATGTAGTCATTAACCCGGGCGGAATCGAGTAGCGTTGCGTCATGGTTGCTACTCCGCTGACTGTAAAGATACGATCTTTCTTCAAAGTTAAGGTTAAGTCCAGCTATGACGCTCAGTGGGACATTTCTATAAGAGAATATTTTATAAATCTTTTACGGGCATTTCTATTATTGAAAGTGGCTCATTCGGAAGGAGGTGGGAAGGGACCAAACCGGCCATTGGGTGAATGCCCAGTTAGCTAGTCCGTCCCTGTTTACTGGCTAATCATTGATACAGGGATAACTCTTCAGGCAAACTGATGATGTATTTGGCCATTAAACTACACATTAAATGGAAGAAACTCCGGAAAAGGTTGGACAACACTGAGTATGCTATCAACAAGAAAGTTGCACTAAATAGAAACTTTTAATACAAATATTTCCAATCGCACACATTTATTATTGTTACTCTAGATTTATTAAAAATGTATAGCATGATTGATTATAAATAATTGATATAATTTCACTCAATATAAATTATGTTTGAAACTATTTTTCTAAAGAGTACTTCTTTTATTTCAGTTTCTTAAATTTATTATTTTAAATTTTAGCATTAGCCATTTACCATTTAATATATAGTAATATATATTTCCATTCTTTGAAATGATGTGTAATATATATTATTCGAAAGTTAGAACTGAAAGCCTACTTAACATTTTAGCCCCTAAGTCGTTCACCCAGACGTCGTGTAGCGTATATAGGTCATGACCTTCACAGTGGCGTAGCTAGGGTGGGGAGAGGAGGGGGAGAATTTGAAAATCCCCCCGTGCCCCCACTTGAGAGGGGTCCCAAAATAAATGTTTTTTACATTAAAAATTAAATATTACGCAAATTGAAGGGGCCCCAAAAAAGGTCAAGCCCCCCGGGCCCCAAGACGATGGAAAATTCCTAGTTACGCCCCTGGACCTTCAACAAAATAATCACTTTTCCCCCTCCTTATCAAAGCGTTTAACTTCATTCAATGATTCGTATAGAGACCGATTTCGCCCCCCACCCCCATTGTTCTCTTCTAGCGCCTCTTTCTTTTTAAACACCCCAACAACAAAATCTTTTTACTATGATTTTTTTTTTTCATAAAACGATTTTCTTACGGCCCTCGGGGCATTCAGCCTCACCGTACGCTCGGCTTATTTATTCAAATCATCATTTAATGGGGCGACCTCCACTGTGACTTAACAGAATAGTCGCAAAGGATAACGATCTAGTGGGCAGGGCCGGGTTACATACCGGTGGACCGGGCACAGCGTCATGGCGAACTTCATGCGTCGTACTCCAGGGACCCCCGCTTTCTCACCCCATCTATCAACCATATTTTTTTTTGTATTGACGATATTTTGGGAGAGAGGGGGAAGTAACTCTTTCTCACCCCCCCCCCACGCACCACCCTAAACCTTTTTTTTTTTGTTATGAAAATCTCGTAGACATCAAAAAGATGATGTTTTTTTTTAGAACTTAAATTAAAAGCATGTAGGATGTGATGTGTCTGTGTGTGTGGTGAGGAGGGGAGGTATGTGTGGGGCGCAAGGCATCAGGCGGAGCCACACGACCGACAACAGGTGAAACTGGAGACAACGTTTCCGATTGGCTTACCGGCTAACAACAGGTAACACCTGTTGATTACGTAGACAATACAAAACAAAGTGATTAAACTCCCTGTCTGCACCCCCCCCCCCCGTCTCATGTCTCTCCCTGCCCCATACCATGACCTCAAAAAGATATTTCTCTTTCATCAAATGTGCAACTTATCATTTTTTTTTTTGTAAAGAGCTTAAGAGTCTAGAACTTCAAAGCACTCGCGTGTGACCTTTGACCTCAACATTTTACTTAGTTCCCCCCCCCCCCCCCAAAAAAAAAATAAGTTCATATCTTACATTAATCCCAGCAACATGCCCGACGCCACGCCTTCGTGACCCGCCAAGCTCTTTAGTCCCTCCCTGGAGGTAATCTCCAAACCTATGTAGTATTACAATGATGGGTTGACAGCAAGGGAAGGCTCGGGAAGGGAGCTCTACTTTTTTAGTTGTTTTACAAACGAAAGAGTTTTGAAATTTGTAGTTGTTAAAAGTACACAAATTCGCATAAAACTTTTCGAAACCGAATGGTTTGGGTTCGAATCCCAGTAAATATTTTTAACTTCGCAATTTCTTTGTGCACCCCCGAGTCGAAGTTCTAATTGGTACTAGACGTTAATATGGGAAAATCAAGGAGTTGGCCACGGGTCACACCCTCATGGATGGAGATCTCGCTCAGTCTGAACTGAGCACTCAACTTACATCTTTCTTTATTGAAAACACAAAATGTGTTGATCAGAGCACTTCCTAAGATCTCTGTACACCAAATACACACACACACACAATAACCTTGCTGTCAGGCACATAAGTAATAATCTAATACAATAATAACTGACACCTAGGGGTGTTTTATGTGCATAACATATAAAATTTGTATTGACATGGAAATAGATAATACAATGAAAGTTGTGTATCATATTAAACAGTAATGATAAATAATGAAAGCTACAAAGTAATAGATTTCAATTTAATGAATTCATCCAGATTTCCTTTCAGACTTCCTATTGGTGATATACAAAACAAAGAGTCTTTACAAATAAGGAATCACAACATCAACTAGATCGTCATTCTTTCCCCATTCAAACTCTTCACGAATCTCTTATAATCGATGCAGGCAACTGACATCGTCATTGGCCTCACTAATAATAATAATAAGGCTTGTCGTCGAGCCTGAAGATCAGTGAGGAATGCAGTATTTCCCGTGGCTGCGCAACCCCAGCAGTGACGTACATATTTTGCCACATCCAAGGTCAAGCATAACCATTGTCCGCAGGCGGTCGATTTAGAGTGTCTTTTCGCCGTCTGCGCCCATTGGACCTCAATCACCAAACTGAACGGTCACGTGATAACAATTGATTAAACAACGAAAAATACTGTCACGTGATAACCATTGTTGATTCGAATTCGCTCGCAAGTTGTATAGAAGAGATAGGGAAACACATGACTCTGGGTTGTTTGTTTACCATTGGTGAATGTGGTCAAATACAACATCAGGCAACAACACTGTGGCCGGTGACCAGACACCTCATCATACGAGACATTTCATGCTTTCAACATTTCGGCATTATAGCAATGCATCATTTAGGATTAGGGTTAGGGTTCACTTGTTCAGTATGTTAATTTCTTAATTCCACCTACATGTACTTATGTTTGCAAAATGCACTTTATGCAATGATGAAATGTTATGGTGATAAAATGTTGCAATGATGAAATGTTATGGTGATGAAATGTTGCAATGATGAAATGTTATGGTGATAAAATGTTGCAATGATGAAATGTTATGGTGATGAAATGTTGCAATGATGAAATGTTATAGGGATGAGATGTTGCAATGATGAAATGTTATGGTGATGAAATGTTGCAATGATGAAATGTTATAGGGATGAGATGTTGCAATGATGAAATGTTATGGTGATGAAATGTTGCAATGATGAAATGTTATGGGGATGAGATGTTGCAATGATGAAATGTTATGGTGATGAAATGTCAGGGAACACACTATGGCCACCCGTTACTCTGCTTGAACTACACATCCTACTACACACTGGTTATTATCGCAAAATAAAAACATTGAGGGGTCATCCATACAATGTCACATTTAATAAAATAAGGCAATATTTAAGTATGAAGAATGCTTTTATTGTTGGTCAATCGTGAAGATAATGGTGTGGATCACATGTTCACCTAGCCTACAGATTTTGCAAGCAATAGTTCTGCCCACAATACTTGTTGAAATAGTACATATGTATTTAATGAGAATGAGATAAATGGACAGAAATTAGCAAACGTCAAAAAGTTTGTGTATCTGGGAAGCACCATATCAGCAAACGCCAATCTAGATGATAAGGTTGACTTCCGAGTTGCTCGTGCCAGTGCTGCTTTTGGCAGACTTCAAGAACAAGTGTGGCAACGGAGAGGACTCAGCATTTCCACAAAACTGAAAGTCTACAGTGATGTAGTCCTCCCGTAACTCCTATATGCATCAGAGTCCTGGACCCTCTATTCCCGTCACACCAAAAAGCTAAACTCCTTCCACTTACGCTGTCTAAGGAGTATCCACAGGGTGCGTTGGTCTGACCACATATCAGAGACAGAAATCTTAAAGCTTTTCAACATGTACAGTATCAATTCGACAGTAAAAAGGTCCCAACTTAGATGGGCGGGACATGTAGTCCGCATGCCAGACAAACGCCTTCCCAAACGACTTTTGTACGAGAAGCTGTGTGCAGGAAAGCGCTCCCAGGGAGGCCAATACAAGCGTTACAAAGACACTCTCAAGAGCTCCTTCAAGGAATGCGATATCGACATTCACGGCTGGGAAGCATTAGCTCTCGATCGCTCTTAATGGCGTGAAGCTGTGAGTCTCAGAGTCTCATGATATGAAGCAAGAAGAGTGGCCAGTGCGAAAGAGCGCCGAACCAACAAATAGCTGAGAGAAGAAGAAAGCAACTGACCTAACCAACCCATGCCACGTATGCGGCCTGCTTTTTAAAGCGAAGATTGGACTTTACAGTCATCTTTGAGTCCATAGGAAATGAGAAATGTGCTCATCTTCGACTACTATGTATTTAATGAAATCAGTTGCCTAAATCAGACATTTAAACACTGCAGTACTTCAAATAGGTTTCCTTTCACACTTTGCGATCTATGGGGCTGTGGATGTAAAGCTTCTCTGGACGACGGATAACGAGGATGTCATGTGGCCAGCACAATGATCAACCGCCTTTAGTTGACCAACTTAAGTCAGGTACCCCTTAGAGTTGGGTGGACTCAGGACTCAAACTGGTGTTAAAATAGTATTATTATTAAAATATTTAAAAGCAAGTAAAATATAAAAAAAATTAAAAAGATACCTCGCTTATATTGAGCGAGATTGAATCAATCAATCTTGCAAATCTTAGATCTAGACTAACACAAATATGTGCAATCGGTAATATTTTTGTTTAGCGCAACTTTCATGCTTCTAGCATGCTCAGGGCGTTATAGTCCAAACACTTTTGTGGACCAGTGGGCTGGGTAGGGTAGGGGGTATCTGGGAGAAAGCTTCCGTCCAGCCTTTTCAAACACAATTTGGTTAAAAAGTTATTTCCAATTGGAGCCTCCGTGACGAAAGGCCGACTTGTTAGTCCCTGAACTATCCACATAGCAGATTTTGTATTCCTTTATTAGTTTTAAATCAAGAAAAATAAAACAAAATACTTGAAAAAAAAACAAAAAAAAAAGCTGAAGTGTAATTGTATGGCATAGTTTGGATCAGTCATGTAATTAAATGTCTGATAGATGTAGACTATAATAAAGCTGCGCGATTAGAAATATTTTATCATTTAATTGTTGTTTTTTTTCTTTAGCACAATGTCTTGCTTTTAGCTTTCTCAATGCCCTATGATCCTATAACTTGTCTGGACCAGACCAGCTGGGAAATGGATTTGGAGGGGGACGGGGAGAGAAAGAAGAGGGTATCTAGATAAATGTTACAGTGATCGTGATCGCTTTTAAAATGTTTTTATATGCAAAAAATGTTGTACTACTTGAATTCGAACTCGAGGGATAAATCTTCCTGCAATATATACACTAACCACTGTGCCATCGAATTGCAAACGAAAATAGAAGGTTAATAATTTTCTATTGTTAAACTCAAACTTTTAAGTTTCGACTTAATTCTCTACTC
Source organism: Biomphalaria sudanica (assembly GCA_036873155.1). Taxonomy (NCBI): domain Eukaryota; kingdom Metazoa; phylum Mollusca; class Gastropoda; family Planorbidae; genus Biomphalaria; species Biomphalaria sudanica. The sequence continues at coordinate 1,846,562 of JAZGLO010000291.1, forward strand.
AAAGTAGAAAGGGGACTAACTCAACTTATACCTTCATTTGTCGAGTAATTTTTAAAAACCTTATTCGATACCAAATAAGGCAATCAATTACCAAAAATTAATTAACTAATTTGTTACTTTTTCTTGTGCTTAGACGTCCCTTAGGTCAGTTAGGTGATTAGACACCCCTCATGTGATTAGACGCCCCTCATGTTATTAGACGCCCCTCATGTGCTTAGACGCCCCTAACAATGTAAGACACACTTCTTGTGTTTAGACGAACCTAACATACCCATATCCCTTTAACGCGATAAGACACCCCTCATCTGTTTAGAATTGTATATGTACCCAGTCTGCTTAGGCTATTGTGAGATGCCCTAGCATGAGTAAGCGCCCTTCATGTGCTAAGACGCCTATAACTTGCCCTGACGCCCCCCAAGGTGACACCCATACAGTGATGGGACGTCCGCAACGTTAAGCAAACATTTTTCGGAACTCTTGGACATTGAAAGATGAGTGCATTAAGAGACAAAATGTACCTACAAAAATGCATCTTTCGTAAAAGTCTTGGACCATCAATTAAATACATACACGTTTGTTTATAAACTGTTTCGTGACTTTCTGTTAGGTAAATATAACGCCTGTAACTGCGCCTAGAGTTTATGCTTAGACATACAAATTCATGCATGAATAGATTAGCATATCATTAACAGGCCTACTGACCGAAACCAGTAGGCTACATTTCAACACTGCTAGGTCATTTCAGGTGAGTGGAAACCTCGGAAGGTCAAAGGTCGCGGAACCGAAACTGAACCTATTTTAGGACTAGTTTAGAGAGCTTTTCAAGAAAACACAGTAATGTTATACGGGTACGATGAAATGTAAGGCCTTGGAGATTGTGTCGCCACGACTTTGGTTCAAACTGAATGGGATAATACCCTATTCACGGTAGCACTGCCTCATTGCACACACACACCACACACATACAAGAAAAAAAATATAGAGGGCGTAGATCAATTTCTGTTTTAGTTTCCTTTTTGTTTTTAAAGAGGGTAAGAAAATCAGGAGAGGAAATGTAAGAGTTTTAGGATTCATAATAATAATAATAATAATAATAATAATAATAATAATAATAATAATAATAATAATAATAATAAAAATAATAAATAATAATAATAACAGAAATCTGCCTCCCTTTATAAATATTTTGGAATAAACCAGAATGCCACGATAAACAAAACAAAACAATTCCAAGACTTTCTTGGTAAATACAAGCAGAGAGTAAATACAATTCACATCACGAAACTGTCTGGCAGTAATCTCATCACGGCAATACATAGCTGCGCCGTCCCAGTGCTCCTATATATACACAATACATTCCAATGGACTGACACCGACCTACATGACATTGAAAGGCTCACGAGGAAATTATTAACCAAATTTTGATAATTACACACTAAGTCCTCCACCATAAGGCTATACCTGCCCCGGAAGGATGGAGGCCGTGGATTGCAGAACATCTTCAAACTGTGCAAGACGCAAGTTTCAAAAATTCGATCAAAACTGCACGCCTCCAGCAATGTACTAGTTTCCTTCCTACGGATATACGACTCCGATGCGACCCCTCTGAACCTACACGAAGTTGATGTTAATGTCGGTCTGGACGACGTAGGGCATGAGATTCGCCAATGGGAAGAAGAAACACTCCACGGAAATTTCCGGCTTTATTAGATTGGGACAACATCGACAAGGCTGCTTCCTTAGCATGGCTTAAAGCAGGTCATCTCTATCCTGAAACTGAAGGCTTTGTAACAGCAATACAGGACAGAGTAATCAGGACAAAAAATTACGATAAACATATCCAAAAACTCAATATTGTTGACAAATGCCGAAAATGTGGAAATGTGGGTGGGCCAATAGAACACATAATGGCAGGATGTTCAGCCCTATCAGAATCTGCCTACCTAGGTCGCCATAACCAAGTTGCAAAGCTAATACACCAGGACTTGGCTTTGACACACAATTTTATCGGTAAGAATAGTCCTCCATATTACAAATATTCACCACAAGAGGTTCTCGAGTCTACGGATCATCTACTGTACTGGGATAGGCCTATCTTGACCTGACAAAATGGTAGATTTTAATCGCCCTGATCTGCTGCTCATCGATACAAAAAAAAAGGCCGCTACCATTATTGACATGGCCGTACCACTATCTCATAATTTAAGAAAAACCTAGAAAAACAACGACAATATGGGAATCTTGGCTTGGAGATAATGTGTCTATGGAAGTTACCTAAAACAACTGTCCAAAATAACAATATACCCCATTGTTATATCAACCGAGAGGATAATAACAACTGACCTCACAGACACTTTCAAGGCCCTTGGCATTCCTAGGAACATCCTCGTTGCCTGTCAGAGGGCAGTACTGCTGCAGAGCTGCCACATCACTAGAAAATTCCTCGGTGGAAACTGATAAAGGGACTGCGATTAAATTTGTTTCCCTTTAACGAAAATCGACCCTGGCTGCGCCAGAGAATGAATACTCGTTCTTTTCTAATATAATAATAATAATAATAATAATAATAAAAATAGTAATATTTATTATCCATAAGTAAATTTGTCTTCCAGTTAGTGCATGACACTAAAAAAAAGAGATGACAGAGATAGGTCCATATATTGATAAGATTTACTGATAAACAATGACATTTTTGAACTAAAAATCAGTGACAACAATTTGTAGTCTGCACTGACAATTAACAGCTAAATAAAATAACAATCAATTATTTATTTATTTTTTTGTAAAAAAAAAAGATTTCTCCTCCTTGAAATAGCTGACCTTTTTACTCTTAATAACTAACGAATGATAAGATTTAAAAAATGGATTTTTTTGTATCCCGCCCCAATTCCACCTTCCCATGAAGACATTCTGAAGAAATCTACTTAAAGTCAGATGGGCCTTTGGAAGACGATGCGCAAAAACTTCCCGACCGTCTATTCATTTAATGAACTCTATAGAGACTTGGTCCTACAAGTGGAAATACCTGAAGACGTAGACTGTTTAAGGTAAAGATTGTCTAGTCCTGTAGAAAAAATTTAAATTATTATTTTTTTATACTTTGAAAAATTATAACGATCAAACTAGAGTTTTCCCAGTGTGGCCAAATAGCTAGTATTCTTTTCCCAAAGATAGACATCATCTGTCAAATTCTAGGATAATCGATCGAGCCGTTTTCGAGATCCGTGTCCAGGTTCCACACAGGTTCCGCCGATGATTTAAAAAGCTCAATACATGAATTGTAATAAAAAGTAAAACTGAATTGAGTTCCAGCGTGAGTTATATTTCTTATGTACTCTTATTCTTGGTTTGAACTAAGTGAGTTTGCGAATACAAAAATACGTAAAGTGGTCTTGAGGCAACTCCAGATGAGGAAAGAAGCAATAGCTCGAAGGGAACTTGAGTTAAGAGATGCAGAGGGACCTACTTAGGAAGCAGGACAGTTTTAGCTGGGTTTTTTGTTCTGCTTTTTCTTCTTTTTTTCAGAAATCAACAAATCTAAAGTTCACGTAGGTCATTTAGCTGTACGTATGATTTCTCCTAAACTAATTGTAAGGTTTTAAATGAAATTGATAGTCTTTGTTTTAGACAAGAGACATCTTACTTGTATAATGAATTTTTTGTGAAACTTTTTCATACTTTTTTCTAAATTTCAAAATCTAAACTTTAAACCCATTTATCTCCAAATGTTAGTTTGTGCATATGTCATCATGCTTTACAAAGAATTTCTCCTCAACTACTTGTTAGATTTTGATGCATGAAACCTTCTTTAGGACATAATATACTTTACTCGTACAAAGAGGTTTTTTTTTCAAACTTTTATTTCCTTTTTAAAAAAAAATGATTTTGATTAATATTTATCCTGTTTTTTTATGTCAAAAATATACTAAAAATAAAAAAAAATTAGTAAAAAATTAAACATACTAATATATTTCATGTTATGAGTGTAGCAATTTAGAGTATCCTTTTTTCTTATGTTTTAATTAAATTTCAAGTAAATCTGATCATTAGTTTTTACAAAATTATGAGTTTTAATTTGTATACAATAAACAATATGGCCGCCGTAACCATGACAACCATTATTCAAAAACATTTTTTTAGCATTATTTATTTTAGAATATCATAACAATTACCTTAACAATTTTCAAAAGCCTAGTCTTAGAAATTACAAAAATAAGATTTTCAGGGATACCTCCCCTTAAGAGTAAACTGTAAGACCAAAAAAAACAACAACAAATCTATCGTGTGCACGTCGTCGCTCTATCACTTCCTTTGTTAAAGAGATGAACACAAATGTTTAGCATATAAACATCTTTTTTTTTTTTTTATTTTGTCTGTTGTAGGCGCGGTGGCTGAGCGGTAAAGCGCTTGGCTTCCGAACTGAGGGTCCCGGGTTCGAATCCTGTTGAAACTGGAATCTTGAATTTCAGGATATTTGGGCGCCTCTGAGTCCACCCAGCTCTAATGGGTACCTGATGTAAGTTGAGGAAAAGTAAAGGCGGTTGGTCGTTGTGCTGGTCACATGACATCCTCGTTAACCGTAGGCCACAGAAACAGATGACCTTTACATCATCTGCCCTATAGAGCACAAGGTCTGAAAGGGGAACTTTCTCTTTACTTTTAAGCACATATTTGAAATATTTCCTTTGGCTATGGAGTCGGTTCTTTTTTTCCCCCTGCAGACTTGTAAAGGACAATATGAACTTTCTGTGACATTGTTTAGTTCACATGTATTGTGCAAGAATTACATTATGTATATTAAAGACAAAACTGTTTCGTGATCCATATTAATTAGATCTTGCGCACAGCGTTGGTACAAAATCTCCAAGTTATCTTTACCTTTAAAACTTGCTGCAATGGAATATATGTACTTAACGCTGGTAGTCAGTGATGTGTAGTTAGTAATGTGCTTTACCCAACACTAGCGCTCTAATCAATGCTGAGGATATTTAAAAAAAAAAAATGCATTCATTAAGTCTAGCTGCGTTCGTTTTAGTCATTGATTTGTTTTCGCTGGTCTTGTATTCATAGATTAAGTAGCTCTATAGCAGGGGTTCTCAACCTGTGGGTCGCGATCCCCTTGGGGGTCGAATGACGATTTGCCAGGGGGCGGCTAAGACCATCGAAAATATGGATTGTATTTGTCTATTCTTTTATTGCTGTATGTGTGTGGGGGAAGGGGGGTCGCTGCAGAGTGGGGGATTGTAAAAAGGGGTCGCCGGGCTTAAAAGGTTGAGAACCGCTGCTCTATAGCCTAGGCACACAAATCGAATACCTTTGATGTGCGAAACAGAGGTTCTAGTTGGCCGATACCTAGGATTTGATCCGACAGAGGTTCTTGTTGGCCGATACCTAGGATTTGATCCGACAGAGGTTCTTGTTGGCCGATACCTAGGATTTGATCCGACAGAGGTTCTTGTTGGCCAATACCTAGGATTTGATCCGACAGAGGTTCTAGTTGGCCGATACCTAGGATTTGATCCGACAGAGGTTCTTGTTGGCCGATACCTAGGATTTGATCCGACAGAGGTTTTTGTTGGTCGATTTGATCCGAATTGTAAATATACAAGTACACCCTTTTTCTTTTTTACAAAATAATTGCAATTCATGAACTTGTTCAATAGTTATAAAAGTTGGACACAGGCTCGATGTAAACAATCCAAATCTTTATTGCTGATACATTTTATTTCTTTCAGTGACGTTTCTCACTTGCTTTTCCTGGGTAAGGAATCTTAAGAAGATAGTCAAGCTGGCCATCTAGTCGGATTTCCCTATTAAAATTTATGAATATTGGTGGCTATTGGAAATGTTTTCTGTAGGTTTAATAAAATGTATTTGGCAAGGACTGTATCCCTCTTCTGTTATCTCCCCTCTCTTTCTATGTATTTTTTTTTTTTAATTCTTGACATTGTAACAATTTTTCACCTCAGACAGCGACCCATGTTTCTTTTTTTTTCTTTCTTATTATTCGTGAAGTCCACACAGCCGTCAAGTGTCTATCTTCTACTAGTTCAACAGGCTTACGACAACAACGTCCCTCATCCTCCTCCATTCACCTCATTTGTCCTTTACAACGGGGCCTCCATTGAGAGGTCACCACTTAACAAACGTCCTCACTAAGCCGCCCCCTTTCCCCCCCCCCCCCTAAAATATTTAAATCCATAGCAAACTAAAAAACTCCTCTTCAAAATATTTGCCCATGTCGTGAGAGGGGAAGGATCTTGTACAGTTAAGTCCGGTAGATGAGAACTTTATTTTTTTTATTTTTTACTTAGACCTGTTCTCTTGGGGTGTAGGAGCAAGTCTTCGGAGGGTTGTCGGTCAGATTTGGGTTGGAATTTAACGCAATAAATCATCTGAAGTTCTGACCTTTGACCCAACTCCAGGGCGACAAAGTGAGACGACCAAACAAAAAACAAAAACAAAAAGAAAAAGCTGTTCAGATGAATCGTCCACTTCGCCCTCCCCTCCCATGCTTACACTTCATACCTGCCCCGTTTTGCATTGGAATTCACCTCCACTCCCTCATCCCTCCCCCCCCTCATTTCGGATTCTCTCGGAATGCATCAAAAAGCGGAATGCATCAAAAAGCGGAATGCATCAATGCAAATTAAATGCATAACATTTTTTAACCTTACGGAAGACCCGGAAGTGATTGGACGAGAGGAATGCTGGGAAAACAAGACGGACCGCTTCCTTCGCCTTTCTGAGATATTGAATGAAAAAAATGTTAAGGTCAGACTCCTTTTGTTTTGAGTTCAAACTTTAGGGCTCACTTGATGATACACTTACGTCAGTACCAGAGAACATGTCGACAACTGAAGAGTTACCTGTAAAATAAGAGTGAAATAGATACATATACTTTTATTTATTTTTTTGCCGTTCATTTTTTGGTAGTATAGTGTACACAACAGAAGTTTGAAAACAGAAATAATTCAATTAAATACCATTCCAGTAACTGTACACATTTTTTATATTTATTTTATTTAAAGATTTTTATCAATAATTGTATAAATTTATCTCCCTTTCAAAGACAAACAGACACAAACACTCTTTTGTTCCCCTGGCAATCAAATCATTAAATAAGAACAATCTGATATAATATTTGTCACATGTAAATTATGAGTCTGGTGTGAATGTACACTTTGGTTTCTTATAGTTATAATGTTTTTTGTTTGGTGTAATGCACAAATTGTAAGACAAATTTCCATGCGGACAATAAAGATTATTATTATTATTATTATTATGTTAGAAATGAACGAGTATTCATTCTCTGGCGCTGCCAGGGTCGAGTTTCGCTAAAGAGAAACAAAATTCATCGTAGTCCCTTTAACAGTTTTCATTGAGGAATTTTCTGGTGATGTGGCAGGTCTGCAGCAGTACCGCCCTCTGACAGGCAACGAGGATGTTCCTAGGAATGTGAAGGGCCTTGATGGTGTCTGTGAGGTCAGTTGTTATTATCCCCTCGGTTGATATAACAATGGGGTATATTGTTATTTTGGACAATTTCCATAGACACTTAATCTCCAAGCCTAGGTTCCCATATTTTCTTTGTTTTTCTATCTCAGTTTTTCTTAAATTATGAGACAGTGGTACGGCGATGTCGATAATGGAAGCGTTTTTTTCTTTTTTATCGATGAACAGCAGGTCTGGGCGATTGAAATCTACCGTTTTGTCGGTCAGAATAGGCCTATCCCAGTACAGCAGATGTTCAGTAGACTCGAGAACCTCTTGTGGAGAGTATTTATAATAAGGAGGAGTGTCCTTACCGATCAAATTGTACGTCAAAGCCAGGTGTTGGTGTATTAACTTTGCAACTTGGTTATGGCGACCTAGGTAGGCTGATTCTGATAGGGCTGAACATCCTGCCATAATGTGTTCAATCGACTCGCCCACATTTCCACATTTTCGGCATTTGTCGACAACATTGAATTTCAGGATATGCTTCTCGTAATTTTTGACCTGATTATTCTGTCCTGTATTGCTGTAACAAAGCCTTCTGTTTCAGGTTAGAGATGACCCGCTTTGAGCCATGTAAAGGAAGCAGCCTTGTCGATGTTGTCCTGATGTAATAAAGCCGGAAATTTTCCGTGGAGTGTTTCTTCTTCCCATTGGCGAGTCTCATGCTCTACGTCGTCCAAACCGACATTCAGAGCGGTTGCTTTGGAGTCATATTTGCGTAGAAAGGAAAGTAATTGATTGCTGGAGGCAAGCAGTTTCGATCGTATTTTTAAAACTTGCATTCTTACACAATTTGAAGATGTTCTGCAATCCACAACCCCCATCATTCCTAGGCAGGTATAACCTAATGGTGGAGGACTTTGGGTGTGGGCATCGAAATGAGTAATTTTCTATTAAGTCTGTCAATGTCATGTAGGTCGGTGTCAGTCCATTTGATCACACCGAACGTGTAAAGGAGCACTGGGACGGCCCATCTGTTTATTGCAGTGATGAGATTACTGCCAGACAGTTTGGTGTTGAGGATTTTATTAACTCTTTGCTTATATTTACCAAGAAAGTCCTCTTTTAATTTCTTATGGTTTATCTTGGCATTCTGGTTTATTCCAAGATATTTATAAAGAGAGGCAGAGTTCAATTCCTCGATGCCTTCTAATGCAATGTTGGTGTTCGTTGCCTTGCCCTTTTTAATGCTTATGATGCCACACTTTTCCAGGCCAAAAGGCATACAGATATCGTCACTAAAGCATTTTACCGTTTTGATTAAGGTGTGTAATTTTTGCTCGGTTTCTGCATATAGCTTTAGAGCATCCATGTATAATAAGTGGGACACACATTTTGTACATTTAGTGTCAACCCTAAAACCGTTTGTAGATTATAATTATTATTATTTAAAGGGGCGACACAAGTTTATCTTCCTTTCACTTAATGTGGCAACACAAGTTTATCTGACTTTCACTTAAAGGGGCAACACAAGTTTATCTTCCTTTCACTTAAAGGGGCAACACATGTTTATCTGACTTTCACTTAAAGGGGCAACACAAGTTTATCTTCCTTTCACTTAAAGTGGCAACACATGTTTATCTAACTTTCACTTAAAGGGGCAACACAAGTTTATCTTCCTTTCACTTAAAGTGGCAACACAAGTTTATCTCACTTTCACTTAAAGGGGCAACACAAATTTATTTTTCTTTTACTTAAAGTGGCAACGCAAGTTTATCTGACTTTCACTTAAAGGGGCAACACAATTTTATTTGACTTTCACTTAAAGAGGCAACACAAGTTTATCTTCCATTCACTTAAAGGTAAACAAGTCCATCTTCCTATCAACATGCAACGGACGAAAATTACCTTTCCAACTTGTACTCTCCGTGAACAAGAACAATCAGAAAGTCACATGTTAATAAAATCAAAGCTGAAAACACGTTAATATTGTATTTGAAAATAGAACACAAGTGGAAGAATAACAGTTACAAAGAAATTTTGTGTTAAAACACAAACTCGGAATCCCCCCCCCCCGTCCATTCTGGCAATTAAATAGGCAGGTTTAGATATTTTCAGCATGAATTTTAGAAGCTATGAACTGTAAACTGTCATCAAACACAACCCTATCTCCGTCAATACGCAAAAAAAAAAAAAAAAAAAAAACTGTGGAAGTATCGGTCTCAGTATCTAAAGTGTTACCAGCATTATTGTTTTGTTAGACCGACTAACAACATGATACTGCATGATACGGAGATTTATCTATATTTTATTAGTATTACTTTGTTAATACCCATGTGAATAAAAAAAAAGACATAATGGGACATTACAAAGAGACAATTGTACAGATTTTGTGCGTGATAAATTTAAACATGTATTGTTTGGTTAGTATTTCATCGAAACAGAATTATTTAATATTGATATATAGAACATGCTTAAAAAATGTTTTACATGTTTCGGATGTTCCTTTAGAGTTGAAGATAGTTTACTTCCTAGTCCCAACCTCCCGCAGGACGACGGGGGATGGGAGCGGGCAGGGTTTGAACCCGGGATCTTTGATAAATCTGAACGACAGTCCCGCGCGCAAACCGCACGACCAGGCAGCCATCCATCACTATGTTAATGCATTGTTAAGAATGTGTATTAAGTCTATGATCACTAAAAGAGATACTCAGAAAGAGTTGGGGTTTTCATTAACAACTAAAAAATATAGAACTCCTAAAAAAAAAAAACATCGAAGAGAAAGAACTCCGCATATATGACTATATATCTCAATAATTTCCCTCAATCGATGTCAAAGAAAAAAATAATTATCAATAATGAATTGACTAATTGGTTAATGTTTTTTAATTGATTTATGTTTTATTAGGGAAAACAAATAATTGTTTAAAGTTTTAACCTGATCTGAGAATGGGTGTGGGAGAAATAACGTGTTCAATTATCTAAAGGGACGAAACTATACATATATAGCCGTATCTGTGAATACTAAAGAATTATTCCCCTTGTTGGAATAAAACAAAATATGGTAATAGAAACAACCAATTGACTGATTCATGTATTGTCTACTACGTCAATGATAAATGTGCAAAGTTTCAAATTTATTCGAAAATGAGTGTATGAGAAATAACATGTACAAACTTTTTACCAAACAGACACACAGACAAGAGTGAGTATCTATATGCTTTGTAAATTATCTTTCCTGACCATATTTCATGAAGTATTTTAAACTAAATTATCTCTCCTCACCATATTTCATGAAGTATTTATTAACTAAATTATCTCTCCTGACCATAGTTCAGAAGGTATTTATTGAACTAAATTATCTCTCCTGACCATAGTTCAGAAGGTATTTATTGAACTAAATATCTCTCCTGACCATATTTAAAAATAAAATTCCCGATGTAAATGGAAAACAAAGAATGACATGCTTGATTTTGCATATTTTGTCCGGTCTTCATGTTAAAAACCTAAAATAGACCATGCTGAATTTTGTAATATTCATTCTTCATCGTAATGACTTAGTGCAGGGGTAGGCGACCTTTTCGTATCGCGGGCCGCATTAAAAAAATGTTTGGGAATAGCGGGCCGCATATATTTATATATATATATATATATATATATATATATATATATATATATATATATATATATATATATATATATATATATATATATATATATATATATATATATATATATATATATACGCTAGCTAAGTGTGTAGAATGTCTTTTAACTCGTATTTACATTGTATTATATTCACGTTTTTTTTTTTTTCGGAAACACTCCACGTTGAAAAATTACAACAAGAGTTAGCAATTTTGGAAACCAGTTTTAAGATTTTCAAAATTTGCTGTTGTCTTTTTATATCACAATATCCCCACATATATAAATTTGCACTTAATGTGCAGTACTTTTTACACTCGTGCATAATGTTCCGGAACTGTGAAACTATCTTACTAGTTGTTTCCCCTGTGACTGCTGTCAAATTACAGTCAGTCAGCATTGGCCAGTGATTATACTTGTTTAGTTTCCACAAAAAATGTTTGCTCTCTGAATGATACAATATATGTTCCGGAAGTTAAATGTCGGGACGAGCAAGGCCTTCTCCTGTGGAGCATCTTTTAAGTGTGGAAATACAGCTTCTGGCACCCATAAGACTCCCGTGGTAGTACTGACTAGAATTTCTCTTTGCTTGGAGTTATGTCATTTGGAGATGAATCAGCTTCTGCGATAAATGGTGAGCTGATGGTATTGAAAACTGGTTCTTGATGTCTTAAAACTTGCTTTTATAAATTGCACAATTAAAGAATCTTAATAAGTGTTGTACTTTTAATTATTTCACTAAAAATAGTTTCACTTTTCAGCAAAGGAAAATGACAAAAACTATTTTCTTTTGCTTGCCGGTAGAAATGGGAAGGCCTTGTATGAAAGGATTTAGCATGCATTTATATTTCATATGTAAGCAACCCATTGCAACAGCAATTATAAAAATGAAATCTGTCTTCCACTCTTTATTACAAATATTGGTAACAAGGTCACAGTCAAGCTAAGCTAGCGATACATAGGATTATATTGTTCATGATTCGGAACTACCGGTGGTCAACACCCCTAGCTTTTAAAAGTTTGATTTCTTGCTAGATTGTGGTAATAAAATGCACAAATTTTATACAGCTTTGTGCAAACTTTCTTGTTTAGAGTTGGGATATTTTTTACTTAAAATTTTTTTTTTAGTCAAAGATCGAGCTCCATCAGTTGTTACACTTGCCATCTTGTTCCAAGCCTACCTAACACTCAGAGATTGTGTCTTGAATTGAGTGTATTGATGTATAGCCAGTAAGCATAATCTTCGTTTACTTAAAACTTTTATAAAGAGACAGTTTCAATAATTTGTATAGATATTATTTTTAATATTTGCATTTTTATATGTATATACTGTGGGCACACCTGATTTCTATAGATGTCGGCGGGCCGCATGTGGCCCGCGGGCCGTAATTTGCCCACACCTGACTTAGTGTTAGAATAATAAAGACCCTGCTTAACTATACGACCCTCGTTAGGACCTAAGTTTATTAACCTACCAATAAACAATAAGATAATCTCACAATGACATAACGATGTATATTCTTCATTTTGTTAAAGTTTTCTATTCTTGACTAAAATGACCTAAATATGAATAGCTTTCATTTCGTGAGACCCCATGATGCTTTGCAATTATGACCTAAAGATGACGATACTTTAATCTGTGTTTTTTTAGTTTGTCTTTCTCCATAAATTTCACATTGCACTGGCTACAATAATAAATCTGAGTAGGTCTGTGGGCTGGAGTATTGTCTTGCCTTGAAGTCAGTTCACGAAGAGGTCCAGCACTACACTCACTCATGTGTGTATCTAGTGTTGCCTTTTCAGTAAACATTTTTGTACATTTTTTACAGCGTAGGTGGTCATCTCCCTTTGGGCCGCACGTTTTCTTGATATGTTCTTGCAGATTTGTATCACTACTGAATTTCATATTGCAGAAAGGGCAATCATAGAATTGTACTCTTTGGGAACTGACGCTATCATAAGATCTAGTTGACTTTCCCATAGTTCCTTGTTTCTCAGATCCATTTCTTGGATATAGGGTTCGCGATGGTCTTTCGACGTGATCTTGCATTCTCGATGGCTTTTTGTCATTTGAGGCTTGAGCCCTGAATTTGTTTGGTGGAGTTTGACATAGTGGTTTAAAAGTCCCTGAATTTGATGCAGAGCTTCTAGTATTTTCTGAAAGATCTGTATGTATTTTGGACATTCTGTACCTGTCCTCTTGGGTTTTAGCAGATTTCGTTAATTCACGCAACGTTTTTTTTTCGGGAGATGCTTTAAAATTATCTGAAGTTTTGAATGGTGTCTTTGTAGTTTCGTGTTGGTCAATAGGTTTTATACTTATGATTTTCAATGTTTGGGGTTTTGTAGAGTTACTTTTATAGTCAGACAATTTGTCATCTTTTTTTTTATCCACGAAAATATTCGAATTTCGGTGTGTGCATGCTTTTGTGTTGGGGCTTTGAAATTCGAATTGGGGAGTTTTCCTATCTGGAACTTTTGTTCGATGCTGCCTATCCTCCGAGAAATGATTTCCATGATTATAAACATCTAAACTTCTCGGAGCTCTGTCATGCATGCCTAGCGGAAGATTAGTTGATTTTTCGTAAGTAGACAGATTCCTCATTTTCTGAGCGCCGTTAATCACTGAAATACTTTCATTGACGCTGGTAGAAATGCCCTCATCGTCACTGTAACAATCTTTGGTATAAGTTGGAGAGCTCAGTCCACTGGGATTAGAGAGCGCTATGGATGAACCGTCACTTAGATCGTTGAGTGCTATTGATGACACTGAACCGTCACCCAGATCGTTGATTGGTATGTTGAAATCGATTTCTTTTTTCGGGTACATCTTTACTGACGTGTTCTCGGAGGAGTTGCAATCATGCATTAGATCTGAAAAGAAACAAAGAGGCGAATAACTTTTTGTCCATCTTCAAATATGTTTAGTTCATTAGACATTGTGCAAATATAGTTATTAAAATGTAATTTAGACATTAGAATGAAAAACCTGTCAAACTAAAAAGATAAGTAAAAGTGAGTTATTCACTTTTATGATTTTATTTAAGCTTTATATATATATATATATATATATATATATATATATATATATATTATGGCACGATTGGGAATTAGTTATTAGTTTCAGAAATAGGGGAAGTTTTGAGTCAGTGACAACGACGTGACTAGTAAAATCAAGAGTAGGTTTTAAGAGGCGAAATATCAGCCGATGCAAACAGACTACCTTTAGGACGCCTTAGAGATAAGGAGCTTGTATAAACGTAGAGAGTTAGCTGACATTCGACGGTTCCCTTCTTTACTATTGAACTTCTTGTTCGACATTCAGGACCATCTAGAGTCTATATATATATTGTAATGTATTACATCCACTGTCTCAGAACCTTGGCATTAGGTGGATGAAGGAAGCTTTTCAAAGATTTCTCGCTTCTACTTTTGCTGATTTTGTGTATTGTTTGTAATGTACGTCTATGTAAAAATCATTCCCCTCTACCTCACTGGACTCATCGATCCTTTGGACATTTCAGGAACTTCAATTTGCTTCCATGTATGAGCCAAAACATAAATAAAAGTGGACGATGCCTCTAAATACTTCAAGATCATTTTTTACTCTCCTTATAAAAAAGAGAACTTTGACATCTTTAATGTTCATGTCATCTTTGACAAAGTGCATCGTTTTGAAGCTTTTGACCACAGGGAAGCATTTCTCCTGGCTGTGAGACTTATACAGGGAACACTTTACTCCTTGACCTATTTGAAAGTTTATCCAATGATGTGACCATTGCTAGATTGGGTCAAATCATACACTCATTGCGGACCCGTTAAGTCCAGTTATATTTACAATACATTAAATACACTTTGATTGAAAATCCCCAAGAAAAAAAATTAGGTGCAAATTTCTTCTGCAAATGGAAACAAACAATCATTTATTCAATAATTAGTTTCAATAAACAGCCATTAAATGGTTTGCAAGGGAAAAACAACACAATTCCTATCAATGTAATGTCGGAGTTATACGATTTAATATAAATATAGTTATTAATTGCTAAAATGTTATGTAAATCTAATGTCTAGTATCATTTGCACATTGAGTTGGTTCTGAGTTTCTCTTGCATGCACCATAATACTTTATGCGCTGTTTCCAACGACGCGCCCTGTAAACGTCACTACTTCTTGTGCTTTGCCTTGGGGCGCTAATTTTCTGTTGGAGTGTCTTTTTGTTGTTCCCAAGTAAGTACTGGCTTAAGTTAAGTTTTATGATACTTTCTTGTTTATTTCGTTTGTAATTATAACCATGCTGAGTAGCGATCACAAGGCGAGTCAAATTTTCTTGTTTAAGGACCCAGCCTTGGAAGTCAAGCTTGATCTGAGCAGGATTTGTTGTATGTGTATGTGCCCAACATGGCTATTGCGCATAGATCGTATTCGGTTGAGGGCAGCGTGAGCCCGGAGTGTATTGCTGGCATTGTGACTAAGGTGTGCCTTCTTGTGAGTTGTGTTCTATAGTTTGTACATACGTAGGGCTCACTGAACTATAATTAATGTAATAGTAACTAGTCTAGATCTGATTGCTATGTATAACATTCATGTCATGTCATATCATTAAACCTTTGTTATGTAAGCGCTTGTTGCTAACTATAATACGTTAACCATTACTTGTTTAATTAATATATTAAATTTAAAAAAATAAAATAAAAAAAGAACAGACTACATTGGGGGGCAGGTCACCTTGAAAGAATGTCAGAGAACAGAGGAGTGAAAATTGTATACCGGCAAAAACCAAAAGGCAGGTGACCCAAAAGGCAGACCCCGAATGCGATGGATTGATGATGTGGAGGCAGATCTACAACAGCTTAGGGATAGGGCGTGGAGAGGAAGGGCTCAGGAGAGATCTAAATGGAGGGATGTGTTGAAGCAGACCAGAGCCATCCATGGGCTGTAGCGCTACTTGGATGGATGAATGAATTAAACGATAGACTGTCGGGTGTCACAGCATTGTTTGAGAATCACTGTGACCTGAAATGAATAGTGTTTAGTACATCAGCTTGTGTTAATCTCACGTGTAAAGTCTCGGTCTGAATCTGACCATGCGGTGAAAAGTTAGTTGTTACTTGGTCCTCAGAGAGGAAGGACATATGATATTGTATTGAGATTTGTAGAAAGTTTCTTTGTGAAATTCATTCATACTTGTGAATTATGGATTCTAACATTTTCTGGAAGCTATTCATTCATTGCGCCTTTATGGCTGGATTGCCTATGTTTCAAAAGGAAAGAGAAGACATGTTTATTTAGTACACAGCGGACACATTAATGAATAGCACACTCCTAGCATCAAATTCTATGTTTCATCGGGGGTGCCGGGCCAGACGAGCCAAAGCAATATACAAATCCGACATTTGCTGTCTTAGTGCTAAGTATTTAAACAAATGTAATCGTCAACTGTTAGAAAATATGAACGAAACAAAAAACGCCAACTATTTCATTCTCACCTTCATTCGCATCATACACCTGGCACTGATAGTCATCTTTAGGTACTGGTCCTGACATGTACTCTTAAAAATAAAGAAAAAGGTGAGAATTTGAATATACTTGAAGCTAAGTTGAACTTCATTTTGTGAATTAACTATTGTAGTGTGTTAAATAAAGTAAGTCTATTACTTCCTGTCCACAAAGCGGCGCAGCTAAAGGTGATATTTGCTTTGGTGCTAGAAGAACCAGCGATTTTTCATTCGGCACGCTTTTCTTCGAGATCTGACTCCAAGGCTTTCTTGGTCACCATCTATCTTCAAATGGTACTTACTAGGGCCTACGTCTTCATAGTAGTCAACATTAATGTCCACTGCTTAGATAATCCGTGTGATTACATCTATATCTCGGAGATGGAGGCGACCAGTGCCTGTCGCGCTAATAACATTTTAAATAACAAAATATTTCATTTACCAATTTCTTGAGTCATTGTCCTAGCGTCACTTGTTGGTCTTTCATTGGCCTCCAATTCTGAAATATCGAATATAAAGTTAACAAAATTTAAAAAAAAGAGAAAATCCGAGATGGCATTTGGAGAGAACCTTCAAGTTCCCGTTCAGAATGTAATTCTATAACTCTTCAGATGACTTTTGATAAATGCATCACTGAGAGGGGATGGTAAAGAGACTATCTCTCATTTCTGTACACTGTACACTGCGAAAAAGTCAGTTTTTCAAGAGCCTAAAGGGCATCCCTTCCCTCTACAGTACAGTTATGAACTATAATGTAAGCATCACAATAAAAAGTAGCTAAGACATTTCCCGTAACAGTCAAAAGTAAGGTACCAGTCTCCTCAAAAACAAAACTCTCACACAAGAAGTCACAGAAATACTTGAGAAAAACAAAAAAAAATCATACATTTATGGATGGTGCTTGGAGTTACTTCTTTAGCACCAATAAATACAATGCTAGCAGTTGACCAAAAGAAGCTAGTTAAAGACAAAGTGAAAATCACAAACCCGTTGGATAGTTTGCGGGTGAATGATGCGTACGGAAATAGGGAAAACCTTCAGTATTATTATTATTTAATCAAATTATCAGAATCCTTTTTTTTCTACAAAGACAAAAGAGAAAGAAAATTAATACGAGTTCAAAGGATCTAAATCATTTCGTAGATGGACACTTTCAGAATCACTGTACAGAAAAACATTAACATGCGTAGGTCTAGCACTGAGGTTGGTAGAAAAAGAACACTTTTGCGCCTGGTAGAAAAGAGCACTTTTGAGCCTGGTAGAAAAAGAACACTTTTGAGCCTGGTAGAAAAGAGCACTTTTGAGCCTGGTAGAAAAGAACACTTTTGAGCCTGGTAGAGCCTAGCACTAAGCATTCTAGACTCAAGGATCCTGGGCAACGTTTCTCAGCCTCAGCATGGCGCCCGAGTGGAAGATGACGTTACAGGACACAATTAGACAAAGAGGGAAGCAACCACGTAGATGTGCCTGAGGACGAGTTCATCGCACTTGCGGGGATAGAAGAGAGTTCCGACCTCCATGTCGAGGGGGGCGTTTTATTGCTGACACCATCAGGGCTGTTCTAGTAATGAGAAGGAATATGGACGAGCTTCCAGTGGTGCGGTAGGCCTTCGCCAACGAGCCTAACCGAAACGACATTGGGATATGAGCCGTCAATAAAAGGGATGTAATCAAATTTACATCTGCTAGTATCCCTCCCAGACAAAACAGCTGTTAAGACAGGCCAATAGAAAAGAACTTCCATGGTTCTAGATTTCCAATTGTCATCGACTCAACTATTGGGACAATTACAGTGTAGAAAAGTCTAACATGGTTGAGCTGAACACTTACGATACGTAGCCTAGGAAAGAATAACATTGAGTTTTGTGGTGGTGCATGACACTAGGTTTGGTAAGACATAAAACTAAATTAGTAACAAAAAGTCACTCTGTGTTAGGAGTCGTTAAACTAGATTTTAGGTACATTGATAGACCTGATCAAGTTCAGTGCGAGAGTGTAGCGAGGTTTTAATATTTTGAAAATGATTTATGTTCGTTACTCTAGGGGAAGTAATTTTGAGTTTCCCCGCTCACATAAGTAAATATTGAACAGGCACACTACGAGCAACAATTAGAACAAATGAATTGACTATATGTTGAATAAAAAAAATACAAATTTATTTGTCAACAATATCACTACTAGCTTGGGTAGTGAGTCAACAATGATTCAGGTGGATTAATGTCATCATTGATTGCATATGAAGGAGTGGATAAGTGTTTCTATTTTGTGTTCTTAACTTTCTTTGCTAGTCGGTTGGCCGCTGGGCTTCTCTGGTAGATGCGGGAAGGACTCAGAGCTGAATCTTCTTGTAGAGTGATGAGGCTTGAGTCGAAAAGGAGCATGTCTGTAGCGAAAGGTGGGAAGGGTATTCTCAGGACCGTAGGTAGTGGGCAGTGGATATTGGGCAGTGGACAATGGAGCCTGGACTGGGCAGTTTAAGCTGGGCAGTAGGCGCTAAACACTGGGCAAATATCTGGGCGTTGGACCGTGGGCAATTGATAATGGGCACTGGGCTTTAGAGCCGTTTGTAGTGGGCACTACTGAGATTCCTTCTCGCTGACAGAAAGGGGGGGGGTGAGTTCAGACGTTGTAGGCTCAGGTTTGGTGACGCTGCTGATCCCGTCGAAGCTGACGATCTAACATGTGTAGACAGAGCAGATCTTGTGGTGAAAAGACTGCGAGTCTAGTGTGCGTGATATTGCACCACCAATAACAACCAGGCTGAAAAGAAAGAAGCACTTAGAAACTTCCTCATGGCAATAGGTAGGAACTCTCGTATGCCATGCAATCAATCAGATTGTGCATGTGAGCCAATGGGATTAAAGTTATGAAATTTATAAAATTGCCGCCGTCCCAAACCGATGTGCGCCCACACCTGTTTTTGTGTATGCGTGTTTGTGTGTGTGGCGTAACGATCGCAGTCCCACGCGGGACAGGTAGGGGAATGTTGACCTGCTGACCCTTAACCCGCCCTCCTGGTATGAGTCATAGTGGAAAGCTTTTGTCCCTTCCATATCACGCGACTCTGTGACTCAGCCCATACCAAGGGCGGGGTGACCTGGGGAGAGGGAAATTTCGGACTGGCTTTCCGCCTCCTACTGTTTTCACCCTACTATTCTAATTTAATAAGTCGAGACACTACATGTTGTAACTATTATTAGGGTGTTAAGTTTTAATATGTCAATTGGATCCAACTTTTCTCTCAAGCGTTTAAGCACAAATGAAACTTTTATATGCAAGCGTTTACGTATCGTCACAGAGAGTCTAGCAGCAAGTCGATTTTATTTGCTTTATTAGGTTTTGTTCGAGGCTTCAGCAAGGCCATTATTTTCTTTATCAGCATCAGTGATGGCTCCATTAGAAAGGCAAAAGTTTGCTTTAACAGCTTAATTGACAGCTCCATCAGCAAAGCAATTGTTTCCTATATCAGGCTCAATGTAAGGTTCCATCACGTTCTAAAGTAGTTTCTGTAATGATAATATTAAGGCTTCAGATACTAATTTTCTTGTTCCAGTCAATGTATACTTACTTTCATACAAGACGCTATCAATCTCTTGAACTAAATTTTTTAGTTCCCTGCTCCACAGCAGCTTTAAAAACTTTTTCAGAAAGTGATGAGTTTTAGTAATACAATCAAGTAACAGGACATTTGCATTGACATTTCCTTGAGCAGTGCGACAAGCTCGAATCTGATGGAAAAACAAAGCCTAGATCATGGCGTGAAAAAGATTTAAACTATTTTCTGATAACATCAAAGAATATGGAATGGAATGTTCCAAACATTTAGAAATTGATTTGTTCCTATTTTTCAAAGATATATATTTTGTATGGGAATTTTTGTAAAATAACATGTGTCTATTTGTTTTTGATAAATAGTATTAAAAAAATATAAATAAATAACTAGCGGCGTGGTGGTTGAGGTGTCTAAAGTTCAAATCCCGGTGAAGACTGAGATCTTGAACATCGGGATTTTTAGTAATGCCCGTGATTCCATCCAACTCAAACCTTATGAACATTGGGGCAGTCAAAGTAGTTGGTCATTGTGCTGGCCACATATCAGATGATGACTCAAGGTCTGGGAGGGTAGTTAATATAACTATTACTAGATAGATTTTACTGAGAAAAATATTTTCATTGAATTGTCTGTTTAAAGTTGTTCACATTTGAGTTATTTTAAACTATTTATTTGAAATTTTATACCTGATATTTGTCCCACTTCCCAATCTCGGATCAAGTTTTATCCTCGCACAATTATTTGTTGTTACCAAGGTTGTTTTTTTCGGGAGGGGGGGGTATATACCATCAGCCCCCCCCCCTCCCGGCAGAAAAAAAAAATTATATATATATTAGTGTGGCGCCAAGTTTCACTCGGATGTCATCGCAAATTATTATGCGTAATTCATTTTGTCGAAGAACATGTCCCGAAAACCTCATGCGAAGCTCTTTGACAACCTTACTAACCTTACTCCCTGTTCGGCATTGGATTTCCTTGATTTAGACCCTTTTCTATATATGGCTCCTTTTGTCTCGAAAGGCAATGGATGCGCCCAAAAGAGTCACTGGTTTTAGCTTAATCTTGAGACGGTGCAGAATCTGGTGTGGCTAATCAAGCCAATTCTAGAACGACAGACTTTGCCACAATTCGTACATGTGTATGCCTCTGATTCAGGGCTAACGGACAGGGCAGCTTTCTTTCTTTCCCTCTTGATTAAGGCCGCTTCAATTCTTTTGTTCTCAGCAAGGGTTGTCCCAGCACGCACAGTCTGTCTCCATGCACTTCGGTCTTTGGCTATGTTTTCCCACATATTTTCGCTGATGCCTGTGGCTCTCAAGTCTCTCTTGCAGACATCTCTATATGTTAGTCTTGGGCGGCCCTTGGGTCTGACTCCTTCCACAAGCTCAGCATATAAGATATCTTTCGGGATTCTACCATCTGGCATGCGGGTGACATGTCCGAGCCAGCGTATTCTTCTTTGTGTCAGGAGAGCATACTTGCTGTTCATATTGGCCAATCGCAAAACTTCCTGATTGGAGACATGGTCCCTCCAAGAGATGCCCATTATGCGTCTCAGGCAGCGCAAGTGGAAACTATTCATTCTGTGCTCTTGGTACATGTATGTTGACCAGCTTTCACTGCCATAAAGGAGAGTGCTCACAACACAGGCGTTGTAGACTAGGATTTTGGTCGCTGTGGTCAATTTACCATTTTCCCAGACGCGCTTGAAGAGTTTTGCCAATGCTATGGTAGCTTTTCCTATCCTTTTTGTCAGCTCGATGTCTAGGTCTAGGTTACTGACAATTGTTGAACCAAGTAGGTAAATACCTGCACCACTGAAAGGGTGTGGTTCCCAATGTGTATTATAGGTATTTCTGCGACGTCTTGTGCCAGGATTTCGGTCTTGGAAAGACTTATAGTAAGGGTAAACTCACTAGCTTCTGTAGACCTCCTTGTGAGTGAGATACGAGTGCCGCGTCATCGGCAAACAGCAGCTCCCTTATCAAGATACGACGCCTTTTCGTTTTGGCTTTAAGACGTGCCAGGTTAAAGAGCCTTCCATCGGATCTGCTATGGATATATATTCCATCTTCCATGGATTTAAAAGCACTGGTTAGTACGACTGAGAAGAAAATACCAAATAGTGTAGGGGGGCAGTACACATCCTTGTTTTACACCGCTCTTGATAGAGAATGGCCTGGAGGAAGAACTTTCAAACTGAACAGTGCCCTGCATATTTTCGTGAAAAGCTGACACTAGTTTTCTTAACTTATTTGGGCAGCCGATTCTCTTTGTTGAGCCACATTTAGTGTTTTTCAATTTCGGTAGATGACTTTTCACTGCACTTTATTAATGGAGCCCCGCCACTGGTAGAAATGTGTAACCTCTCTTGAATACGCTCTTGGAATTAGGTGACTGTAGTTCACTTTAGATTTTATATCGAAAAGGGAAGTTTTATTGTCAAAATCATTTGTTGGGGGGTTTTAAACTAAAAAATCTCTGGAGTTGTTTTTTTAAATTCAAAACCCCATTTAGCTACGGTCATAGACTTTGGTGACTTTAGTTTGCTTTAGAATAATATTGAGGAGAGAGGTTTTTAACCTCAAAAGGCTCTGTAGAGGATTTTAACTTCAAAACCATCTGGAGGGGTCTTTAAAAAAAGCCATCTGGAGGAGGGGAATTTTTACTCAAAAACCCCTTGCCTTGGCTACACTCATAGAACTTTTAGCGTGTAATTTGCTTTTTTTTATATTGAAGAGGTATTTTTCAGCATTAAACCCCACTAAGATGAGGGGGTATTCTCAAAACCCCCTTTGGCTACGCTCATGGCATTTTGAATGGGTAATTTGATTTTTTTTATATTGAAGAGGTATTTTTCAGCATTAAACCCCACTAAGATGAGGGGGTATTCTCAAAACCCCCTTTGGCTACGCTCATGGCATTTTGAATGGGTAATTTGCTTTTTTTTATATTGAAGAGGTATTTTTCAGCATTAAACCCCACTAAGATGAGGGGGTATTCTCAAAACCCCCTTTGGCTACGCTCATGGCATTTTGAATGGGTAATTTGCTTTTTTTTATATTGAAGAGGTATTTTTCAGCATTAAACCCCACTAAGATGAGGGGGTATTCTCAAAACCCCCTTTGGCTACGCTCATGGCATTTTGAATGGGTAATTTGATTTTTTTTATATTGAAGAGGTATTTTTCAGCATTAAACCCCACTAAGATGAGGGGGTATTCTCAAAACCCCCTTTGCCTACGCTCATAGCATTTTGAATGGGTAATTTGATTTTTTTTATATTGAAGAGGTAACTTTTCGATTCAAACTTCTTTCGACGAGGGGTTTGAACTCAAAACCCCTTTCGGCTTCGCTCATAGATTTTAAAGTGTGTAATTTTTTATTATATTGAAAAGGTATTTTTTAGCTTCAAACCCCACTGAAGGGAGGGGGTAAAATAAAAATCCCCTTTGGATACACTCATAGAATGTAGAGTGCGTAATTTGCTTTTTCTATTTTGAAGAGATATTTTTTACCTTCAAACCAGATGAAGGAAGGGGGGGGGGGTAAACTAAAAATCCATTTGGCAATGCTCATAGCGTTTTGAGAGCGTAATTTGCTTTTTTGATATCAAAGAGGGGGGTTTATCGTAAATTTTGGAGGGGGTTTTAAAATCAAAATCTTCCTTAGCTGAGTTCTTGGAATTTGTGGATTGTCGGCATTTGTTTTTTTTTTTTTATAAAAGAGGGGAGTTTTAAAATCAAAACCCCCTTGGCTGTGCTGGGACAAGTGATGGTTTAGTATTAAAATCTCACCTAAAATAAACAAAATCAAGCAAAAAATCAGTCACTAAATTCCGACACCCCACTGCCGGGGGGATTTCATTTCGGGGGGTTTGAAACCAACCCCCCCCCCACACTGGCTACGCCCATGCCCACCATAACATATTTGTTGTCAGAGATATTATTAATGCGTTGAGTTGACTATGACTTATATTTCAATGTACAAGACTTACCACTGAGTTACATCCTTTATGACCATTTTGTTTTTTGTTGGGGGGTGAGTGTGGGTTAGATGAAAGTTTTCCTAAACGGAGGATGAAGTGAAAGACGTCTTAGCGATTAGGGCTCGACGTTATTGTTATCTGTTTTGGGCTATTGCAATACTACACATTACTCCATAGTCTAGAGTCAAGTGTATTGACCATCAAAAATACTTCTTAAACTTTATAGCCAGTGAAAATACAATAAACCAAAAGTCACTTCTAACTTGTAATGTTCCCTATCTTTGCAAACTTCTTCTAGTGTTTAATTCAAACTACCACATTAGCTTCAATTTAAATAATCCATTAGCAAATATACAGACCTCTTCCATGTCATTTCTAGTAATTAACTCTCGCTGTAAACAGTCCGATAGCCAATCTTCATCACAGTCTATTGAGTTTTTTAATATATTTAGTAAGTTTTCAATCAAATACAACTCCTGGCGGTGTGCTTCCAGGTCAATGTCTTCAGTTCTCGATGACAGAACCATCCATATCAGCTTGTGGTCATACGATATTGTATCTCCTGTGTCTGCACCTTTAGGAAAATATTTTTAGAAAGTTTGAAAGAAACTTTAATTTATTATGCGTATTGTAAATATCCGTTATATGCACCTATAGTGACCATGCATTACTACAAAGATAGTTGGTTTGAGCAAGTTTCTGAATTGCAACTCTTTTGTTGATACACCCTGATATATAACGTTCTATTTTCTTTAAATGGTGGAAACAAAATAATAATAAAAAGTCAAGAAAAGGAGTCTGTGTTACATAAACTCGTAGGTGGCCCATGCTGGTCAATATTACAATAAATTGCGTCACGATAAACTCATACATAAGAAGCAACGAATTGAAAACCCCAACTCAACTCATCTGAGCTCATTAGAATGATTTTATAAAACCTTAATTCGTTTGCAAACTTTTTAAAACCATCTAAACGACTTAAACTCTACTAAGTCGTTGACTTTCCTGACTGATTCAGGCAACCCACTCGCTCCTGTAATGGCACTGGTAAGAAGGAGCACTTGTACGTATTGTTCTAACGTATGGAATAAGAAATGTCTCTACCTCTATGACTTTCTGAGTATTTCGGTAGATTTTTTATTTTTTTTTATTTCTAAATTATGCGTTTTTGTTTTATGTATTACTGTTACTTTATTGGACTGAAGTGTCTCCAAGTTTAGTGATGTCAATATAAAAAGGGCAAACTTTCCGCCGATGCACTTGGAGTACAATGAATGTAGGTGTTAACAATTTTTCAGATAGCACTTTTGGAATTTCGATTTCAAAGCGTGACACCCAGAATGACAAAACACAGAGACTGCACTGAAAAGGAAGTCACTGAAAACAACTAGATCTAATTACCTCGCATAAGCAAAGCATCTTTTAATACTTTTCCTTTGCCAGGATAGTTTGATTTCAAATACTCGTTTAGAAATTTTCGAGCATTTTCCATTTTCAATTTTGGATCTTTCAACTTTAATTCTTTTAAAACATGATCTGAAAAAATAAATGCAGAAAATTATTTCTTTAATCGATATTTTCTACTACGGTGTATTTAATTTCTATGTAATTATTTGTTTCGAGGGTTTTTTTTAAACTTATTTTATTAAAATTTTCGGTTTCTTATTACAATTTCTCTTGTCAGGAAGCAAATTCTTCATGGAAAAACAAAATGTTGAAAACAATAACCTAGAGACTCGTTTCTCGTAAACGAATACGAAAATTTTCCTAGAAAATTGACAGTTTATGTATATATAGTTTGGTTTATTGGCCACACTGGAAAAAACTCTAGTCCTACCGATATATTTTTCGAAATTTAAAAAAAAATCTACATTCACACCAAACTCACTTTTTCTTAAGAATGTTTTTATCACACAGCTGCCCAAAATGGGGTTAGTTTTTTTTTTTTTGTTTTTGTTTTTTTGCCAATGATTTTACCAGCATCAGTTAGGATTCTATGAAGTTTATTTTTATTCTTAGTGTTAAGATTGCCATACCAGGCAGCGATATTAAAGCTTAAAATATTGCAGATGTGAGCGTGATAAAACATAGCCAAGGCCTTTTCGCTAATGTTAAATGAGGACATTTTTCTAAGTAATCGTTATCTTTGCTGCTTTTTTTTTTTCTGATATAGCCAGTATTTGCAGTAAAATTTAATTTATTGTCTAAGTTAGTGCCAAGGTATTTGAAAGTTTGCACTACTTCAATGTTCTCTTCAGTTACAGAAACAATATCATTTTACTTTTTTTCCCCACGAAAATCTATGATTATTTCTTTGATTTGCATTTATACTCATCTTGTTCAGAACAGAGAGTGATCACTTCAATTGTAGAGCATATGAACTACTCAGGCCATATAAAGACTGCAGCCGAGTTTCCAACACTAAAATTGCCAGTACTTCCCATAACACAGTCAAAAAGATGTCCACCAAAGGCCGAATATTGCTCTAACTCTAAATGAACTTGGTAAAATTTGGAAGGACATTGGTTTTACAATGAGTAGAGAAGAGCTTCTTAAACAAAGTACCTGCAGTGTTGGATTCCAGACAATTGGAAGTTAAAAAGAAAAAAATGAGAAAAGAATGTTAATGTGTCTTGGCTATTTTTTAATTCTGTTGCACCCGTTATCCAGTATGAAGTTCCAATAGTGCAAAGGCCATTACCAAGCTTTAGCATGGACTACAGTTTAGTATTATACTAGCCGGATATGACCCAAGGCCTGTGGGTCCTAGTTAGAGTATTACTGATCTATTGGATTCAAGTTAGATCTATGTCAATCGGGACCTCAAATCAATGAACATCAATACTGACCATTGGGAAGACATAGCTCTAGATGGAGAGAAACAGTGACAAAGAAAGCTATGGACAGTGAAAGAACATGGGTCTCAGCTCAGGAAGAAAAACATGCAATCCAAAAAATGGCCAGCTCCTCTACCACCGAAGCAAAAGCCACCTCAACCATCGCTATTTGTGGACGGGAGTGTCTCTCCAAAATAGGGCTCCACAGCCACACGAGGAAGTGTGCTCTGAGATGAACCATAGTCGTTCTACGACTGAAGGAGGCCAATAGTTAGAATATATTCTTTCTGGAATTAGTGGAAAAAATTGTAGACTCCCCGCCCTTGCCAGCAAGAGTGTGTGGGGAGCGCTGACAGCTCCCCAAACGCGGCACACACGCCCGCCGCCAAGCACTATTTCCGGTATTGAGGAATCTACAGTGCATTTTCCTGCTATTAAAAAGTTTTATTTCAAAAACCTTATCTGCTATTCTTACTGACTTAGATCCTCCAGCGCCGTTCGGAACATTTGGCGGCAAGCTGTTTCCACAAAAATCTGTCACTGGCAATGTCTGAAGCCTCTTCCCATTTACTCTAAGGACCTCCATGACAGTGCGGCGACTAGTTGTCATCGCAACTCTTATTATGCGTAATTCCTTTTGTCGGAGAACATATCCCGCAAACCTCACGTTACGCTCTTTCACTCGACTCCCAGTTCGGCATAGGATTTCCTTGATTTAGACCCGATCTCTAAAACTGAGTCTCAAGAGTTTTTTTTTTTTTATTCAAAACCCCATTTAGCTACGGTCATAGAATTTAGTTACTGAGGTTTGCTTTAGAATAATATTGAAGATAGAGGTTTTCCACCTCAAAACGCCCTGTAAGGAGATTTTAAACTCAAAACCATCTGGAGGGGTTTTAAACTTTAAAAGAAAGCCATCTGTAGAAGAGAAGTTTAAACTCAAAACCCCCAATTGTCTTGGCTACGCTCAAAAAATTTTAGTGTGTAATTTGCTTTTTTTTATATTGAAGAGGTATTTATTAGCATCAAGCCCCTCTGAAGGGGAGTTTAAACTCAAAACCCCTTTTGGCAACGCTCATAGCATTTTGAGTGTGTAATTTGCTTTTTTCTTACATTGAAGATGTATTTTTTAGCTTCAAACCCCGCGTGCGGGGGGTTTAAACTCAAAACCCCTTTGACTACACTCATAACATTTTGAGTGTATAATTTGCTTTGTCTTTAATGTATTTTTTACCTTCAAACCCCGCTAAAAGGGGGTTTAAACTCAAAACTGAGTCAAAACCCATTTAGCTACGCTCATAACATTTTGAGTGCATAATTTGCTTGTTTTTCTTAATGATTTAGTATTAAAATCTCACATAAAATAAACACAACCAAAGCAAAAAATTAGTCACTAAATTCGGGGGCGGGATTTCATTTTTTCTTTAGGGGGGGGGGTTCTGGCTACACCCATGTACATACATACATAGATACATACATACATACATACGCCTTACGTTCAACTTTATATGTTAGATAAACATTTCCAAAGCATTTATTTTCTTCATTTCTTGTCAAATGCTCTTATTAGTTGTGTCAAACTTCAAATTTCAGGGCATTAAATTAAAAAAAAAACATAATTGGGGATTTTGTGCTAAACTAAACAATGTGAAGGACCCCAACTAATTAAGCCAAATGTGGTACAGAATGGAGAGCTTACACAATGTGTTTCTGTTAAGCTAATTAATTTTTAAAAAAAACGACAACTTTAAAAACAATGCTTATAGCTCTAAACACTTGCTTTCTTTGTCTGCACTTACTTGGGATGATTGAATTGAAAATATGTGGACCTGTAATCAAGTCGTATACTCGTAGATTTTCTGCTATAAATGTGAAGTGTTTATTGATCAGTCTGTCGATCTCCTCGTTAGGTAGTTCCATATAGTTAGTACTAGGCAAACTGTCCGGTACCTGGCCATTAAAGGCCGCCATAGAGTCCAAAAGTAATGGGCTTATAGAACTGTGATGAACGGCTGCTCAAAAGGAATAAAATAAAATTCGAAGACATGACTTACAAGCAAATAAAAAAGTATTAGCTAATATCTGTATAGAAACCCTACTTTTATTTTAGCCGGTCATAATGTTTCAATTTCAATGTCATCATCACTTTCCTACTTCTGAATGCATAAATGTAAAGGAGATTATCTTGACAATGTAGTAACGGAGTAGAATATTGTGTATTTCCTGTATCACATATTCATATATATCTGTAGAATGTTATAGATATGTTCGCAACAGATATAAATCAATTAACCGTGTCTTTTTTCTGGTTCACTAGCTACTAAAATTAAAAGAAAAAAAATATGTTTGATTATAAAGGCTAATACGCACATTTTTTTTTCAAAACTTTTTTTTTTTGCAGAGATTTTCGTGCAGTAGCGTGACGGCCGCTGTCATATATCGTAAGGATGTCCCCACAAAAGTTTAACCTAACAAATCTTATACCCACTCACTCTGTCTGTCAGTCTGGTAGAAAGTTTGTACACGTTTTTTCTCCCACAAATTATTCCAGATCAAGCTGAAATTTTGCATAATTATTTCATTAAAAAATTAGTTAACTATCTATTGGTACTCAATTATTTTGTTTGGTATCTCGAACAAGGAAAAGAAATCGTAATTGACTGATAAGGTGGTATATGTTGAATCGGTCCCCTTTATACTTTATACAGAAAAAATGTGGAAACTAACAAAAGATAACTATAAAACCTATTTTTATAAGCACTTTGCTTGCTCTAATATTAATACTACCAATGGAAGAGGCCGAGGACGCTGTAACCATTGAGCCTGAATTCAGGTCGTTCACCTTTTTTTAAAAAAATAAATGCTTTTAAAAAGCGATCACCCACATATCCCATTCTTTCTACCCCCAACCCTTTCCAAATAGCCCAGACAAGTGATAGAATCATAACATAGTGAGAAAGCTAGAAGCATGAATTTGCGATAAACAAAAAAAAAGGGGGGGGGGGGCTTTGTTGCGCCTATGCGTTTCGTTTCTTTGGTAAATTGGTCCGGAAGTACCTTTTCCTTATATATCTTTTGCATTTTTCAGTTCTCATTTTAAATTAAACTGACATTATTAGGCTGTGAATTTAAGTGTACCTGATAGAGAAAAAAATTCTGAACAAAAATACGGGTAGATAGGATCAAACCTGATAGACGCTATAAAAAGAAAAGACCTGAAACAAGCGTCGAAAACTACAGATTTTTACAGTACTTTATTAGATGAGTCTTTTATCCAAGGTCAGTGTATTTTCTTAGGACTAGCTTAATTAAAGTACCCGGCATTTTCCGATACACAATTTCACACACGAAAGTAATTGTAGAAATAAAAATTTTAATTGTTCTAAAACTTTTAATGATTTTTTACAAGGTGTTTTTAAAAAGGTGTTACTGTAACCATTTGTGAATATTTGTATGTTAGGAATCAATGTCTATTTTGTGTCTGTTTTAATTTCTTAATGTTTTCTTGAGTTAAAGGGTCATGTGTTCTCCTTATGTTTATACCTGATGTCTCTTATCAGCCGTTGTAAGCCGTTGTAAGGCTTATAAATATACAAAAAATCGCATGTGAATATATGAATAAACTTGTTTTAGATGAAGCCCATTAATTATGGCTGCTTTGAAAAATTGATTTGACACATGCCATAGGCATTGTCACAATAGTCATAGATCTATAAAAATCTAGTTATAATATGTAATCTATATAATCATAAATATTCATATTGAATTCGAATTGTAACTATAGAATCAGTATAGATCTACTTCTAGAATATATATCTAGGTGAAATAGAATCTAAGATAATCAGAATTTAGTATAGACTGTAACTCTAGGCAGTCTAGATCTAGAGTCTTAGACTTAGTCTTGATTTTGGATTAGATCTAAGTCTATTATACTACATATACCTATATATACGTTGCCTTTATGGACTTCACCACAGCTTTAGACACGGTCGATGGTTTATGGAGGATTTTGGCCTGGCTCGGATGCCCAATTACGCTCCTATCCACTCTCAAGCAGATTCATGTGGGACAAAAAGGCCAGACACAATAGTGACCTGTCTGATCATTTTCCTATAAAAAAAAAATGTCATGAAGCAGGGCTGTGTACTTGCTACCTCGCTATCTTCTTTGGCGTACTGCTGGGTCAAATGAGGCAGCTATTGCACGTAGGCATCTACATCCGGTTTCATTCAGACGACAATGTGTTCAATCTTCGACGTCAACTATTCCATACAAAAACAAAAAAATTGTCATAACAGAGCTTCTCTATGCCGATGATTGCGCCCTGCTAGCCCAAAATGAACATGATCGCGGTCAACGAATTCGCATACGCTACCGCCTCTTTCTGTTTATCTATAAACCTCGGGAAAACAGAAGTCATGTTCCAGAAGTGACCCAATAAAACTTACTCAGCCCCAAAGATCGCCGTAAATGGTCATTCCCTTATCGTGGTAGACCACTTCACATATCTAGAAAGCATAGTATCGAATTACACCTCGCTTTTAAGTAAGTTGATAACCGTCTGGCCAGGGCTAGTAGTGCTTTTGGACTCCTCCATGTGAGAGTTTAGCGGAATAGATCGCCCAGCCTGCCTACAAAATAAAGTGTCTACCAACCCTTATATATGGATTTGAGACATGGGTATTATACAGAAAACAACTAAGACTACTTGAATGCTTTCACCAAAGATGCTTGAGCTCTATCATGGACATGCGGTTGCAAGACTGCAGTACAAACAGCGATGTCCTTGCGAACGCTGGTATGGACAGTATAGACTAGTATGGAGGGACTTCTTATGGTCCGACAGTTACGCTGTGCAGGGCACATATCCCGTATTGGGGACGAACGTATGCCAAAGGCTAAAAGGTGGTCGACGTAACAGAAGTGCCCCACAGAAAAGCTTTAAAGACCAGCTTAAGCGCCAACTTGCATTAGGAAACATAGAGGAGAACACCTGGTTGCATGCGGCCTCAGAACGAGGCAGACAGCTGGTGGTCACTCATAAAGTTCGCGGAATGCACATTTGAGACCAAAAAAATATCCGCTGTCGAGGACAGAAGCAGAAGGCGAAAAAAAAATCTGAGTGTGGCAAAATATGTAGGTCACAGCAGTAGTAGTAAGGAGTAAAGGAAAGATCACTCTGCGGATCTAGTCTCAATATGGCAAGGTTTAAAAGGCGGGGGGGGGGGGTACAGTTATCCTTTGTTTAAGAACAAAATAGACAACATTGTTGCAAAACATATGTCTCTATGGCCCGGGCATGCTACCCTGCCTCATAGTGGCACCCGGGTGGAAACGATCGTAGGAGGAAACGATTAGACTAAAGGGTAGCAAAACAAGACTCCCGTGGGGGTGCCTAAGTGGGTGCGAGAGCATCCTCATTGCACTGTGCGGAGTTGTAAAAAGGCTCCCACAACCTTGTCACAATCCAGGCGCTGCTCCTCAAGGGGCCGTTACATAAATGGCGTGTCCCGCACAGTTAGCCAGGTATAGAAAAGGAAAATGGCGGAGGTCTTCGTGCACGCGGTCTCTTGCCGCGAGTCTGACCAACCCGTCAGACAGAACAGTGTATACTGTTCTTATTCAGGCCGGTGAGAGGGAGCTCTTGTTCTCTTTTGCTGGCCTAGAGTTCCAAGAGCCGAAGGCTCAACTCTACCTGACAGTTAAAGAAGAAGAAGAAGAAGAATGTCTATATGGCGGTAAGACACTTCCGGGTTTGCGCTGTGCTATTATCAAATGGTTGAAGGTCATTTATACACGACTGTATGATATTAAAGCGACATTAAAAGGGTTCTACACCAATGGTTCTCGAAAGTACAGATCTAATTTCGATTATTAATCATCTGGGTATTTACCATCGATAATGTTATGACCAGCTCAGCCTTAAGCTATTAATAGATTCTTGTTTTATTGACAAATTCCATGAATCTTATCATATTAACAAAGGAGTACGCCTGAGACTTTCTGTTTTTAAGACGCGAGTTGGTTAGAAAAAGTGATGTCTAAGTAACAAGCTAAAACTATTTACAAAATTGTGCCAAGTATCTTAGAAATAGAGAAGCGGCTGAACAAATTTAACGCTTTCAGATGGATCGCACAGAAAGATGATCTATCTTGGAAAACGTTTCACAAAGCCTGAAATTATTTATTAAATTATTGTGTGTGTGTGTAGGCATACATTGTGCATAGATTAAACCCCAAAATCAATAATCAACATGTGTCCCGCCTTCGCTGCCCAAATATCTAGTCACCTTAGCCTAGTTCTACTACTAGAACTCAAAAGGTTTATTCGCGAATTTTAGGATCTACTTGTTAGACCACCTTTGCTAGAAGATAAATATTTCAAAATATTGATCGAGTCTGATGTATCGAAACTCAGCAGAAAAGAGGAGAATACAAAGAGGGGCTTGATGAAATTCCGTCACTCGTCAGCATTGATTGTTTTCAACCAAATAAGTAAAATTTCATTAATTTATTTAGATCTACATGGTGTTAATTTTTATTTTTCTATTTTAGTTAGGGCCACCAAATTTACTTCGACCGGGGCCTCCAGTGCCCTAAGGCCAACCTTGCACTGGCATAGACTAAAAATACGTTGACCTAAATTCACTGATATATACAATCAATAATAATGAAACTGTATTACCTTTGAAAATAAATGAAAATATTGAAGATGAACACACACAATGAAACTGAAACTAGACCTAGGCTGAAAACAATGGACAAAGCAGCCGCCGAACAATCAAAAATGTGTACACTAGTCTATATAAGTGTTATTTTATCGTTTCTTTCCTAGACTACACAGTTTCACAGTTTGAATAGGTCATTAAACATAGACCTACTCTAGATCTACATATCCGGGAATCTATCTACAACAATGTAAGCCTATTTTGAGACAGAAATAGTAATCGACATGTTTGTGGCTCATAGACACAGGACAGAGCCTGTGTATCGATTTAGTATCGATTCTAATGTTAATACGAGCGTGAATACCAGCTTATCACCATGACCAAAGCATCGATCTATCGTGACCTCAACACACTACTCAGAAGTTTAACTTTGTAATGTCATTTATAGACTTAGGTTTGTCTTTAACAAATAGAAGCACATTTTTTTTACTTTAATTTTAGGAATGTACTCCTTCACTTTCAGTTCAGTTTCCTGGAAATCAACTGTTTCACTTTGACCCGTACTAGGACTACTTCTAGGCTTCTACACACCATACTAGGATGTTATATGTTATTATTCTATGATGAATGGTTACTTTAAATGAACACAAACACAGACATTTATATATATATATATATACACTTTTTAGCAGCCCCCGAAAGGAGAAAAGACGCTATTGGTTTTGTGTGGAATGTCTGTCCGTCTGTCGTCCCGTTTAGATCTCATAAACTAGAAAAGAGAGTGAAAAACTTTTTAGACCACTCTGATGCAAAGGGTACTTTTTTATTTTCTGAAAGCGAAAAATCAACTTTTTAAAAAATCTTTTATGCAAGCAGTTTTTTCATAAAAATACACCACTTTTACAGCTATTCACTGTTACTATTAATAGTAACAAATAGAGGAGGCTCTTTAGAAGGGGAGATGAATATTGTTTAACATTTTATGCAAATGGTTTTAGATTTTTTGTAAAAAAAAAAATTTTCTTTTCCATTTTTATTGCTAATATAAGTAAGTTCTGTCATACTAACTACTACATTTACACAAAAAAAAGTTTTCTTTTTTTTTTAAAGAGAAAAAATTTATTTAGTATGCATATAAGTTGGGCATAATTTAAAACATCATTTAATAAATAGTTTTTCATATAGTCCCGTGAACTGCACTGCAATCTCGTAACAGGAGTACACTTAACTATTTTTTTATATTTTTTTTTTTACGGAAATGTTCGTTTCTTGAGGATTTTAATAAGAGATTGACCCTTTACAAGACAATTAGATCAATTACATATTCATTATAAGACATCAGATAGGCCAGGTTCTCATGTAACTTCACATTCACTTTCAATATCCTTTTGTCTGCTGGACCTCTGGGGCACCACACAAGATCTGTCAATCTTCTTTCTCCTTTCTTTTGCCTTTTTACCTGCATGGCTGGACCACTTCGGAAGCCGATTTTGAGTTTGTGTTTCCACACAAACTTTCTTTGTAACCTTGTTTTAAATTATTTTTTTTTACAAAATGTTTTTTTATGACGCTTTGAATAAGAGATTGACACTATACAAAACAATTAGATCAATAAGATAATCATTAATGAAATCGGTTAGGCCAGGTTCTCATCTAACTTCACCTTCACCTACACCTATCCCTTTGTCTGCTGAACAGTTGGGGTACACCACATGAGATCTGTTAACCCTCTTTCTCCCTTCTTCTCTGTCATTTGCCTTTGATAGAATTTCATTTTGATGTTCTTTCTCAAAATATTGAAACCTGCCTATTTGCATGCCTGGTGGACCACTTCGGGGCCCGATTTCGAGTTTGTGTTTCCACACAAACTGTCTTTGTAACCTTGTCATTATTTTGTTACGAAAATAAAATAGTATCTAGATGGGTTTACCCGTTATATTCATAGGTCATAAAATACTGTAAAAACGGGTTTACCCGATATGTTGTAATGATTCGTTCTTCAATAAAGATAAATTTAGGTATTTTGTTTGTCTGTTTTCAAAGCCACCCCCTCCTTTTCCGGAGTTGTCTACCAAGGGGGGGGGGGACGTTAAAAATAAACTACGGTGTCCACCATAATCTAATGATCTAAGGAACATTTTTGCCAAGTTTTAGTAAGATTGGCCAAACGGTTTTGATATCAATGCGCGATGTACATACATACATATCATAATTCAGAAATTATACGAAATTATGTATATATAGCCTAAATTCTGACTTATGTTGAGTATTAATTAGACTGTAAATTATTATATAGTTTGTCCATCGTGGTTCGATATGACCAATTTGTCATCCAGGGGGCTGAGGGCTTTGCACTGGGGTTTTATGTCTCCTTATGTGGCTGGTGAGACCTATGTGAGCCCGGAATGTTCGGCTGCACACTGGGCAGGTTATTCCAGCTGGAGCTAGTGTCGTGAGCCTTGCTTTTCTTCTCTGGCGTTTTTCTTCTGCCAGTGTTGTTCTCTTTTTCTCAGCAACCTGTGCACCAGTTTTCACAGCGCGACGCCTTGATGCTCTGTCATGTGCCCCTGTCTCCCAGGTAGCTGAGTCTATGCTGAACGCCTTCTTTGACCACCCTGCGAGCGCTTTCCTTCGCTTAGTTGGCCATACAAGAGTTGTTTAGGGATGCGGTGGTCTTCCATTCTGTAAATAGTACTTTCCTGGCGCATACATTTCAGATATACAGTATTTATTTACGGGAAAATTACATGTACTGACAGGTTGCGTCCTGACGTAGACTGTAAAATGTAAAAATACAAAGCGGAAATAAAGTAGACGCAATGAATCATTTACTACTTGAGCGTCTAACAAACACACTCTATATTTGTAAATGAGAACACACTCTATATTTGTAAATGAGAACACACTCTATATTTGTAAATGAGACCACACTCTATATTTGTAAATGAGAACACACTCTATATTTGTAAATGAGAACACACTCTATATTTGTAAATGAGAACACACTCTATATTTGTAAATGTGAACACACTCTATATTTGTAAATGAGAACACACTCTATATTTGTAAATGAGAACACACTCTATATTTGTAAATGAGACCACACTCTATATTTGTAAATGAAAACACACTCTATATTTGTAAATGAGAACACACTCTATATTTGTAAATGAGACCACACTCTATATTTGTAAATGAAAACACACTCTATATTTGTAAATAAAAACACACTCTATATTTGTAAATGAGACCACACTCTATATTTGTAAATGAAAACACACTCTATATTTGTAAATGAGAACACACTCTATATTTGTAAATGAGACCACACTCTATATTTGTAAATGAAAACACACTCTATATTTGTAAATAAAAACACACTCTATATTTGTAAATGAGACCACACTCTATATTTGTAAATGAGACCACACTCTATATTTGTAAATGAAAACACACTCTATATTTGTAAATAAAAACACACTCTATATTTGTAAATGAGACCACACTCTATATTTGTAAATGAGAACACACTCTATATTTGTAAATGAGAACACACTATATTTGTTAATGAGAACACACTCTATATTTGTAAATGAGAACAAACTCTATATTTGTAAATGAGAACACACTCTATATTTGTAAATGAGACCACACTCTATATTTGTAAATGAAAACACACTCTATATTTGTAAATGAGAACACACTCTATATTTGTAAATGAGAACACACTCTATATTTGTAATTGAGAACACACTCTATATTTGTAAATGAGAACACGCTCTATATTTGTAAATGAGAACACACTCTATAACGCTCGAACCACTAGCTTAGTAATGCGTTAAGAAGATCATGTTTTGAAACCTGCCAATCCAATCTGTTACATTGGTATGAGCCTATAACTTACTACCCGATTAAACCCCCCTCCCCCGAACAGGGTTTCAGTATTATTTACAAATCAGATTCTAGCTTAAACTTTTTATAACAGCGTGAAATAAACGATTTGTTTCAAAAAGGCAATATATTGCTAGAACTAAATTTATAATCGAAATAGTTTGGACTTAATGATTTCAACAACCCAACAGAAGGTTGTCTTATGGGACAGAGAAAGAGAAAACACCTTAGACATTTAGACACATAATACGTAGACGACTTTTGAAAAGTTTTCTTTAAGGAACCTCTTCTCATAGAGAGACAGCTATGTCCATGTCCAGCTACTTTATAACCGGTCACTTTATCCCCTTTCACTTCATCACCAGTTACTTCACCCCCCCCCCGGTCATCCTCATGTATGTATGTATCATCTGTACCTAGGATTATTTATTTTATATCAATTCAAGAGAAATATTCAGCGTTGAGTTGCTTCATTTTGTCCTAGAGGGTGTGTTAGGTAAATTTGTAGGCACCTCCAAACCCGCGCATGTCAGATGATTGTGGAGACAATGCACATCTCTCCAAAATACAATCGTGATAATCATTATCAAAGTTTTCGAAACGTTTAAAAAGTTTCATCACAGTCAATGGCTTTTGTGTTTCGAGTCTCTTTATTCTGCATTTAATGGTCCGTGTCGGTTGTTTTAAGAATAAATAGATAAAGACGACATTACAGGTACAAAAGAAGTAAATGATTAGGGTCATATTGATTCTGAAAAGTCACGAATATAATGCAGAAAGAAAATTTAGAAAAAAATTCCCCTCAAAAGAAAATAGCAATAGATGCAACCCATTAAAGAATGCATGATATTGAAAAGCAGCCTTTGCAGTACTTTATGTCTCGCTTTTAAAAGATCCCAAATAGTTTATATGACACCCAAAAAAGGGTATTTGTATCAATTAGTAAAGGCCATTTCAAAATATGAGTGAAATAGAAAATAAATCCTTGAAAATGCATAAGCACACAAATACTTTCACAAACCATTCGATTCTACACCAGATTCATACCGAACAAATCACTATTATTATAACTTCTGTTTTTTATATATCTCATGTTGCAATACATGAACATTTTCTGGGGTTTTTGCCCATAACTGATATAACTGGAGAAAGACTTTGTAATGTCGTAATAGAAAAAAAAATGCAAAGTCAAAATTGGAAATAAAACATCTAGGAGGGCACGAGGGATACGACAACGGTGTGAATAGGAAAAGAAAAAAAATGATCTACAAAAATGGATTTAAGTTAACGGGGTACAGTGTCCAGCTCAATCGTAATATATTTCTTTTTCTAGAAAAAAAAAAGGGGGGGGGGCGACATTTCTTATTTTCACACGCAGGCGGCCACAACCCTCGCGGCGGCCATGTATGTATGTATGTATTTATGGATGTATGTATGTATGTATGCATGTATGTATGTATGTATGTCCTGAATAGAAATCAAAACCGTTTAACCAATCCTGATAAAATATGGCATCAATGTTCTTTAGATCAAGGCTAAGACCGTAATGTATTTTAAATAACCAGAAGGCCCAGAAAAAAATTACATGAAATAAAAATAAATCATTTAATTTATCTCCATTGAAGAACGAAACCTTGAAACTAATCGGGTAAACTAGTAGATAATATAAAATCAGTGATCATTAAAATAGAATACCTTTCGAAAGAAACGAAACAATGGCAAATGAACAAACAAGACAAAACTGAGATAAGATCTCGTCCGGATATATTTGACGAAGCTTTGACAATAGCATATACAAAATCAAATCTGCGTACACGTCTACATGGTGGTTTTGGTCTCAGTTCCAAAGGGCATCAAATCCAGTCAACATCTACATTACTGGGAGTCTAGCTACAACTCTATAAGTACACTACATCAAAGGTCTTGGGCCTAAGTTAGGATTTCTTTTATAACCGATTGGGTAATTTGTATTGCATTAATACGGACTAATGACGAGGGTAACACAGTAGATCAAGCGTGACGGTGGATTGACCTTGATGAACTACACAGATATTGTAAATGATTATGACATTTATTAGCTTTTATTTGTGATTATGAACAAAAGTAAATTACAAAGAGAGTCTCATTTTTCAGACAAACTCAGAGAAGTCCCCCAAGGGTTCACCCTTGTGTCCTCTGACAAACAATGCAGATAAATAGCAAGGTTTCTCACGAATATCACAACTTTCATAAGATATGAACTACAAACTATTTACAAATTGATCCTGCCTCTCAACATCTATCTATATATATATATATATATAATACCCTCCGTCGTCAACCATGCGGGACACCATGCACGCACGCCGACTCTCTAACCCTCAAGGAAAAGGTCATGGAAAGATAACTCATTTTTTTCTGCAAGTCAGACTAGAGTTACCCAACGTAATTTTCGCGGGGAAAGAGAGCACGGCTCAGAAAAAAAAAAGAGGAGATGGGGGGGGGGGGGACAAGTAACACTTTTCTTGACATTCTCTATTTGACAACATTTATGTGTGTATTTTTTACACACGTCAATATCTGGTGTCATTAAAATAGTTACATGTTTTTTCTGTAGCTTTGTTTTGATTTTACCCCTTCGTATTGTCCTTCGTTTCCT
Source organism: Biomphalaria sudanica (assembly GCA_036873155.1). NCBI lineage: Eukaryota > Metazoa > Mollusca > Gastropoda > Planorbidae > Biomphalaria > Biomphalaria sudanica. The sequence continues at coordinate 1,886,716 of JAZGLO010000291.1, forward strand.
AACCATGGCCACCGCTTCACATTCGTGGAGTCAACAGGTCTTTCAATGGAGTCGAAACGATGCATCAGGTCACTGTCGCATATTTCTGGTAAAATGTCATCGACGAAACTGTTGCTCTCGAACTTCTCATGACTGCTGTAAGCTTTATTTATGAAAATTGGGATAACTATGGCGACGCCCTGTTCGTTGTTCGTACGCACGGAAGCACAGTCATACACTCTGCTCGACTATGCCCTGCCTACATGAATATTTCCAGCGTTTATGGTGGCGAGGCTGAAACTGTGGCATGACCCTGCCCAAATTTACAATCCGTTCCTTCTTTTCATTCACTCACAGTCATTTACTCATTCGGACAACTGTTTCTTTCAGGAAGAGTTCACCGTCACTAAATAGCGGCGCATGCTACGCCGCGGGTCGACTAGTATAAAATATTCATTTATAGCCTTACAGCCTGATCCAACGCATGAGGCATTTCATTTATACTGACTAAATACGGCCAGATTGCATGGACTGATAACGCCCGAATGGTTACGTGTGCTAAACAGACAAGAGGGCGTATTAATTTCTTTGTGAAATAGTTACAAATAAACTTCAACAAATTTAAATAGAATTAAAACTATACGAAGATTCAACTTGATCATTTCAACTGAATTGTGCCGATGTGCGTTAAAATCTTTAATCCAGAATCCACTCTCACACACGTGACTTTTATTAACATTAGTTATGGCAGACAATGTCTTGTTTTAATTAGAAACCCGTACATTTAAAACCACCGCTTTCTTTCCTGGTTGTTACCTTGAAAACACAGATACACCACTCCACAACAAGAGGTAACCTAACTTCATTTCTGTCACATCCAGAGGCAACAAAACTTCATCAGTGTCACATCTAGAGGCAACAAAACTTCATCAGCGTCACATCCAGAGGCAACAAAACTTCATCTGCGTCACATCTAGAGGCAACAAAACTTCATCTGCGTCACATCTAGAGGCAACAAAACTTCATCTGCGTCACATCTAGAGGCAACAAAACTTCATCTGCGTCACATCTAGAGGCAACAAAACTTCATCTGCGTCACATCTAGAGGCAACAAAACTTCATCTGCGTCACATCTAGAGGCAACAAAACTTCATCTGCGTCACATCCAGAGGCAACAAAACTTCATCTGCGTCACATCCAGAGGCAACAAAACTTTATCTGCGTCACATCCAGAGGCAACAAAACTTCATCAGCCTTAATCAAGTTTGGTCTAACGACTAAAAAGAATTGTTTAGCTCATGAATATTCATTTACTGTTATAATAAAATAACAATTTAAAAAAAAAAAAAAAAAAAAATTCAACAAATGATAACAATGTTATAAGCTCATTTTAATGCAAAAACAATAACATTGTTCTAACAATAAAAATAGTTCTTTATTATTATGATAAAAGAGAATCACATGTGGTATAGTATTACGTGTATTACGAAAGTGTAAAAAAAATCTTGAGCGTGATAATGTGACAATAATAGGGGGGGGGGGGGATGTGTTAAAGCAACTTAGTGAAACATTTTTAGTACAACAGAAGTATCTCATATTGAAAGGATAGCCCTTTTGTCCAAGTCAAAAATAGTTAAATTCAACTAACATTGTAAGGAAATCGAAGCCTACGACTAAAAAGTTACATCATCATTCTGACAGTGTTTACAATATAACAATTTAAAAGAACAACTAAAAATGTTTTTATTTAAACTGAAATGGTCATTAAGTCTAGGTTTAAAATACTGAAAGAAGTCCTTTAGTGTATGTTTACTATTGTATACTATTACCCTTCTATTTTAAAATACTCAAAGTCATTTAATGTATGTATAAACTGAAAGTGGTCATTTAGTCTATGTTCAAAGTACTGAAAGTAGTAATTTAGGCCATGTATAAAATACTAAATGGTATCATTTATTTTATGTTTAAACTGTAAGTGATTTAGTCTATGTCTCAAGTGTGTATAGACTTTTATTCTATGTTTAAACAAAAAAAAGTCATTTAACCTGTGCTTCAACTGAAAATGGTCATTTTGTCTATGTTTAATGACTAAAAGAAGTCATTTATTCTATGTTAAAGATATTGAATGAGATCATTTAGTCCATGTATAAAATACTGAAGAAGTCATTTAGTCTATGTATAAACCGAAACATATCATTTAGTCTATATTTAAAATACTGAAAAAAAAAGTCATTTGGTCTAGATTTGAAATACTGACACAATGATATATTGCTAGGCAATTGGCATCTCTCTCTCTTTAAATATTGCCCATAGATATTGAAGACGAAACTGAAACAAAATCTATCACCAGTGGACGAAGCTTCACAGTGACCAAAACATAGACACAATCCAAACTAAGTATACAAGTGTCTACCTGCAGGTAGTTGACTCGCGAGCGAATCTAGAACTTCTAAATGTGTGTGTGTGGGTGGGGGGCGATTTGTTTCAAACCCTAACCCTAACGCTCAGTAAACCCTAAGCCTATGTATAAACGCATTCTCTCTCTCTCTCTCTCTCATACACACACGCACGCACGCACATACATACATACATACATATATATATCTTTCCTTGGGGGTTCCAGGTTAGGGCTTTCCATGTTATGTTGGATGTAGGTTTGCGGAGGGTGTAAAGCAATGCCAAGCAGATGGGCAAGACATAAGGTCAGTTGAAAAGACTCGCCCAGTACCGAGATGCCTGGAGAAAGCTGGTTGGTGGTCTTTGCCCCAGAAGGGACCACAGGCAGAGATGATATATATATATATATATGGTGACTTTTTAGAGCTACAGCTAGGGTTTGAAGCGGAGCCTCGACTACAAGTGTATTCTCGTATTCGTAACTGCAAAAACGCTTTCTCCTGAAATCTAAAGCTTATTATCCATCCTATTAAAAAAGGCAGGTCAAATTAAGCAAAATGAAGTAACGTGATGGCAAGGGCTGATATTGAATTGTTATTGACAAAAAGCGTACTGCGTAAGTATATCTTTATTAGGCGTATTTATCGTAATATTATCTTAATGTTAGGCGAGACCTCTAGTAGTAGACCTGTCTTTGGTCAGAATAAGACGTCAACAGAGCGATGGTTAAACGTTAAAATGATATTCGACCGTTTTGATGTGCGAAAAATGTCTCATTTTTTAGAAGATTTTGAATAATATTTTTGCTTGAAAATATTCTTATAAAAATTTAAAGGCGCTAACTGCATGGCAGATACAACCGATTTCTTCCTTTAAAAGAAAAAGATACCCCACAGATTGATATAAAGGATTTAGATTAAGGCTTTGAGGGTTGCCGCTGAAAACAAAAATCGAAAAAGACATTGCTTTATAAATATTTAATTTTGCTCAATATATATATTAATTTTTTTGTACAGAACTATAATTCAAAGCTCTAAAAAAAAAAAAAAATTCGGAAGAGGGAGGAGAAATTAAGTTGACTTATTAGATTTTACTATACATTTTTTTTTTTTTTTTTTTTTTTTTTTTTTTTTTTTAGGATTCAATTCTTAACGTTGAGTTATTATTCCAAAGTATTTATACAATAGAGAAAAAAAAAACGCTCATATTGTTAAAAGGTAACTAGGAGAAAATTATTTGGGTTCAAAAGTTTCATCTCAATTGTTACTCTTATACTTAAACTTTTCTCGCAATTCTTCATTTTTCGAAACAGTCTTTCTTTACTATAGTGATGACATGCGCCATGACATCGTCTTTGTCCTCCTTATTTGACTTATTGAAACAGTGTTATGGTTTCGTCGGAGAAGGGGAGAGGACGGAAGAGTGACGACGGGACTAATCAAGTAAGAGTCCTCTCTCAATTTTATAATTATTGCTAATAATTGAATTTGATGTTTGAGATTTGGGGGCGACTCGATTTACAAGAATTTAATATACAGCATAAGTAACTAATATGGGGGACAGATTTTTTGTTTAAAAAAATTATATCATTTCACTACCAATCTCTTTCAATTGAAATGTACTTATGATTTAATTTGACATTAGACTATGGCGCGACCAATGGATTCCAATAGCATGAAGTAACGTCTAGAAATATTCAGCACATTTTCTCCACTCACTTTGATTTCTGCATTCAAATTGTACCGCGACCCTTCCACTCAAAGGGTGTGGGTAAGGAGGTCAGTAGATGCAATCGCCCCCCCCCCTTTTTAAACCAGCGGTTCTCAACCTGTGGTCCGCGAGCAAAACCCGAATTGCATGCTTTTTAAAAAATAAAAAATATGAAAAATAATAGAATTAAAGATATGAAAAAGAATATATGAAGTCAGTTTTAATTATTGATTTTAAATCGCTAGATGGCGATAGCGCAAAAGTGCGTTTCGATTTTATGTTTACTCTAAGTTTTAGTTACACCGGAAATCAGATGAGCCCTGGCGTCTTCCCGTTTATATTGACATTCAAAAATACGCTTTTTTATTTGAAAACTAATCAAAATAATTAAATTGATTGAACACATGAATAAATTTTTAATAAAGAAAGCAACCGAACATAAGGACAACGATGATGATTTCTCTGACTCATCTTCACAACCTGAGTGTGAATCAAATGCAGTTCCGGAGAAAAAAAGACGAACTCCCATATGACGGTATGATGAAAAGTATTTGCGCTTTGGGTTTATATGCGTCTTAGTAAATAATCAACCCAGACCACAGTGTGTAATAAGTTCACAAATTCTTGCAAATGAAGCGATAAACCTGCGAAACTCCGAAGACATCTTAAAACGAATCATACTGACTGCTCGGAGAAACCATTGGAATATTTTATGCGCAAGAAACATTCACTTGGTATTCAGAAGTCTTGCATACTCCAAGCAACTAAAGTCAATGAGAAGGCTTTAAGAGCATCATTTTTAGTGGCTATCCGAGTTGCACAGGCCAAAAAGCCTCACACAATTGCAGAAACTCTGATAATGCCTGCTGCTATAGATATGTGTCGAGAGATGTTTGGTGGTGCCTTGGCAAGTAAACTGAAAACAATTCCACTTTCAAACGACACAATTCAAAGACGTATAGCTTTGGCGGCAGCTGACGTTGAAGAACAGTTGATTTCAAGGCTGCAAGATTCTAAACAATTTGCTATTCAATTGGACGAATCAACGTATGTTTCCGGCCAGGCACAATTAATGGCTTATGTCAGATATATCTGGATGGATAAAGTTGAAGAAGATTTTTTGTTTTGTAAAGCTTGTCCAGGTCACACAAGTGCAGAACTTTTTGCTATCCTTGATAATTTTATGGCAGCCAATGGCATCGAATGGTCCTGGTGTATCGGAGTGTGCACGGATGGTGCTGTAGCAATGACTGGAAAACGAACAGGCTAGTGGGAACGTGTGCGTTCTAATGTGCCAACTGCCACATTTACGCACTGTATGATTCATCGGGAAAGTCTTGCGAGTAAAAGAATGAACGCGGACTTGAAATCTATTTTTGATCCGGCCATAAAAATTGTTTATTTCATCAAGGCTCATCCATTGAATTCTCGTCTCTTTGATTCATTATGTTCGAATATGGATTTTGATCATGAGCAGTTACTGATGCACACTGAAGTTCGCTGGTTATCAAGGGGAAAAGTGTTTAACAGACTGTTTGAATTACGTGATGCTGTGCGAGAGTTTCTTGTTAGTAAAAATTCACAGCTTGTTGTTCATTTGAATGAAAATTCATGGGTTGCTGTTCTGGCTTACTTGGCCGACATTTTTGAACAGCTGAATAAACTTTATTCATCTCTGCAAAGGAAGCACACAAACTTAATTACCCTCAGTGATAAAGTGTCTGCTTTTACGAAAAAACTTGCTCTGTGGAAGACAAGATTATTTCAGGGTAACTTTGAAATGTTTGATCAATTGCATGAATTCACCGAGAAACCAGAAAATGCTGAAATCAACAAGCCCGAGTTGGTGAAATTGATTTCTGAACATGTTCAATCATTGCTGGATCAATTTAACATCTACTTTGGTGATTTGAACGTTGAGAGTTTTTCGTGGGTTTCCAGTCCGTTTCGTGCACACATTGATTCATTAAATTTACCACCATCGGAATTAAACCAATTCATTGAACTGACCAGTGATACTACGTTGAAGATGATGCATCCGAGAGTGAGCTTGATGAAGTTTTGGACACAAGCTTCGCATGAGTATCCAGAACTGTCTCAGAAAGCTTTCAAAATAATTTTACCCTTTGCAACATCATATCTTTGTGAATGTGGATTTTCTGCACTTGTTACAATTAAAACAAAATATCGTTCACGGCTTGAAGTCGAAGATGAACTCCGACTGAGTCTTTCAAGCATTACACCTCGTTTGGACAAGCTGTGCTCAAATTTGCAAGCTCAAGGCTCGCACTAAAATTAAATGTAGCATTGTTTCTAATCCGAACTATTGTTAGCAGTAAGACTTATATTAGTTCATTACAAAAGGATGAAAAGGTTGAAACATTTATTAAAATATATAATAAATGATTTTAAATATCAACTTTATATTTTTTTTTATAAAACTATATAAATTTCTAGTGCGCCAGTAGCAAAATTTTTAGTACTGGTCCGTGGCTGAGACACACATTTTTAAGTGGTCCTTGAATCTCAAAAGGTTGAGAACCGCTGCCCTAAACGAATCGGCCACCATAACAGAAGGGAAGCGACATATTAGAAAAATGATATTAAATAGATATTCCACTAATTTTGTTCACAAACTTAGATTTCTGCAGCCCCCACCACTCAAATAGTTTGGGAGGGCAGGGCAGTAGATGTAGTCGCCCACCCCACCCCACCTAATCGACCAATATACCAGAAAGGGGCGACATAATATAAAGATTGGTTAGAATATTAATAAAAGGGTTATATCATAAAGATATGTAACCAATTCTGTTAACAATATGTGATTTCTACACACACAAAATAGGACCGCCGCCACTCCAAGGGTAAGAATCGGTAGGGGGCAGGATCGATGCAACCGCCCCCCCCCCTCACCAAATTGGCCAACATACTGAGGGGGCAGCATAATCTAAAAAAATGGTTAAAATAAAAATAATTAATAAATATTATTAACATAACTGAAGAATTACCTAACTCAAAAAATATAGAATCTACATTTTGTAAAATTAATACAACCTCAACATCCCTAATAATAAGCAGCATTTACAGACCACCAAATTCTAGTTTAGAATACATGCAGGAACTATGTAATCAGATTACTACACTTAAAGAGACAAATAAAAATGCAGTTTTTTGGATTATGGGTGATTTCAACCTACCTGATATAAATTGGAAAACACTAACCATAGATAAACACCAAAACCTTAAGGACATAAATGAGCTTTTCATAGAAACTTTACATAACCTAAGTTTAGATCAAATCATTAAAAAGCCAACTAGATTAAACAACACATTAGATCTCTTCTTAACCAACAGACCTGGATTAGTAGTTGATTATGATATTATCCCTGGTCTATCAGACCATGAGATCATAAAAATACAGTCAGTTAAAAGCAGTAGCCAATACAAAACCCAAAAGAAAAATCTTACTCTGGAAAAAATGTAACCTAACACAACTACACCAAGCTGCATTAAACTTTCAACATTCTTATTAGAAAAAGACATTAACCAACCAGTCGATGACCTTTGGAATTTCATTAAAAACCATCTTAAAAGCATTATAGAAAATCATATACCAACTAAATACACATCAAACAAAATAAATAAATGCTGGTTTAATAATAGACTAAAGAAGCTTTGTAAACAGAAGGAAAACCTATATAGAAAATTTAAAGAAACCAAGGCAGAAAGAGTTTACAAAAAGTATATATATAACCAAGTAGACAACATAGAAGATTTAGTAGTACAAGAAAATGGAATTCAAAAACTATCAGCCAACACCAAACCAAATAAAGCTTCTGGACCTGATGGTATTCCAGCTAGATTACTCAAAGAACTAAGCAATGAGCTAGCCCCAGTGTTCAAAATACTCTTTCAGGCATCGCTTAACCAGGGCAGACTACCAAAGGACTGGAAAGAAGCTAATGTCACCCCCCTATTTAAAAAAGGAGAAAAATCTGATCCAGGAAACTACAGACCAGTATCACTTACCAGCATTACATGTAAAATCCTAGAACACATAATATGTAGCAACATCATAAACCACTTAGACAAACATAATGTCCTCACCCCATACCAACATGGCTTTAGGAAATATAGATCACGTGGTTCACAACTAATAGGACTAATTGATGATTTTTCAAAAGGTTTAGATAATAGTGAACAAATAGATTTTCTGATAGGGAGAGAACAAACTGTAATAATAAATGGCTCTAAATCAACACCAATAACAGTAAACTCAGGTGTACCTCAAGGAACAGTCTTGGGACCACTACTATTTTTAATTTACATAAATGATTTACCAAATTGCATTAGTTCAGGAACAAAAGTCAGATTATTTGCAGACAATTGCATAATATATAGAACAATAAAAACAATACAAGACACAGATATTTTACAAAGAGAATTAGATGAATTACAGAAATGGGAATCAAATTGGAGCATGTCTTTCCACCCAGAAAAATGTCAGTTGTTAAGAGTAACAAAAAAACTAAAACAAATTAATTCCACTTATCTTATTCATGGCAAACCAGTAACACAGACTAAAAACGCAAAATACCTAGGTGTTATAATAAATGAAAAACTGTCATAGAATCCACATATTGATGAAACTATAAAAAAATCCAACAAAGCATTAGGGTTTATTAAAAGAAATTTCTATAAATCAAATAAGAACATAAAACTAAAATGTTATTTAACCTTGGTTAGGCCAATAATAGAATATGCATCCACCGTTTGGGACCCCTCAACTCAAGAAAACATTAAGAAACTGGAACAAACACAAAATAGAGCAGTGAGATTCATAACAAACGAATATTCACATTTGACTAGAGTAACACCATTAGTAAAATCACTAAATTTAGAAAGCCTTCATGACAGAAGACTCAAAAGTAAAGTAGCAATTATACATAAAACACTGAACCATAATCTTCAAATACAAAAACAAAATCTAATAAAATACTCTGAAAGACACAAAAATAAAGGCACATTCCTCGTCCCATATGCTAGGACAAATTTGTACAAATACTCCTTCTTCCCTAGTGCTATTAGAGCATGGAATGGGTTGCCTGAGCTAGCCAGGAAAACTAGTGACTTGGCAGAATTTAAGTCATTGGTTAATATGCATGACTAAATGCATGACGCGTAGGACGTAATCATCTTCTTTTTTGAAGTAACGTCTGTATTATATAAGATAAGATAAGATAATTCGTATAAAAATTGTGTAATTTCTCTAATAAAACTCGCCTCCCCCCTCTCGAGGTGGATCGCTCCTACCACCCTTCCCCTTGATCCGCCAGTGAGTTGACCCCCCTCCTTTCTAGAGCTACACACATACCAATAGATATTAAACATAATGCAGATCTGCAGTGCATATAGTACGTACAATTTGTATAAAAAGGTAGAACAGTAAAACTAAATACTTTGTGAGAGTCTTCCATAATGAATGATCTAACAGTGACTTAAAGATGACCATTTTTTTTCTTGTGTTTTTCCAGTTTTTCTTTGTCTCCGAAGGGCTTATTGCACGTGCTACACCTCCGAACATCAGACGGTCGGTTGTTTGCTTGATCGTCTTCCCTTACCGCCACCTCAGGCTGAGGTCTGTGGCTACACTCAATCATGTGTCTTTTTAAAGTTTCATTGTCTTTAAAAGCTTTTTTGCAATTTGAACATCGGGGCCGACCATGATCCCCTTTGGCACCGCACATTGTCTCGATATGATGCTGCAGTTTTTCATCGCTCACAAATTTCTTCTTGCAGAAAGGACAAGTACAAGCTTTAATTTCTTTCAAACTCTCGCCATTCAGCTCATCATAAGATCTAGTCGACTTTCCCATGGCTTCTTGTTTCTTCAATGAATTTCTGAAATCTTCTGGCGAGGGTCTTTCAACGTGCTCTGGTGTTCTGGGTGACTTTTTGTCAGCTTGAGTCCTTAATTTGTTTGGTGGAGATTGGGAATGTGGTTTCAGAGTCTCTGAATGTGGTTTAGGAACAAAGCTTCCAGTATTTTCTGATAGATATGTATCCGTTCTGGACATCGTATTCCTGTCCTCTTGTGCTTTTGCTGATTTCTTTGATTCCTGTGAAGTTTTATTTTTGGCAGGTGCTACAAAATCCTCTGAAGTTTTGGTTTGACTCTTCACGTCTTTGTGTTCTTCTTTCAGTTTTGAACGACTGGTTTTCAAAGTTTGAGGAATTTCGTCTTTCTTTTCATTGAGCACAGGAATCGTATAAGCCTTTTGTGTGCATGCTATTGTATTGGGGCTTTGAAATCCAAACTGACGAGTTTCCCTACCAGCTCGAGGGTTTTCGTCCTCTAAAGAATGGTATCCACGATCAGAATTTCTTAAAGGTCTATCATTTCTACCTGTCGAATTTCTAGATGTGTCTGTGGTTGGTGGATTCATCATTTCCGGGGCGCTGACAAACGTAGAACCATGTTGATTTACTCTGGTAGAGTTGCCCTCATCGTAACAGCAGTATTCTTTTTTAGACATTTGAAAGCCGAATTCTTTGGTCTTAGAGCGAGTTCTTGATGCAATTGGACCATCATTCAGATTATTCCATGAAATGTTTAATTGCTTCTCACTGGAGTACAAATCTTGCTGCTGATCTGAAAGTAAACGCAAGGACTTGAATTACTCTTGGATGATCTTCATATAGACTTTTGAACATCGACAAAACAATAATGAAACTTTTTTATACAGCCACCTTCAGCAGTCTAATTTACTTTGCCATCACCTGCTAAATAGACTAATTAAAAAAGCATCGCATATCACTCGAACACAGGTACCATCTCTTGAAGAGCTGTTTCATGAAAGATGCCTTTCCAAAACACTCTCGATACTTAAGGACAACCTGCACCCATTAAACCACTGTTACATAAGATCTGAACGAAGTGGTCGTCTCCTTTCCATTAGGACTAAAACAGAAAGATTTTAAAACTCCTTCATCCCATTTTCGGTCAGAGTGTTACAAGATCAGATGTCGTACATAGAAGTCAAACTGATAAAGCGCTGGTTGTGAATGTGTATGTGTTTCGTGATTGAATGTTGTTCGAATTTTTGATCTATACTTTTATTGTACAGTAGTTACGCTGATGTTGTCAATTGTAGTCAAACTGAATTTCCATTTGATTGGATCAATAAAATTATCTTATCTTAATTAGAGAATGTTCAAATCATGGAAGTAGACTAAATGTAAGAGTTAAAAAAAAACAACTGACAAACCAAACTTCTCAAACAAACAAAATATGTTCAAGTGAGTTTTACATGTTAATTAGTTTTTAGTTGGTTTGGTTAGCTGTATAGAGAATTCTTTCTTGAACACGGTTCTAGTGTTTTGATAGTGGCTGCTTTAAATGCCTATCCTATTATATAGATTTAAGACATGAAATTTTATTGCTTCTGCTTTGGAGTTACAGGATAAAATATATTGTTGAAACTCGCAATTAATCAATAGATAAGAATTCACAAAAAATAAATTTATAAAAAATCTCTGAGAGCTAAGAATTCATATAACATGATGTCTATGTTTGGTTTTTTAAAATGATTTACAAATATAATGTCAAGATGTTATGTGTTAAGATTTCACACAATCTGTGTGCTAGGATTTCATACTAAAGTAATATATCTGGGTGTTAGATTCCATAAAAAAGTAATATCTGGGTGATAAATTCAATAATATCTTAATGCTAGAATACCCTACAGAAATAATATCTGAGTGCTAGAGTCCATACAGATGCTAGAATTTCATTAAAAAGTAATATCCTCGTGCTAGAATCCCCTATGAAGTAATATCTGGTTGCTTGAATTCCCAACAGAAATTATATCAGGGTGCTATAATTCTCACCAGAAGTAATATCTTGGTGCTAGAATTCACTAAAGAAGTAATAACTCGGGGCTAGAATTTCATAACAAAAGTAATAATTAATAGCGCAGCTTCAAATCTAACATAATATACTCACACAAACGCAACGTCTAGATGTTAATTTAAACAGATAACGATAATTATCTTCTCACCTGCATTAGGTTTATCCTGACCCGCATAGTCATCGCCCTCTACTGGTCCAGACATGTACTCTTAACAAGAAAACAATATAGGTGAGAATAAGGTATAGATTTAACAAATTACATTCTGTCTGTCTGTCTGTCTGTCGATTCAATTATCTATATAAATATCTATCTTTCTGTTCAATATTATCTTCTAAAAGTACATTTGGTGTCGACTATCAGACATAGCAGGTGTTCACGTTGTCTTCTTTCAACAGTTGAATACATTCACGTTCAGGAACATTTTGCGTACCGTCTTCTTTCTAAATCTGGATCTATCAGCCTATCAGCCTATCAGCCTATCAGTGTTCAACTCTCAGTACATTCATACGTTCCCTTAACCATGAAACGTTCCTTTTTTTTTCACATCTATCTTTCATTAGTTTGGCAAAGTGCTTTTACGGCCCAATGCTCCACGGGGAGTCAAAAGAGCTAAATCAAGTTTTTGGTTATTAAAAGCAAAATAATCGCTCTTACAAAGGCTGGTCAGCTGTTTAGAAAAGGAATTGTCTTTCTATTTTTATAGGTCATTATTAATTATTATTATTAAATTTGTAAGTCTCAATTATCTCTTAAAATCGAAAATATCAAATAGTATGCTCGAAAGCTAGTTGGAATTCACTAATATTGTAGCAGTATTGTGAATCTGGTATCACATAAATATTTTTTTTGTAATTGTATATATTATTTTTGTTTGAAACTTGGTGAGGTGTGATTTTCACTTACCTGTATCATGTCTCATTGGTCTATCGTCACTACCACCATCTGCTTCACGGGCTAGGAATTCTAGAAAACAAAATTGAGTAGAAATAATAAAAACATGAACTTTAAGTAGCAAGATAAAGCAAATAAAGTAAAGTAAAATAAAGTAAAGTTCCCCTTTCAGACTTTGCGATCTATAGGGCAGATAATGTTAAGTTAAAATATTTGTCTTTGGCCAACGGTTAACGAGCAGGGTGTCGTTACTTTACCCAACTAAAGTCAGGTGTTCATTAGAGTTGGGTGAACTCAGGTGCCCCAAACATTTCCGAAAGTCAAAATCCCAGTATTTACATAGATTTGAACCCAGGTCTACAGGTTCGGAAGCCAATCGCTTGACTACTCAACCATCAAACACCCCCAAGGTCAACAAAGACGGATGTATATTGACGCTAAATGTCGTTCAGTCAACAAATACGATGAAATATAGCTGGACATGACCGAAGTTCTTCAGACATTAAGGTTTACGTAGAGCCTATCTCTCATAGCTAAAAGACCCTTTTTTTTCAAGGACTTTCCACTAAGTAAGTAAGTGTAGAACAATGTAGGCAAGTAACTGTCACAGGTGCTTTAACTCTTTCTCTCCTAACTGACGATATCAGCGTTGATTTCACCAGAATGTGGTAAATAATTACGGAGAGAAAGAGTTAAGGTGCCAAATCTACCACTGTCCTTATTCTCTCTGTGATGTGCCGGGGATTCCTATGTAGATATTGATAATAGATCTAAATATCTTTAGAGATTCAAGTAATGAAGATCATTCGATTCAAAATACAAAAACTTCAATAAAAATTTAGGAAAAAGGAATCACTCTCAATATAGAAAATGTACAAATAAAACTGCATCGAATGAATATCTTCTTTCAAGCTCACTAACAAATAGATTTTAAAAAAATATTAATTCTACAACTGGTAAAACATATGCGACTTGTCTACTTGAGTTTCTTCTCCCAACCTTCTTAGTCTACAACCTATTTCTATCAAATTATCTCTACAAGTGACGCTAAAAGACCGCCAAATCCTACCCCATAATTCCTAGGCAAACCCCCGCTCAAATCAGATCAGATAACGTCAGAGGTTTTCAGTCTTTAGAATTTTCTAGCAAGTAAGGCGGGCTAAATACTAATGTTTACTTCCGGGAATAGTTAAATTTTGATTCAGCTAGACCAGCGGTTCTCAACCTTTTATGCTGGGCGACCCCTTTTTACAATCCCCTACTCTGCCGCGACCCCCACCCACACAGCAATAGAAGAACAGACAATAACAATCCATATTTTCGATGGTCTTAGGCGACCCCTGGCAAATCGTCACTCGACCCCAAAGGGGGTCGCGACCCACAGGTTGAGAACCCCTGAGCTAGACTGATACCTGACATTAAGGAACTATTAAATAGATATTAAGGCACGGATGCTGAGCGTAAATCGCCCTGCTTCGGAAATGTGCTCCCGGGCTTGAATCTCAGTAAAGATTAGGAGTTTAATTTCTGGATGATTAGGGCGCCTCTGGGTCCACCCAGCTCTAATGGGTACCTGACTTAAGCTGGAGAAAATGAAAGGCAGTTGGATCTTGTGCTGGCCACACGACGCCTTCGTTAACCGTGGGCCAAAAGAAAAAGATGACCTTTACATCATCTGGGCCTAGTCATGTGGGAAGGGGGTGGTTAGGTTTGAACCCCCCCCCTCGGAAATGAAATCATCCCCGAAGAGAGGAAGGGTTGAATTTAGGGACATTTTTTTGCTTTGTTTTGTTTATTGTAGGTGAGGTTTTAATGTTAATCCATCACTTACACAGTGCTTCCAAGGGGGATTTCGATTATAAAATTCCCCCTTTAAGGGGGTTTGGAGCTGAAACACCTCTCTTCAATAAAACAAAACAAAAAAAAAGCAAACGACAGTCACCAAATTCCATAATCGTAGCCATTGGGAAGAGGGTAAAGTTTAGAACCCCCTCCAGAGTTTTTATATTAAAAAACCTCCCTCTTTATTATAGAACTAAAGCAAACAATAGTCACCAAAACCATTGAGCGTAGCCAAGAAATGCATTGAATTGCCCCCTCCCTTTTTTTTCCAGAGGATTTTAAGTTTAAAAAACCCCTCCAGTGAATTTGAGTTTAAAAAAGAAAAAAGCAAAGCTACAATTACTAAATTTCATGAGCGCAACCAAAAGCAAATCTATAGTTACCATTTTCTACCAATCGCTGGGTTCCATTAATAAAGTACATCAAATAGAAGATTTGTTTTTTGCCTACAATCTTTTAATAGAAAAGTAGCAGGATAATGCACTGTAGATATCTAAGGGCATTTTTTTTTTTAGTTTTACATACCGGAAATATAGCTTGGCGATGTGACTAGGCTTAAGACTTCGCTGAGGAAGCTCACGGAAACCAAGCTGGCAAGGGCTGACAAGGCTGAATGTTAAGCTATAGAAGGCTGAGTATTAGGCTTGACAATGATAAGTGTTAAGCTAGATAAAGCTGAGTATTAGGCTTGACAATGCTGAGTGCTAGGCTAGATAAAGCTGAGTATTAGGCTTGACAATGCTGAGTGTAAGGCTAGATAAAGCTGAGCATTAGGCTTGACAATGCTGAGTGTTAGGCTAGATAAAGCTGAGTATTAGTCTTGACAATGCTAAGTGTTAGGCTCGATATAGCTGAGTATTAGGCTTGACAATGCTGAGTGTTAGGCTAGATAAAGCTGAGTATTATGCTTGACAATGCTGAGTGTTAGGATAGATAAAGCTGAGTATTAAGCTTGACAATGCTGAATGTTAGGCTAGATAAAGCTGAGTATTAGGCTTGACAATGCTGAGTGTTAGGCTAGATAAAGCTGTGTATTAGGCTTGACAATGCTGAGTGTTAGGCTAGATAAAGCTGAGTATTAGGGTTGAAAAAGCTAAGTGTCAGGCTAGATAAAGCTGAGTATTATGCTTGACAATGCTGACTGTTAGGCTAGATAAAGCTGAGTATTAGGCTTGACAATGCTGAGTGTTAGGATAGATAAAGCTAAGTATTAGGCTTGACAATGCTGAGAGTTAGGCTAGATAAAGTTGAGTATTAGGCTTGACAATGCTGAGTGTTAGGCTAGATAAAGCTGAATATTAGGCTTGACAATGCTGAGTGTTAGGCTAGATAAAGCTGAGTATTAGGCTTGACAATGCTGAGTGTTAGGCTAGATAAAGCTGAGTATTAGGCTTGACAATGCTGAGTGTTAGGCTAGATAAAGCTGAGTATTAGGTTTTACAATGCTGAGTGTTAGGCTAGATAAAGCTGAGTATTAGGCTTGACAATGCTGAGTGTTAGGCTAGATAAAGCTGAGTATTAGGCTTTACAATGCTGAGTGTTAGGCTAGATAAAGCTGAGTATTAGGCTTGACAATGCTGAGTGTTAGGCTAGATAAAGCTGAGTATTAGGCTTGACAATGCTGAGTATTAGGCTAGATAAAGCTGAGTATTAGGCTTAACAATGCTGAGTGTTAGGCTATATAAAGCTGAGTATTAAGCTTGACAATGCTGAGTATTAGGCTAAACAAGTCAGGCTTGTAACACAACACGTTAGCTCTTATGGCAGTCAATGTGTACTTACTTTCATACGTTATTTTGTCAATCTTTTGAACTAAATCTTTAAGGCCTCTGCCCCACAGCAGCTCTAGAAACTTTTCGAGAAACAGGTAAGTTCTAGTAATACATTCTAGTAACATCACATTTCCCCTGTGTGTTCCTGATCTTTCCCGAAGAGATCGAATCTGGTTTTAAAACATAATAAAAAAAAATGGAGCCACAAACAAAAACGTTAATAATCTACTTTTGATTCTTTTTTTGTTTTGTTTGATAACATCTCAAACGTTGCACAATTCGGACTGACATTGCTGAGCTAGTTTAATTTCTGTTTTTATATTATCTCCTTATTCCATCACTTGGCCTCCTTCAGTCGTTATATATCTGATAGTTCGTCCATCTTGGTTCGATGATGACCACTTTGTCATCCAGGGGGCTCAGGGCTTTGCACTGTGGTTTTATGCCTCCTCGTGTGGCTGGTGAGACCTATGTGAGTCCGGAATATTCGGCCGCACACTGGACAGGTTATTCCACCTGGAGCTAGTGTCGTTTGCCTTGGCCGCACACTGGACAGGTTATTCCAGCTGGAGCTAGTGTCGTTTGCCTTGCTTTTGTTTTCTGGCGTTGTTCTTCTGCCAGCGTTGTTCTCTTGTCCTCAGTAGAGCGACTATGATGCATCTCGTGGAACACTTTTTCATGGGACTATGGAGCCTTATATTGGAGAGACATTCCCGTCCACATTTATCGCAGATTAAGGTGGCATTGGCATTGGTGGTAGAGGAGCTGGACATTATTCGTATAGCACGCTTATCAACATAAATGTCAAGGACGCCATAGTAGAACGTCACGTTTGTCAAAACTAATAGTATAAAGAAGAAAGGTATATGTTTGTATGTCCAACATAGAAATCAAAAACCGTTTGACCAATCTTGATAAAACTTGGCATAAATGTTCCTTAGATCATGGCGGAGACAGTAGTGTATGTTTAATGTCCCTCCCACAACCAGGGACCCAAAAATAAAAATAAAAATTAGCTAACTTTATCTCTATTAAAGAAAGAACATTTTCAACAAATCGGGTAAACCCGTTTTCACAGCATTATTTATTTATAGCTTTTATATAGCGCTACTTTCATGCTTTTAGCATGCTCAGAGCGCTTTGGTCCAATCTCATTTGTGGACCAATGGGGGGGAGGGGGTATCTAGGAGTTGTTTTCCATGCTGCCTTTAGGCGCTCAGTAAACATTGTATTGTAAGTATTGTATTGTTGCTAGATTTATTAATCGAGACGTGAAATAGAATGGAAAACTTAAGATAGAGATAACATTACATTCTAGATTTAAGACCAAATACAATTATCCCCTAACCCGTATAGCACTTAATGATAGAATAAACACTAAAGATATTACATTCGAGGTTTATAATATTTACATATTTCTTCTAAAAGTTTAAATCAAAAGAAACTCATTAATTTTGAAGCTAATAAAAAAAACTTACCTCTTCAAATTCTTTTTTAGTGATTAACCCTCGCTCTAAACATTCAGACAACCATCCTTCATCACATTCAATACATTCTGTAATTTCTGCTTGTAAAGCTTGAATTAATCTCTGGTCATGGGAGTGTGCAGCCAGGTCAATGTCTGAAGTTCTCGACAAAAGAGCCGTCCAGATCAATCTGTGATCAGACGATAACGAGTCTCCTGAGTCAGGACCTGTTTAAAAAAGTATTGTTGATAAATAGTAATTTTTAATACTCGATGGAAGTTTTTTTGCAGGTCATTGAATACCTTCGTTAAATGTAGGGTACTAAATGATCTACGTTTTTGTAACAGTTTCTTTGTTGTCTCATATCATTTTGTATCTTTAAATGCTTCTAGAAATTAGCGGCCAGCAAGTGTGTAGTTTGTCTGTGTGTGTGTGTGGGGGGGGGGGGGTGATGCCGTTCCATTAGAAAATGCATAATAATATTTTGGGCCGGTCAACAAGAGACCAAGGCGTGGTCTGAGGGGGTGAGGGGGGCGAGGTGTTTCATTGAAGAATACAGATATAGATGTGTAATATACAATACAGATATAGATGTGTAATATACAATACAGATATAGATGTGTAATATACAATACAGATATAGATGTGTAATATACAATACAGATATAGATGTGTAATATACAATACAGATATAGATGTGTAATATACAATACAGATATAGATGTGTAATATACAATACAGATATAGATGTGTAATATACAATACAGATATAGATGTGTAATATACAATACAGAATGATACAGTCCAAGAATGCAATTTTCTTTTGTACAAAAACTGATGGGCCGAAGAAGTGTGTGCAGTCTAAATTAGCGTGTTGTGGGCTGTTCGAATGAGACCAAAAAAAAATTAGAAAAGAGAGGGAAGAGGACTTCTAGAATTCAAGTGCCAAAAGAGAGTGTGATTGGGGGAAAGTGTTGTAATGCGTGCCCAGGAAGGGCTGCCTGGTCGTGCGGTTTGCACGCTGGACTGTCGTTCGGATTTATCGATGGTCCCGGGTTCAAACCCTGCCCGCTCCCATCCCCCGTCGTCCTGCGGGAGGTTTGGACTAGGTAGTAAACTATCTTCAACTCTGAAGGAACATCCGAAACATGTAAAACAAACAAACATTTTTAATTGAAAGATGGGAAAAAAAGTGCCCCATAAAAAAAGCACATCAATTAACTATTTAGTGGGAAGTGTTGTCGAGAGGCTAAGTACGCTTGAACTTAGCTTGGCTACCTAAGAAGGGGGCTCGAGGTTTGACACCCGACTCGAGCAGAGTTGTGTTTACCCAGCGCCTGTGATATAAAACACCTCCTACCACCCGCTGTTCTACAAATGAGATTAGATTGTAGCGCTATATAAAAACTATAATTTTTAAAATTATTTTCTTTGTTAAATTTCAACATTAACTGCTAATACTTCTCGAAATGCTTTTAATCTTGTTTGATCTATTGTTAAGATTGCATATCTTATAGACGTTACTTCACAAAAAACGATAATTATGTCCTACGGTTGTATAAACAAAGAGTAGTATATATTAGTCTAGTTCAAGCATATTAATGAAGCTATAAAACAAACTCGGGGTAACTTAGAAGAACTGTATCAACCTCTCATTAGTAAGGCGTCTTTCAAGATTTTTCCTTTGCCTTCATACTTTGATTTCAGATACTCTTTCAGAAATTTCTCAGCATGTTTAATTCTCAATTCCGTGTCTTTCAACTTCAGTTTCTGTAAAACATTGTCTGAAAAAGAAATAAAACGAAAAAAAACAAACACTATTAGCAAGTTCCTCAGTGGACGATGTTTTGTCTGTAGTCTCATGAATGCTGTGTCTCTTGTTTTACGTTATTTAAGGGCAAGTTACACTAGGGAAAATGCGAATATTTTTAAAAATTATGTCAATTAAGCTTTTACGCTAATTAGAAACTGTATCCAATTCTGAATAATAATCTGTAATATGTTTTTAGAAAAAATATTAATAAATATTTTAAATAATTAAAATAAAAACATGACTAATGTTTGCTTTTGCCTCATTAAATATGCATAGACAGTGTCTAATTTTCAAAATACTATAACTTTTTTCTAATTATCCGATTTAATTTTTTTTTTCACTGTTACAGTTCTTTTTTTTTAACAAGATACATTTTTTAAAGCCTTATTTTAGTTAAAAGCTTCAATTTCATTAAATAGATTCTTATATCTCTATATCCAAAAAATCAGAACCTTTCTTACAAGGCCTCTTTGGCAGCCATTTTGTTTACTATTTTTACCCACGTTTGTCGGTGCTCTGTGACACTGTTAATTTCTCTACATTATATTACTCTTGTATTCATTCAAGTGTGTTTTAGTTTATTGTATTTAATATTATTTAAATATAACAATGCCTAGACCACGCAAAGATCGTCCTAAGAAAAGGAAATTCCATGGTAATAGGTTTTTTAAAAAGCTAAGTCTAGATCTAGATGATCATGATACTGAAATTGAGTCTAGATCTAGCGAGACTGAAGTCAGTGAAATTCAACCTGTTTCTGAGGACATATTAGAGCTAGATCCAGTAAATCCTGATGCTACTAACACTGGAAATGTTCCTGAAAGTAGTTCATTTATTAAATTAAATGATAGTGTTCAATAGGACAACATTTATTTGGATGATATGACTGGATACCGCATGTTTGATGTTCAAATTTTATTGTGTTTTGTGAATCAATTTCCTTGCTCTAATTGTGAAAAGCATTGTGGTTTTCAAGCTGAAAGAAACACTGGACTTAACTGTACTATATCCTTTGTGTGCCTGGATTGCAAACATGTTTTCATGCTTCAAAGTTTTAAGTAAAATATAAATTTAAGGTTTCAACTGTCTATGTTTTCCATTGGATGCCATTATGAACAAGGTAACAAATTTCTAGCAAATATGAACATGCCACCACCGGTAAGCATTACAAGAAGCAATTATTTTAGAAATAAAATATTAGAAGCCACTAAGACAGTTGCTACAAAATTCAAAGAAGCAGCTGCGGAAGAATTCGGATGTCACTGTGTCGTGCGATGGAACATGGCAGAGGCGTGGTTTCGTGTCAAAAAATGGAGTTGCAACTGTACTTTCCGTTAATCCTGGAGGTGCTCCTAAAGTAATAGACACATTTACCAGCAGTAACTATTGTGATAAATGTTGCAAAAGCAAAAAGAAACTTACTCCTGAACAGTTTGTAGCTTGGAAAGCAAACCACGCAGCTGAATGTGACGCTAATCACACAGGCTCTTCTGGTGCGATGGAATCACAAGGGATCCTACAAACTTTCCGACGTTCACAGATGTACGGCTTAAACTATACAGGCTATTTGGGAGATGGTGACTCAAAAAGCTATAAAACTGTTGCAGATGCAGATCCACCAATATACCCCGGTAAGACGATTAAAAAGTTGGAATGCTGCGGTCATGTACAGAAAAGAACTCTAACAAAGGAAAAGTTTTTGAAGAAGATGGCAAACACTACAAAGGGATGGGAGGAGTAAAAAGGCTTACTGAAGCAGCAATTCTAAGAATCCAGGGCCATTATGGTGGTGCCATTAGAAATAATACCAACCTTCTACAGATGAAAAAGGCAATTTGGGCAATTTGGAAACACAGGTGTGGAGACCATAGTGATTGCGGCCATTGGTGTCTAAAAGAACAAAACATAGCAGTGGCAAACAAAAATAAACTCCCCAAATATATTACTGATGCTATGAAACCAATATTTGAAGATATAACTTCCAGATGCACTGTTGCAAAAGTGTTTACATGGTGGCACGCAAAATGCTAACGAGTCGTTCCATAATTTAATATGGAAAAGATGCCCCAAAAACCAATTCGTTGGAAGAAAAAAGCTTGAGATAGCTGTTCATGATGCTACAATTGTATTAAATGATGGGGAACTTGGACGAAAGCAGATATTTCCACTTTTGGGATTACTATTCGGATATTATGCTGAAACATCATTTCGAGCTGCGGACAAGAAAAGAATTTTGTCATCTTTAAATGCAAAAAATATATCAAAAATGACATCCAGGTGTAAAAAAAAACATTCATTCAAATGCAGAACATGCTATAGGGATGAAGGATATTTACCAGGAGGCTTTTAATTGCAAGTTTTTGTTTTTATTATTCATAGGTATTATGGTTTTTCTTGATTTTCTCAAAATGTTTTTGGTTGGTTTTGTCAAAAACTATGCAAGCTAGAGCTTTGAAATTTGAAAAGTTTTGTTCTATGTCCATATGGAATCAAAACATGCTACCAGAATTACAATCTATTAAGTAGTTTTAAAGTTATGGTCTCAATACTTACCCCTACCCCAACCAGTTTCAACAGTTTTATGGTTCCCACACTAAAAAAGTCATTAAAAAAAAGTGTTCTCACTGATTGTAATAAATGTAGATCATCATGATTGGAATAACATGCTGAAGACACTGTGCAAATTTCATTTGAAAATATTTAATAGGTATTAAAATATCTTGACATGTGTGTTCATGTATTTTTTTTTTAGTTTTTTGACTATTTTACCCTATTTTTGTGAAAAATTTCACTTTTTAAAGTTTTTCACTATTAAATAATCCATCCAAAAATATAGACACTTAAATAGTGACTGATTTGTTGATATTTCAATTTGGGAGTTTAACCTGCCCTTAAATGATTTTTTTTGTGTGTTGTAGCCGTTGGCTATAAGACAAGGTCTGAAAGAAGTACTTTACTTTTTAGGGAAATGATAATTGTATTTTGTGTTACGGGCAGTCTTTTTTTTATTTATTTAATACATAATTGGTAAATTCCTAGGGGAGCCCAACTTTGTACATGCTGGATTTTGTTAAAGAGAGCATTGATTTTTGGAATGATGTAAAACAGGGCCCGATTTAAGTATGTGGCGTCCCTGTAGCGGAATTTTGTAGAGGCCCCTACACTTTTTTGTAGCATAAATAAAATCAATTTTTTCACACTTATCATTAATCATATTGATATTTATTAACAAGCCATATTTTAGAATGGAGAACTTTTAAATTTTACCTAATTTTAGTATTTAAAAAAAAGGTTGCAATTATTTAATATGCAATTGTAGTACAATAAACAAATGTTTATTTTGCATATTTTTGAGTTTGTGGAGAGTAAGACCATGGATGACCCACTGCCGTAAATCCGAAACAACATTGCGGAAAAAAGTTAGAGTTCATAAACCGTCTAAATTTTGAGACTTAAAATCTCTTTTGTGGAGGCCCCAGGGCTTTAGTCCCCCTGTCCTGCCTTTAATCCGGCCCTGATGTAATACAATGAACTGAGATACAATATTGAACAAATTTTAGCTTTAGTTATTTTTTCATCTGGGGCCTTAGGAAGTGATAGCTGATGAAGACTAAATGGAACCAGCAAATGGTTTTGAGTGACATGATAGATAATTGAAATTTCTTAACCATCCTGTGTGCGAATTTCTATTTGTTTCAAATGACTATACTTATAGTGAAAGCCTATATAAATGTATTAATTAAAGGGATTACAAGCTTCTATTGAGATTATAAATAGACCAAAAGTGAGATTCGAATAACTTTTTAATGTTGAATCACATCAATGAAAAGAGGGGCAGTAGCAGAGCTTCGAGCCGGGTGTCCCGGGTTCGAATCATGGTGAAGACTGGGATTTTTATTTTCGGGATCTTTGGGCCAACCAGCTCCAATGGGTACCTGACATTAGTTGGGGAAATGTAAAGGCGGTTGCTCGTTGTGCTGGCACACGACAACCTCGTTAACGGTAGGCCATAGAAACATATGGTGTTTGCATCATCTGCCCTATAGCACTAGGTCTGAAAGGGGAACATTACTTTATATGAATGAAAGAATAACATTCAACCCTCCTAGTCTGCTAAGACTTACTTGGTATGATTGGATTAAAGATGTGTGAACCTGTAATCAAGTCATAGACTCGTAGATTATGTTTTATAAATTCAAAATGTTTCCTGATCCATTCGTCGATCTCCTCATTGCTTAATTCCATAGAGTCATCTTCAGGTCCACTACCATTATAGCACGCCATGGTGGGCAAAGCAAATACAGAAATAAACGGTTTGTAGAATTTTTATGAACTCTGCTAAAGAAAAATAGATGTTAAAATGAATCCAAATTAAATACATCATATACACAAACAAAATGGATTAGCCTATATTTTTATCTTACAACTTAATTTTTGTAAGCGGGTTAGTATTTCTCATAAGATACCTCATCGTCTATCTCCGCTCACTTGCTCCCCCCCCCCCTTTAACAAATGTCATTTCATCTCCATCTTATATCTAAAATTTTAAAGCCTCAAGTCCCTCCCCTCAACGGACTTGTAAGGCTTCCACTTTTTCTTTTACCCCTGAGGTGTCCATCGCCGTGCAGTCATGCCAATTGGCCAATAAAATGTCTTCATTTTAAAGACATAATCAAGTCATGACTTATGTAATGGTTATTACTACATTAGTTGATTGATTTTTTTACTACTTTACTTTACTTTCTACTGTTTCCATCGATTCTATCACTGATCGAATAACACTTGATTGAAAGATAGATTTTCTACTGTAATGTGTAATGACTGTTTGGATATAAGTACGAGACATAAAACATGCTGAGGCGTATCGAAGGTGCCAGGCACCCGGAACATCAAGGTCTGTTAGCGCCCCCCACCCGATCTCCAAATAGTGTACCAGTCGACAGAAAGCATTAACAAACGTACTTAATGTGTAAACAAAGTTATGGAAAATAGCTTATATTAAGTGATGGGAGAGCACTTTTTGTTCACCGCCATGTCTTTTAATATTATTATTTCTACATAACCATTAATTGATTATTTTTTTGGATTGATTCGTGCGTTGAATAACTGTGCTAATTTTTCTTCTCCCGAACTAATATCAGTTACCCTTTTGAGATGAGTGAACTCAGGGGCGCAATAAAATTCCCGAAATTCAAAATCTTAGTCTTCACTGGGATTCCAACCCGAGACCCCTCGGTGCGAAAGCAAAGCGCTTTACTCAGCCAAGCCCTGAAGATATACCATAATAGTAAATAAATGCATGAAAAATTAATTTTAAAAAACTCAATTAATTAGGTACAAAAGCTCCGACCTGTTCCTGTATCGAACTCTTCACAGAAGTCTAACACAAAGTTATAAAATAGTAAATTACTTTCAAAGAGTGTGAATTAACAGAATCTTGTCAAGTTTCCCTTTTAGACCTTACGATCTATAGTGCAGATGATATAAAAGTCATCTGTTTCTGTGGCCCACGGTTAACGAGGGTGTCACGTGGCCAGCACAACGACCCAAATGCCTTTACGTTTCCTCAACTAATGTCAGGCACCCATTACAGTTGGCTGGACTCAGAGACATCTAAAGATACCGAAATTAAAACGTTTAGTCTTCACTAGAATTGGAACCCGAGACCCGCGGTTCGAAAGACAAACGATTTACCACTCAGCCACCACTCCTCCAACAGAACATTGAGAGCTTTATTATTCATTAATAAAAAAGGAAGATGTTATTTAAGGACCTCGCCGACTTGAGGTATTCCCGACTTGAGGTATATACTATTACTATCAAACGGAATAAAATAGCACACTTCCCTGTATGTGATGTGTTTTCTACAATAATAGAGTTAAAGGTCGGTCATAGACATGTTGATCTGCATAGTTAGTCAAAACCAAAGGTAGTGCTATAAACATCAAATATATTCAATGGCCATGTCAACAACAACAACAACTTGGCACCGTCTAAAAATAATGAGTTGACCTAATTAGACTGTAATATAGGCCTACAATAAATGATAATTAAACTACGTTACCCGTTAACAGAAATGAAACACTTCCTCACAGATACTGAAAATGAAACTGAAACTAAATCAAGGCTGTCACCAGTGGATGAAGCTTCTCAGTGACTAGAACATACATCTACATTCGTGTTATTGATCTGATTCATTCCCAGAACTACACAATTGGAATAGGCCATTCAAACTATAGAGCTGCAGATCCGGGAATCTTTCTAGACTACACCACTCTAAATTTACGGACCCGGGAATCTATCTAGGGGACAACACTCTAGATCTAATTGGAGACCAAAAAAAATAGTATAGACTTACACACACACACACTTATGACTGTGTTCAAGTTATCGTTTTAATCCATGTGTTTATGTGTATCGCATTAATATGTAAGACCTATATAGGTCTACGTATCACTTGTGTCACTTCATGTGTGACACAGCAGGTCTAGTGCGACGAACTGAACAGATGACATAGGCCTACTTATTTAAATTAATTAGCCTACAAATGAAATACTGCGCTCCTCACTAATTTTCCGACTCGAAACCAAGCCTTATTATTATTTATATTAACCTTTATTTATAGTTTTGCGCTATTTGTGATTCTAAAAAAATGGTTAAATTTTGCTTTCGTTTTAGGACTCTTTCACATCAGTTTCCTGGAAGTCCAATTGACAGTGGTTCTCTAAATCACAAAATGGAAAGACACATTACATTATAATGCAAATGTTGTTTCAAAGCGTTAATTTTGAATTTTAAATGAACATATAGTCCCATATTGAGGTAGTTAATTATAAATTACTAATAACAATCAAGTCTTGGCAATGAGGAAATCGGAAAACCAAAGGCTCATATCTCTAGAACCACTGAGCATAAGGGAAAGTGGATAATGTTTTGTATTATGCCAATCCCATTTGTTGTTTTTGTAAGAGTTTAGAGGATTAGCTGAATCTGAATTTTATCGTTAAAGAATTTTTTTTTATATAGTTAAGTGACCTAATGGGCAATGGAGTTCGTGAGTTACAGCTATTTTTAGTTAGCTATTTGGGTATATCTGGTTCACAGATTATAGAAAGTATTAATAGACTTAGATCCGATGGGATTTTCACAGTCATATCTTTGCTTAGATTTTCGATTTCCGTAAAGGAAATAAAGCAATATTAGGTATTGGGTTGTCTGTCTGTTAGTCTGTCAGGTTTAGATCTAGAAAAGCTATTGAAAAATTATATTTCGCTATATTTTATAACTTGAAATTTTAGATTAAATATAAATATATAGAGAGTGAAACAGAGAGAGAGAGAGAGAGAAAGAAAGAATGAAAGAGAGAGAAAGCTAGAGAGAGTGGGCCGTAAAATTGTTACAGTTACACTAACTCACGGGCTAAAAAGGTGATTGTTAAAATGTCTAAGAAATTTAAATTAGAAAATGTATGAACATCTACTGGTGTATAAGAATGTGGTGGTAAGAAGAAACTGGGGAAAAAACAAACTTATATATATATATATATATATACTATCAATAATATAGTAACTGAAAACACTTAATTTGTTTGAATAAGATAAGCTAACATAGTACGGTAATATATTTAAACACATCTTCGGTAATTTTTGACGGTTTGTATGCAAACTTGTTGATGTTTTAGAATTACTTTATCCAAGCACTTCCTTTGCCTGCACTATAGCACAGAGGATAAAAGCCTGTTTGTTTTTACTTCTGTTCAATTTTTAGCTAACGAAGTTTTTTGTTTTTTTTTGCAATAGTTTTTGTTTCAGTATCTCTGGTTTCTAACTCTCTCTCTCTCTTATTCTCTTTCTCCTTCTATCTTTCTCTTTTGTTCTCTTTTTCCTTCTTTCTCTTTCTCTATCTTTGTTATATTTCTCTCTTTCTCACTATTTTTGTCTTGCTATTTTATTTGACAGGAACAGATCTTTAAAATAAAACTATTCAGCTTGAATAAATATTTGAAACTTCTTACTGATTTATTTTTTTCGTTATGTGATGGATCTAGTTTTCTTCATGGTGAAGTTTAGTCCTCAATCCAATGTGCACTTTAACTTAAAGGCCTTTTTTGTTTTCAAGAAATACTAAAGGGATGAAATGATTAGTTTACACGCACACACACACACTCACACACACACAGATCCACACTTAGCGCCACCATGTTTTTTTTATTTTCTCCAGCAGCCGCAAGATAAAATGTAATATAATCCCATAGAAATGTTCCTAAAAAAATCTACGTATTTTAAGTGACTTTATGAAAAGCAGC
The DNA here is from genome assembly GCA_036873155.1 of Biomphalaria sudanica. Taxonomy (NCBI): domain Eukaryota; kingdom Metazoa; phylum Mollusca; class Gastropoda; family Planorbidae; genus Biomphalaria; species Biomphalaria sudanica. Next base: position 1,914,804 of record JAZGLO010000291.1, read on the forward strand.
ATTCAATAATAATAGTATTCTTCAATTGTAACGCAAGAGTCTTTTAAAGCAGTTTGCTCTTGTAAGCTAATGAGAGGGTCAAGACTGAAATAAACTCCTACTTGTTGGAAAGCAAGTAACATAACATTGGTCCACATAAGAGCTTGGACCATAGCGTACTGAACATGCTATAAGCCTGAAAGACTCGCTATAGAAATAGTTGTTCTGTTGTTCAAACAAATCGATTCTTTTGTTGTCTCTCATTTCTCTGTCTACTTATTGCTTGTAACGCTTCACTATAGCAAGAAGTCCTGTCCGTGAGCGTATACAATCAAGTTCTTCTGTTACTGTACAGCTTATTTCTACACAACACGGTGCACGAGATGTTCAGGAGCGTCAATTTATTTATTGAACTTTTTACTGAATATAAAGAAACATTTCGGTCAAATGCGGGAATACCCGCTCAAGCGAATGAAGATTCAAAGGAACATTTTTTTGAGTCGAGTGCGGATATACCTTTCTGAAAATGTGTTCAAAATAGCCAAATTTAATAATAAGTTTGAATAATTATTTCGCTGGAATCGTTTAGTTTTTTTTTTTTATAAATAAATGTCAAATCTCTATGAAAATCCTAAGAGTAGTTTTCGAAATCTGTGTCCACCAACCCATGAAAAGTTTGCAAGCTAGTGAGTTTTTTTGTTGTTTTTTTTAAATGGGTTTGATTCATTCTTATTGTAATTATAGATCCTATATAACTTTGTGATCATTCTTTCCCTTAGTCTGGCAAACAAAGACATTAGTGTCACTACAGCTTCGTCGATCTTTTTGTGAGCATTAAAATTAACATACTAACTAGGACGTTTAACCAGACAGTTCCCATGCTGCATTGTGGGAACGTGTCTAGAGAACATTCTGAAGAGTTCATCTCTAAGAACGCGTCGCATAACAAAACCTTTGTTGGTTTGCTTTGTACGCATGTCAACAACTACAGAATGGTGTGAGACCCTTCGCCGGAACAGAACAAAAAAAGTAAGAGATAAATGACCTTATATCAGGCTGGCCCACTGACCTATATTTGTGCATGTGCACCGCATTACTGTGTGTGTCAAAGAGACATGCGCACATGCAATATAAAGTTTACCCTTCGTGCAGGATGACGTCACCTCTGAGAAAGTAGAACATGACCTTCTTTTAGGTGGATGAAGTCTTCTACCAGCATCTGCCTTTGTCTCATTTTATAATTGAAGCATCTACATTTTTTTTTCTTTACCTCTAGTAAGCTAATTTATATGGATGGGACTCTAGTTAATTTTTTTAGTAATTTTTTTTTCCTTTGAATCTCGGGTAGTAGTAGAAGATGGGGGAGGGCTGGAGGCTAATTGGACCTGCTAAAGGGGTAAGATGGAGAGTGCAGTAAGAAACTGTTGCAATGTAGGGTTCAATGCGCCTTTGTCTATGATCAATAGTAGCCCACAAGACCCTAGAAAGAAAAAAAAAAAGTGAAACAAAATGTTTTTTTCAATAAATTTACAAAAAAAAAATAATAATAATTGGCATTCTTTGTGTATATGGGGGCGCGGTGGTTCAGTGGTTAAGCGCTCGGCTTTCGAACCTGGGTTCGAACATCAGTGGACTGGGATTTTGAATTTCGGGATTAGTAAAGCGCCCCTGAGTTCACAAAACTCTAATGGGTACCTGACTTGAGTTGGGAAAGTAAAGGCTGTTGGTCGTTGTGCTGGTCACATGACACCCTGCTCGATAACCTTTGGCAATACAAACATCATCTGCCCTAAAGATCTCAGGTCTAAAAGGGAAACTTTACTTTTACTTGGTGTATGTCTCCTAATTACGTTCTATTTCGGAGATAAAAGATACATTGAAATAACTTTTAGTTTCTACACTCCGAAAGAAAATATTCTGAAAAAACCCGAGATCATTGGGCAGCTTACTACAGGACGATTACTAAAAAGTATTTATTATTTTTGTCCACATGTCTCCAATTAATGATTGTACCAATGGTATTATAGATATTGGCTATGGGGCGGTGTGGATGGCCTGGAAAGGGTTGGCACTTTCTGCTGCAATCCTTGATCTAAATCTAAATCAAATAAAATTCGAAAGCGACTGACATGGTTTTTATTCGTAACTAAAATTTATATTCTTTTCCTGACCATTTGTTTCTTTTTGGGGTGGGGTATATACATCAGAGCTACAACGCAATAACTTCTGTACATAGTTCTCCTTGTGCTGAAGTAAGGTCCCACACGCCATACATCAAAACTCTGAACCCAAAGATTCACGTGTTTTTTTTTTAGTTTTGCGCGCGAAGTCATTGTTTAAGTAGTACAGCAAGGACAAAAGAACATTGTCGAACTAAGGGCAATAACCAATATATATTTATTCTCCTTCGTGTTCTACACTGTGCACGTTTCCTAAAGAGCCAAAAGAAAGCCACATGGAGTCTAATCCTCGCTTTAAAGATCCGGCCACATCAATGGCATGGGTAAGTTGAATTGGAAACTTCCAATACGTCCAAACAAATATTCTAACCCATTTCTAAGCAACACACTTTATGTCATCTGTAATAGGGTCATTAGCCTTCCATTTCAGGTATTTTGTAATTGTTCTTATATTTTGTCTATATGTGAAATACAACTACATATTTTGCTTATGTAAATAGAACAAAGTCGGTAATATCGATCAACTCCCACGTATGAAATTTTATTGGGGGCAGGGTCGGCTTGAGCATGATGAGACCAGGCAGAGAAGAAATAGTGAAAACTTGTGTTGTTGCTAGAATACCTTAGGCTTTGAATAAATTGCGTAATTGTATTTTTTCGATGTTTATTTGCTTTTTTTTTTTAATTTCATTTGGGCCCACCCAATTCCAATGATCTAAGGCCGGCCCTGCTTGGAGCTATTTACATTTGAACATTCAGATGTAAAAAGTTCCAATCTAATACTACATAATGTCTTTAAAAAAAACAAGCGATATTCATTTGTACACACAATATTTCAAACAAATTGCCTATTTGTAAATTGTATATAATGAAAAATGGATAACACTATAAGAACTGTTAGAATCTGGTTGTAATCATTTCTTGATTGTAAACCTTGATTGCAGTCTATAGCATGGAAACTGTGGTATGGCCTTAGTTACGATATTAATTAGCACAATTTGTTCAAATGTTATGTGGCAGAGTGTCGGTTCGGGGGAAATCAAATCCCCACCGGCTCTGGATCGGAATGCGAGACCTTGCATCCCTTCTGGAAGTATCTGGAGTCCCCCCTCCTTGGATTCGTGTTCTTACCGCCCCCGCTTTTTTTTCTTCGTTATTTCCACCTCCTAATTTTAGGTAAATTAAAGAACTGAATGCTGTACCAAGGAAGGAACGAAAAGGTGAAGGTTGTCTCATGTACATAGAAGTTTCCCACGGTCAAAGGCCGAGATTAGAACAAATATATAAAAAAGACGGGGGTGGGGGGATAACTGGATGTCTGTTTTCTGTAGAATGTCTGATGTCAGACATTAGGTGAGACTCACGGATGTGCACACCCGGGTTGTTTGTAAATAGGCTACATGTCTATGTATTTTTTTAATAAGTGTTTTTTGACTTGCTGTCATTAGTTGACATTGTGTGTTGCTGTGTAGGTCTTCTTGACATGGCATAGCAAAGTTTTGATAACGTGTTGTATGTATGTGCGGGTTTGTATGTGTGTAGATGACATCGTAAGGCTCTTCAAGTAAGTGCTTGTTCATAGTGAAGTGTGCGCTACATTAGTGCGGTGTCCATAAGTGTAAAGCTACAGAGTAACCTTGGTGTGTGCCAAATGTGTCATTGATATTTCACGTTTAGTCGAAGTGTGCAAGTGTAATCAAGTGTGTCAGCTGTGTACATGACATTAAATGTATGGAATAAAAAGAAAGCTGTAAAGCCTTAATTCAATGTCAATAGGTTTCACAACATTTTTAATGACATTGATACGAAGCAAAGATGTGCCCAAAGTCATGTTGTGTTGGCAATGACATTTGGCGGGAGTGCGGGGGGGGGGGGTCCTTCTCTATATCATTAACCTGGTGGTATAACGTGTGTTAGATCTTGAAGCAACATCTGAGGCTTCCAGGAGTGGCTGGCAGGTCGTGGAGATCGACACGATGGTTAATAGTTCGGTTGGGAGGGGGGAGGGGGGGGACTTCATTTCGCTCACAAAGCCTGAGTGTTACGTCCTAATTCAAAGTGTTCCAGTCAATGAAATGACCATAAAATTTTATTTTATTTATTTGTATTTATTCTAATTTTAAGTCTTCTGGATGAAGAACTAGTTTAAAATGTTCATTCTTGAAACAATCTGTACAACTAAGAGTAATGGAACATATATGAACTATTAAAATAGAAAATACATGTAGATAATAACAGATATAGCTTTGATAGAAAGATCTGATGTTATGTCTGATCTGATATTATGTTAAAAGTGTACAATACTTGAAGAAGATACTATGAAACAAAAGATATTATGACCTATACAAATACTACGGACACAGACACTTCTTAAGCTGAATATTGGAACATTATACAGTTCATGTATCTCTTACCTCATGGGTACCTATGAACAACAAAATGGGAACTGCTGCTATATTTTAATGTCTTGCACTTCATAACAGCCACACAGACTTTCAAAGTGAAATGGAGGGGGTGGAATAGGATAGCGACTGAAGCCTATAAACCTATTGACAGTGTCAGTGAAACGTGTCTTCTGTGTCACCGCCATCTTTATTCAGTTTCAGATTATAGTCAAGGCATTTTAATCTAGGACTAAATATTAATCTAGGTCAAATATTAATTTAGGTCTAAATAATAATCTAGGTCTAAATTTTGTTTTTTTAATACAGTTACTAGCCGAATATAACCTCCGGCATGCGAGCCAGGATTACCTGATTTGTAAAAAAGTTTCGCTCTTTAATAGTTTAGGTATTTTCTTATATTTTAGAAACCCCCTCTCCCCCCGACTGGAGGGGCATTGAACATTCACTAGTGTCTCCGCCATGATCTATGGAACATTTATGCCAAGTTTTATCAAGATTGGTCAAACGGTTTGATTTCTATGTGGAAGAAACGTACATACATACATACATACATACATACATACATACATACATACATACATACATACATACATACATACATACGTACATACGTACATACATACATACATACATACCTACATACATACATACATACATTCATACATACATACATACATACATACATACATACATACATACATACATACATACATACATACATACATACATACATACATACGTACATACATACATACATACATACATACATACATACATACATACGTACATACATACATACATACATACGTACATACATACGTACATACATACATACATATACATACATACATACATACATACATACATACATACATACGTACGTACCTACATACATACATACATACATACATACATACATACATACATACATACATACATACATACATACATTCATACATACATACGCCTTACATTCTACTTTATATTGAAAAGAACAAACTTATGCTTCACATTTTAAGCGCTTGACTATTGTGTACGTATTTTGTCCTCCACTAGTTTACTCCGTTAGCTCAGTCGGTAGAGAATCAAGCAATGAAATCTGGGTTCAAGTCTTCAAGTTCCCAAAAAAAATTTTTAATTTTTTTTTTAAATAGCGTTTTCCGCACAATTTAATTTTAACACTTCGATCTCCACAAAAAGTTAAGATGGAATCTATCGCCTCTTGAACACTCAATAAAACAAAATGAATGGTGTCTGAAAGCATCCGAGAGAGACTTTCAAATATTTCAATAAAAAGATTAAAGTCCTTGAATGCTCATATCGCTCATAATGTATGTAAGACTATTTTCTAAGGCGTACAGTGTGTGCGTGCGTGCGTGTGTGCGTGTGTGTGGGGGGGTGGAGGAATAAATGATTTTCGTAATCAATTTCTCCATAAAAAAAAATATATGTTTGGGCAGGGTAGCGTTACAAAGTGGGCCGTGCCATTGAGATGTAACAGATATTAAAATTCAAATGTTTAGATAGGCGGAACAAAAAAGAAAACAAAACTGTGGGGTAAGAGAAGATTGATCTATACATCTAGTGAACAGGGGCCAGAAATGTTGGGGGGGGGGGGGGTATTTTAAACTGGGCCGTTCTAATCAAACGTAACATTTACTAGAATACAATGGGGACAAATCGGGGGCTGTTGAAACGCGGGCAGTTTTAGTGAAAGTGCACACAAGATAAGGGACGGGGAGGGGGTATTATTTGAGCATTTGCAGGATGTAATAAAAAAAGTTAAAAAAACAGGCCAAAAAAATATCATGAAGCATATCAAATATTTCGAAAAAACAACTGAAAAGCAGAAGACTGTAGACGTATGGTGTAAATAAGACTAGGCATTATTGGTTACGGAGGAGTGTTGGTGTGTGTGTGGGGGGGGGGGGGGGGCTGTGATACTCAAATTTACGGTCTGGTCTAATTCAACGTAATAGATACAAGAATAAACATGTTTTGGTGAGCGTTTAACTTTATAGAATTATCCATTATTTTGTTATAAAGAATAAAGGGATAGGTCCACTGCCAAATAAAACAATGTCTAGTCTGGGAACAAATCAAGAGGGAGAAGCCAGTGGGTAATGCTAGTCATTGTATAAAGTCGAGATATTACTAATACCTTCTAGGCTACGGTCGTTTTGTTTTATGCAGATCTAGCCAATGGGTCATTGTGACATTAGTAGATAAAGGTTAATTGGTCAGATTACAATTTCTCGTGACCTTCGAAAGTGGAAAGGTCTGAACTTTACTTTTTCTAAAAATATATATATATATCTTAAGGCCTTTAAATAAAGATGAACACAGCGTGGCTGCTTTAAGCTTGCATTACTTGCAATCCATTCAGGGCATACTAATTCACTTCCTGTGTATTGCCTCTTGTGGTTTGAGAACCTGTGCGCCGGAGACAGAAAGTTGATTGCTGTTATTTAAGAAGCTGTGTTGGAGTGTGTGTGTGTGTGGGGGGGGGGGTACATTTATTGAAAAAAACATAAAAGCTAAGTAAAAACAGACGTTATATACACACATACACCTCCACCCTCCTCCCTCTCTCTTTTATTCCTCCCTCCTTTCTCTCTCTTTATTTCTCGCTCTTCCTCTCTCTCTCTCTCTCTCTCTCTCTCTTTCTCTCACTGTCTCTCGCTGTCATAACTAGTGCACAGTTCCTGACTATTAAGGATACACTCTCCACCCTCGCACGTAACACGTTACTTACCCCCCCCTGCACGATTTCTATTCCTAAAGTTCCCAATAACGCAAGCTTCCACCACATATTGGTTTGCTGTTTACTTTTGATGAGTTCAGCATGGATTCGTACATTTAAAAAACAAAGGCGTATCAGGCAGGCTCGCGCAGAGGTAACCTAGCTCGTATTAACTTTTGAATTTAATTAAGAGCAGAGATAAGCGGACGTTGCCAACGGGGGCCAATCTGAGTTTGGGGACGTATCTAAAGCGATGACAGTAAAAAAAATTTATTACATGTGTATCTGGCTTGTTTTCTTAAGTTTTCTTTCTAGAAGATCGCAAACAAGATTAGTCAATATTTCTGAAATGTGAGGATGAGGGGCCACATTTTGCTTGGCTGCCTACAAGGGGACTTGAGTTCGAATCCCGACTCGAGTGTATTTGATGAGCGCCTAAAGGTAGCATGGAAAACTTCCTCGAAATAACACTTTCTCCAATGGTTCCTTAAAAAGAGATTTCACTATAGCGCTCTGAGCACGCCCTAAGCATGGACGTTGCGTTATTAAAGAGCTGTAATAAAATATTGTGATTGGAACAATTATCTACCAATGTTAAAGAACTTCAGGGAACAGTACCAGTATCTTTCATTGTAAACTTTTTAGCACTGCAGAATGCATTGTTTAACATAAATTTTTTATGGAAGAAGCATTAGACTTGCGCTTGATGACATATTTAAAAACAAATAGGGAAAACACTTTCGTTAATAAAGAGTTGATATGAAGGTCAACTGCACATTTTGAGATGTTGTTCAAATTTCAGATCAATTCTTTTTTTTTTTAGTTGGCTACAGTCCATTGACATTGTTTAGTTTATCCTGAAAATCTCCAATATTTGCAGCACTTTGTTTTAAAGGGAGGCTTTCAAAATCGACATAAAAATCATGCTTTTGAAAATACAAGTAATATAAACAAAAAATAAAAAATCAGTTCCCAATGTTCAAACCATAGTGTCATTTAAACAAATCCTATTTTAGTAGGTCCTGGAAAAGATAAAAAAATAAAACAAATTTCCCGGCATGGGAATTCGAACACACGACAACGCTCTAACAACTCAACGGTATTCAACCATATTGTAATAGGTCAAACATAAATATATAGATCTAGATCTAGTGGAGATTATCATGCGTGGCGGCAAATCCGTAGATAGCCAGCTTTTTTTGGTGTATCCGGTGTACAAAATAAAGGACGTATGTCTTTTAAAAGTTGTGTTCGAGCATCGTCTGGCCCTTCAAAATGTGAACGTGATTGGTCTGATCACACGCAATCACGTGATTGGTCTGATCACACGCAATAACGTGATTGGTCTGATCACACGCAATAACGTGATTGGTCTGATCACACGCAATAACGTGATTGGTCTGATCACACGTGATTGTTTTAATGGCACGTAATGTTTCACCAGTCTTCCTAAATAACAAACTTAATTACTTTGGTCATATTGTTTGTAATTTAGTTCAAATATAAAAAAAACACATGAACAAACGAAAAGAAAAAAAAAAAGTTGTTTTCCCACATAGGCTCCAGGGGGAGTCGAACCCTCGACCTTCTGCTTACTAGGCAGACGCTCTAACCAACTGAGCTATGGAGCCAACGAGCATGTGGAAAGATATTAAAACCGTATCAGTGAATGTATGCTACATAAAGGTCTGATATACAAAGATAAGTTTTATTTCACCCAGTCCAGTTATATACACTGTACATTCTTATCGGTAGAGAATGTAATAAATGTTTTTGTAAATGGATCTAAATACTTGGCCTCTAGCTAACATTTAGCTACCATTTTATCACATAGGCGTTAACTAGCCCTAAGAACTACAGATTCACTTTTAAAAAACATTAGCCAGCAGGGACACCAGAAATATTTGTATTTGTTGACGAAATAAAAAATCATAAAAATAGTAGAGTTGTAGAAAACTACTTTTATATTATTAAAAACATGTTACAAATAGTATTTAAATGCTTCTTATTACTTTCGTTTGAGCCTTTTTTTAAGAATTTAACATAGGCCTTATACTATACGTGTAGTGAGATAAAATAAGTATAACATGGCATATCTTATACCTGCTTAAATTAAGCAATCTGTATATGGTGTTACGACCCATACTAGACTTATGGAAAGTTTGGTGGACTATATTACTTTAAAGGCAAGTGCTTTGTGTATGTCCATTTACTTTGACTATACAGTTTGATAGAATGTTAGATCTTGTTCTTCTGTTCGGTTCTGAGGTATACACAATTTTTTTAAAAAGAAAATAGCACTTTTTACATTGAACAAGTTACATTCTTTTTATCTACATAAATTTACATATGTAATGTACATAGTGTATACACTGCAATGTCAGCAGAAAAGAACCATTTAGATTTTGAAGTAGCCTTTCTTGGTTAACATTTTCATGTTTAGTTTTTGTTTTCCTTGTGGCTTTTTAGTTGAATTTGTATTTCTTTCTAGCAGAACGTTGCAGTATTTTAAAAAAAAATATCTTTTTTATTCCAACAAAAAATCATTATTTGTAAAGTCATATCTTGACGCCATCTGTCAGTCATAAGTCAAGAATGAGGAAACGTAGGCCTAATTACCTTCCCTTCACCTTTATAAACCCACACGCCGTCCTCAAACTCTACCAAAATATCCTTCTTTGTTTGGAAAAGACAGGGTCCTATATTTACATGATGTACTTTCTGACAGACCTACATTGGACGTAACTCCCGAAACATCTTTCTCTTCCTGAAAAACTTCGGCTTCGCTTCGATGCTCTAGCTCCTCCCTCTCCCCCACCCCAGCTTTTGAAACCGTAGAGTGATTGCACATGATGCTTGGCAGCCGCCCTAGGATGTTGGTTTTTTATCCCAGCGTGATGCCTAAGAAAAGTAAAATTGGTTGCAAGCAGCACCCAGCAGGGCGTCCACTTTCTAACTGGTCTGCAACACAGGCCCCCACTATGTCTTGTTGAGCAGAAGGATTGAAGAGGCATGCCATCTGATTCATACAAATAGTAGTGCACTCGAGTGCATTATCATCAGTAAAATATACCACAAACACACACACACATTCACACTCATACACATTGGAGATTTTAACAAGCTTTTTAATGCATCCGGCGTTAAAAATAAGAAAGTATTGATATGTGAAACCATATATTGTGTACTTTTCAGCACTGACGAATCAAATTTCTAAGCTATTTAGTTTGTATCAAAAAGTAAATTATTTTTTTTTAGTTGGCAACTCAACCTCTCAATATGGCGTCCTACAAATTGTTAGTTTATCATTTCAAAATGTTTCCCTAATTTCCTTTTTAGTTTGTTACGGTTTTCTTTACGTACTATTATATTGCTACCACATTCCTACGTACCTCTTTCTCTTCTTTTCTCTTTTACTAAATTTTAATGCTTAGAGAAAGTATATCGGATTTTTAAAATTCTAATTGTCAACAAATAGCAAATTATAAAGATGTGTGAACTTATGCACATTGCCACATTGACTATATCACATTCTCTCAAGAATGATTGGTAGAGAAATATCCCGTATGGGAGGTCGAACGTGCACCAAAGGCAGTCTTTTTTTTGTGATTTAAAAGGTGGCCGACTTAACAGAGGCGCCCACGGAGAAAGCACCTGGCTGCAGGAAGCTTTGGAAGAGATCACTTACAAATATGTAGGTCACAGCTGGGGCTGCGTAGCCACATAAAATACTGCCCTTCACCTTAATTAATTTAATAATTAAAAAAAAAAAAAAGAAAAACAGCAAACATCAGAATGGTGAAGATTGTGACAATAATGATTTAACTGAAGCTACGTGAATCTAGAGGGAGAGTGCTGACAGACAATGGCTATACTAAGGGCATATGAATAATAATCATAATATTGGTAATAAATATAATACCTTTTTTTCTCTCTTATACCTTAATTTACTCACAGTTTAGTCACAGATCAGTCATAATTCAATAACAAATCAGTCATAATTCCATAACAAATCAGTCATAATTCAATAACAAATCAGTCATAATTCCGTTACGAATGACTCACAGTCTAATTTAATCTCAATTTACTAACAGCTCAGTCATATTTCTTTCATAATTGTTAAGTCATTCGGTCTTAGTGCAAGCTCCAGTCCGAAACATTTTAGCCACAACTCAATCTGTTTTCTTCCGTTAGTCCAGCAGGTCAGTTCTGCTACAACCAATGCAAAACAGTAGCCTTGACCGACTAGACACCTAACGTTATGGGCAACACTCTGACCCCTGGTCAGGACTTTCTTTTGCCACACCTCGCTTTCCCCTCCCTGGCCCTCTCCACTCCCTGGCCCTCTCCACTCTCTGGCCCTCTCCACTCTCTGGCCCTCTCCACTCTCTGGCCCTCTCCACTCCCTGGCCCTCTCCACTCCCTGGCCCTCTCCACTCCCTGGTCCTCTCCACTCCCTGGCCCTCTCCACTCCCTGGCCCTCTCCACTCTCTGGCCCTCTCCACTCTCTGGCCCTCTCCACTCTCTGGCCCTCTCCACTACCTGGCCCTCTCAACTCTCTGGCCCTCTCCACTCCCTGGCCCTCTCCACTCTCTGGCCCTCTCCACTCTCTGGCCCTCTCCACTCTCTGGCCCTCTCGACTCCCTGGCCCTCTCCACTCCCTGGCCCTCTCCACTCTCTGGCCCTCTCCACTCCCTGGCCCTCTCCACTCCCTGGCCCTCTCCACTCCCTGGCCCTCTCCACTCTCTGGCCCTCTCCACTCCCTGGCCCTCTCCACTCTCTGGCCCTCTCCACTCTCTGGCCCTCTCCACTCTCTGGACCTCTCCACTCTCTGGCCCTCTCCACTCTCTGGCCCTCTCCACTCCCTGGCCCTCTCCACTCCCTGGCCCTCTCCACGCTCTGGCCCTCTCCACTCCCTGGCCCTCTCCACTCCCTGGCCCTCTCCACTCCCTGGCCCTCTCCACTCCCTGGCCCTCTCCACTCCCTGGCCCTCTCCACTCTCTGGCCCTCTCCACTCCCTGGCCCTCTCCCCTCCCTGGCCCTCTCCCCTCCCTGGCTCTCTCCACTCCCTGGCCCTCTCCACTCTCTCTTTTTCTGCCCCTCCCCTTCTCAGTTTCCCTTTGACCAGACAACTGTAGTTCATGGAAGTGTAAACCAATTATCCAGGTCACTTCCGGTCAATCTCAGGCCTACCCAATGTGCCAGAACTCTCTTGAGATCAGAAAGCTCTCCAGATCCTTTTTATATAATCAACGTAACAACATCATGGAAGCTGGGCGTTAATAATTAGTGTGATAGTATCAGAATTTTTAATTGAAAGTTTTCTCCTCTTTTCAATGAGATAACTTCATGGCAAATGAAATAATATTTAAATATATGGAGAGAAAAAAGAATTCTCATTAAACATATGTTCCATCAATGAAGGTAATATTAAATTACATTTTACTACCATTCATCTGAGGATTCTTATTTTTAGAATGATTGTAAATACAATTAGAATTGAATCACAGGCATTGCCCTTCATAAAGCGGTATGGTAACACTCAGTTACTTGAGACATAATGTTACTAACAGATTCCAGCAAGCTACGTCCGTTGGGAGGAAACTCTTGCATGCAAGGGAAAGGCTTCAAGTTGGGAAGTTTGACTTAAAAATAGACGAAACTTATTGTAGTGGAAGAATAAAACGAATAAAAGCTGATCATATTTGTAGGCGTATTTGGTTCAACATCCAGTTATGTTTGAGGAAACTTTATACAAAGCTTCTATTAACTCACTCGGTCTGTCTGTCTGTCTGTCTGGTAAAAAGTTTGTACACGTTATTTCTCTCACATCAAATATCGGATAAGGCTGACATTTGCAAAATTATTTCTTTTACCTGACAACACACGAATCAATTAAAAAAAAACAATTAGTTAATTATCTAATGGTAATTAATTATTTTGTTTGTTATCTTAAACAAGGAAAAGAAATCGTACTTGACAGATGTGGTGGTATAAGTTGAATTAGTTCCCTTGAGTACTCTTGAACCCTGACTGAACATTCGTTATGCATTTTGCAATAATACACCCCCTTCTTCCCTCCCCCTTTCCAACTGGTCCAGACAAGTGATAGGATCATAACGCATTGAGAAAGGTAAAAGGTAAAAAAAATTGGTAAAATATTTCTAAATTGCAAAGATGTATTATGTCTAGGTCAACCATACATAGAACTACATGACTGATCCAAACTAATTACAATTACACTTAATATAAGCTTTGTTTTTTAAAAAGTATTTTTCTTGTTCTTCTGATCGTTCTAGTGGAATGCTTTACCATTCACTAGAATACACAAAGTCAACATATGTCAACATCTAGTCAGCGAAAGAAAAAAAAATGGGTTGAGTACATTTGTGAATTAATTCATGGGATTCATTGGATCCCTTGCGTTAGATAAGGTTAAGGATGATAATAGGAATAAAAAAGACTATGATGAAAATGAAAATGATGATGGTGGTAATTTGAGAGACAAAAAATAATGTAGCAGAAAATCAAATTAACTTTTGACTTACAGATTAGTAGATTTTATCCAACTATCAATTCTTCCCCCCCCCCCCCATCTCTCTCTCTCTCTCTGTCTACCTCTCTTTATCTCCTCATAAGCTCAGTCTTTTTTTTTTTACTTAAAAAAAAAGGATATAAGGGAAATAACTGAGCGTTTACAGCCTGATAGCTCAGTACTGTATGATTTATTGCTTTTTTTCAAAATGAAATAAATTCATTTAATTAATGCTAATTATAAAATTAATTGGTCACTTTTTTATTATCTATGTATAGTTAGGAACAATGAATAATTGGGCAGAGTTTCTTCTTAATTCAAGAATAGGAAGTGGGATAAATAACGTGTACGAAATGTGTACCAGACGGACGGACAGACGGAGTGTGTTGATAAAAGCGTTGGAAAAAGAGACTAACAATGTAAATATCTGGCCGTACCGTATTTTTTACAGGTAGACTTGTAGCCCACAAACTGGTATTTAGTCTACGTTTGACTGATTTGTACTAAGTCTAACAGTGTGGCCTACTTCATAATACAGAGAAAAAAAAAAGAGGTTCTAGTTTTACCCCTCCCACGCAAAGCTCCTCTCTCTCCCTCTGCCTCTCTCTCTCTCTCTCTCTTTCTTTCTCTTTCTTTCATTACCAAATGTTAAGCCAATGTTGTTTACACAAGTAGATTTACAATAATGTTAACTAAACTGCCGAGGTATTTGGACAGGTAAACAGGACAAGGGAGACTCGTGCACCATTCCTTTGGAGTCACTTTATATGTAATTGAATTCTATTATAATATGATGATTTCATGATTTTCTGTTAGTCTCGGCGTAATAACAAATGTTTATGGTGGGGATGTCGCAAATGAGTTGTCAAGGTTTAGAGCTAAGAAACAAGAGCTGTTTTCACGGACATGCCAAATTTGTTGGGTTTAGTTCCTTTAAATAATTATTAACGTTATTTTTCCATCATCCCTCATCAAGTTGATACTTTAAACAATTATTTATTGTATATAACAAAACATAAATCAATTAAAAATAATACTCAATTAGTCAATTAATTATTAGTAATTAATCAATTAATTTGATATCGAATAAGAGAAATAACTTTATTATTAACTTTATTAACTTAGTTATTATTGGTAGATATAGTTGTAAGAACGGAGTTCTCCCCTTTTCAATAAGCTTTTTTTTTTTTTTTTTACGGATTTTTTATATATTCCTTGTTGTTAATGCATTTCAAATTATGACATCTCTCATATTTTATTCAACAGAAATTAGCCTCAGGGTCGGATTTAGGCATAATAAAAGTAAAGTTCCCCTTTCAGACCTTGCGATCTATAGGGAAGATAATCATTCATCTGTTTCTTTTGCCAACGCATATTGAGCATGGTATCATGTGGCTAGCTTAATGACCTACCGCCTTTACTTTTACTCTTCCCTACTAGAATACGGTGGACTCAGGGGCACCCTAAAAATTACGAAATTCAAAAAATACATTCTTCACCAAGATTTGAACCAAGGACCGCATGTTCGAAAGTCAAGTGCTTAAACACTCAGCCGCCGTGCCCCCACACTTGATAATATCCCACCATATTTGAGACATTCGGCCCCTTGTAATCAAGTTAAGCTAATTTGTCCCTTTCCTTTTTCTTCAAAACAATATTGGAGACGTGGGGTCTATAGCTTATGTTGCCTATTGGTAAATCAAACACAGATTTGCACTTCCAATATTGGTTTCCTAATATCGACCTTTACAAGCCCAACCCCGTGTGTTTTAGAACCGTATCATTTGGAACCATTGTAGAAATTAAAACAAGCCAAATATATAAAAAAAAAAATTTTTAAAGAAATAAATCTTAAGAGGAAGAACTATAAAACCACTGCCATATTTCTCAATACTACAGGATTTAGCCCTTTTTACTATTTAAAACAAAAATAATTAATTTTCACTAATTGATTAACTAATTGTTTAATTTTTTTATTGATTCGTGTAAAATTGTCCTCGTCGATTATGAGATCGTTGGATTTCAACTTGATCTGAGAACTGGAAGAGGGAGAAAAGTGTGTACAAAATGTGATAAAGGGATAACTCCATATATCCACATCTCTCAATATTGTTGGATTTATTTTCCTCTTGCGATACCAAACAAAACAACAATTAATAACTAATGATAAATTAACTAGCTGGTTAATTTTTTGATTGATTCATGTTTTCTTAGCTACAATAAATATATCAATAAAGTTTCAACTTGATCTCAGAATGGCTGTGGGAAAAAATAACGTGTATAGAAATTATACCAGACATAATATCTTGATATAAGCTATGTAAAAAGGTAGTAGCTTTAGGAAGCAAAATGTAGAGGCGGCACCCGGGTTTTGCCGATCGGGGTGGACGCTCCAAGATCAGCGTTTTCAAGTGAGACCAGGCTATGCGTTGAGATATGGTAAATTTATTCTTCAATTATGAATCTTGTCGGCCCCGCATCAAAGCCTCTCGACCTGCTAAGGCGCCTCTGAATTACCGTTGTGGTTATTTAATGATGGAAGGATGACGGACCACATATTATTGGGGGGGGGGGGGGAGGGGAGGGAGAATGTAGGTATATGTCCCTTGTCAAGAACTTTATGCATATGTTTTTTAGAAGATGATGGTATAGAGAATTTTTAAAGGCCCTTTTTAGTTTTATAGACTTAATCGTGACAGACGGACGGACGAAGAGAACAAATCCAAAGTTAGATTTTCCAACAGAGGACCCTAAAAACTTGTTTAAAAATAAAAAAAATGCCTCTAAACCAAGAACCTTCGTGACCCCCATTGAAGGTGGTGTGAGTGTGTGTGTGAGTGTGTGAGTGTGTGTACGTGTGTGTGTGCTAAGCACGGAGGTCTACGTTCTCTCTGCCTGGGAGTCACGAAGTGAGAGGTGAAGAAGCGGGGCGAGTGGGTCTAAAGAGGGTCGTTTGTTGAGGAAATACTGTATACTATGTTTCTTACAGAAATCTGGAAAGTTCTCATTCAAAAAAAAAAGTGTAAAGTTGAAGGTACTTTGGAGAGCTTCTGTTCACAACGGGGGCTGGGGAGGTGTGGAGGAGGGTCAAGGTAAAATAGTGTCATGCAAATATCTTCCAAACATTTTATATAACCAATCAACAGCTCTGCAGTCTTCCTTATAGTCATGATGCATTCGAGTACATTTAATATTTTTATTAAGCATATGTTGAAACAAAATTCCAGTACAGAGTCAGTTGATACAAGCTTTGTCAAAATTTAAAAAAAAAATACTTATAGATACTTTTTATTCCATACTTCTTCTATACATCTTTAATTGTAATGTTTGTATTTTTTTAAAGTGTAGCCTACTATTTAGAAATATAATTCTAAAATGCAGCAAATTTTGATGATAAATTTGCTAACTTTAAATATGATGATACCCTTAGAACCTTTTGATAGTTCACCACGAAACGCTGATACTAAACTCTTGGACTCTTTTTTAGAACCCACTTTCTAATCAAAGACACGTAACACTACAATATATAACCCACTTTCTAATCAAAGACACGTAACACTACAATATATAACCCACTTTCTAATCAAAGACACGTAACACTACAATATATAACCCACTTTCTAATCAAAGACACGTAACACTACAATATATAACACACTTTCTAATCAAAGACACGTAACACTACAATATATAACACACTTTCTAATCAAAGACACGTAACACTACAATATATAACACACTTTCTAATCAAAGACACGTAACACTACAATATATAACACACTTTCTAATCAAAGACACGTAACACTACAATATATAACCCACTTTCTAATCAGAGACACGTAACACTACAATATATAACACACTTTCTAATCAAAGACACGTAACACTACAATATATAACACACTTTCTAATCAAAGACACGTAACACTACAATATATAACCCACTTTCTAATCAAAGACACGTAACACTACAATATATAACACACTTTCTAATCAAAGACACGTAACACTACAATATATAACACACTTTCTAATCAAAGACACGTAACACTACAATATATAACACACTTTCTAATCAAAGACACGTAACACTACAATATATTACACACTTTCTAATCAGAGACACGTAACACTACAATATATAACCCACTTTCTAATCAGAGACACGTAACACTACAATATATAACACACTTTCTAATCAGAGACACGTAACACTACAATATATTACACACTTTCTAATCAGAGACACGTAACACTACAATATATTACACACTTTCTAATCAAAGACACGTAACACTACAATATATAACCCACTTTCTAATCAAAGACACGTAACACTACAATATATAACACACTTTCTAATCAAAGACACGTAACACTACAATATATAACCCACTTTCTAATCAAAGACACGTAACACTACAATATATAACACACTTTCTAATCAAAGACACGTAACACTACAATATATAACACACTTTCTAATCAAAGACACGTAACACTACAATATATAACACACTTTCTAATCAAAGACACGTAACACTACAATATATAACACACTTTCTAATCAAAGACACGTAACACTACAATATATAACCCACTTTCTAATCAGAGACACGTAACACTACAATATATAACACACTTTCTAATCAGAGACACGTAACACTACAATATATTACACACTTTCTAATCAGAGACACGTAACACTACAATATATTACACACTTTCTAATCAAAGACACGTAACACTACAATATATAACCCACTTTCTAATCAGAGACACGTAACACTACAATATATAACACACTTTCTAATCAGAGACACGTAACACTACAATATATTACACACTTTCTAATCAATGACACGTAACACTACAATATATAACCCACTTTCTAATCAAAGACACGTAACACTACAATATATAACCCACTTTCTAATCAAAGACACGTAACACTACAATATATAACCCACTTTCTAATCAGAGACACGTAACACTACAATATATAACACACTTTCTAATCAGAGACACGTAACACTACAATATATTACACACTTTCTAATCAATGACACGTAACACTACAATATATAACACACTTTCTAATCAAAGACACGTAACACTACAATATATAACACACTTTCTAATCAAAGACACGTAACACTACAATATAAACTCACTCGCCAAGGAGAATAACTTTATATACTAATTACAAACATACATCAAGACAATGTCATCAAAATGTTCTAATTACAATGAATAGAAAATAGAGTGCATGCAGTATCTTCATAAATTCAACTTGTAGTCAAAGTTTTTATTACTTTAATGCAAATATAAAAAACAATTGTTTATTTCTTACTTTCAAAAGTACATAAATATATTTATTGTATATGCTTTGTGATATATTTTACTCTGTAGAGCATTATGTAATGGTGCATACTACATATGAATCTTGGGCATTTGAATTCATTCTAGATCTAAGATACAATAGGAGGATGGGATGATCTATCCAGCGACTGGTGACGTTCTAGTTTGAAATAAGATTAAAACTACATTCACGTTTTTTGAAATAAGATAAAATGGCAAAAGACTTTGTATTGGAGGAAGTCTTGACTTGAAAAGATCGCTGGGGACAAGACGTTTTAATTGAGCCTGACGTACGAAGACGGTGAATAACTTAAACTCCAGTTGTCATTTAGAGCTGACATAGTTGACATTCCGATATACTGAGTGGCTTGCAACGTGTCCTCGACAAATGTCTCTCTTTTTTTTTCTTCTCAGTGTTTTTAGGACAAGTTTTTATATATTGACTAAAATAGAAGCTGTTTTCATAGTGACTTTTTCTGAATCAGCAGTTATTGTTGTTTTAGTAGAGACCCTTTTAGTGATGGTTATAGTACGATCGTGAGAAATGTGAGCATTAAAGGAGAAACTCGTTAAACTAAAACTTGTTTTATGTCAATTAATGGAGTCTAGATTCGAGGTTTCTCAGATCTCACAGCTAGAAGGATACACTGGGAAGTAGGAGAGAAAGTCAAATGAAGTGGACATGTAGAAAGGAACCCAGCGGAGACTTCATGAAACACTTTATGTAGACAAGGAAAGAAAGAGAAAGACTGCCCCTAGAATCTGAGATGAACTACAATTGACAGACGGACAGGATGGTCTACATTTAGCACTCTGGAAATAAACTCAACTGTTCGGCATGGTGGTTAATAGAGTCCTAGGTTCCATAAAGTTTGAGTCACACTGCAGAAAGTTGCCCTTAGAATGAAACACAAGATCCTCGGTTTAAAAGATTAGTGTTTGACCTGAAATTATTATAAAACAAATGTATGCACATTTTCTTCGCCTCGAAAGGCAATAATCTTAGAGTTGAAACATAGCAAGGTAACGAACTGTGTGTTTTTTTTTCAACTGTGAGCTGGCTATATTTACCTGTTTTGACAAGACAACTAAAAACTACGTAACAAAATTGACATGTACTTCATTCATAAGTTATACTTTCATCGAATTTTCTTCCATAAGAACTTCTTCGCCAAAGTTAAATTATATGCAATTATGTCTACAGTCTTTCGCAGAGGTATAGAGTTTCCAGTTTCATTCATAAATTCTTGTTCTGCACAAAAGCAACCAACCAAAAGCCTCCATTCAGCACCTTCTTTTCTTTTTCTGTTTACAAAAAATGTAGTTAGTAGTAAAAGAATTATAGTTGACCTCTCAGAAACCTGTGGCTGGCAGTGGCTCTCCTTTAACTTGGCACTGGGTTCCAGGTTTGGTAACCTTTTAGTCCAGTAGTTAATTCACGTAAGAAAAAATATCGTCTAGTTTGACATTCTTTGATCATTGTCGTCCTTGTTCTTGTTCGTCAGAGCGTTTGAAGCAGCAAGCAGCGCCTTCAATGTACGTGCACTTTGTGCATGGTGGAGAAATAGAATATGAAAGATTTGTACAAAACCATTTAACAGCAGGATTCCAACCGGCTCGCGATGGCATTTTGTGGGTTGTGCGGCCGCACGGGGCATCAAGTGGTGAGGGACATCTAATTTCTCCCCCTTAGGATGTATCAACCTTTTGAACCCGAGATCTCGATGTACCGGTCTGCTAGTAAAAAGACCTTGCTCCGTCAGCCTGATTTATAGGTTTCGAGCAGTTTAGCATAGGCAGTCAGTAAAATTAAATGTGCCACTTCAATGACATCATGTAAGCTTGTTAAGTCGTCTTTAGAAAAAGGGGTTGGTACCTAATGACACATACGTCGGGTAATACTTGGCCGTGTACTAAAGGTTTGTAAGCAGGTAGCCAGCTGGGTGGCTAACGCTATCCAGAAATGTTGCGACGCCATCGAAAAAAAAATGAACGCTTTATTCCGGATCGTTATCACAGATGACCACAAATTGTGGCTACGTTCTACTCCCCCCCAACCCTGTCCAGTAATGACGTCTTTCATGTTTCCGTCGTCTCCCCACCCACATTCCACGACATTTGTGTCTTCATTGGGCTCTCAGAAATTAAGATGACTATCACCATCAGATCACACGCTACGGCAAGGAGGAGGTCCGAATCGAACACCAACAAAAGATTTTCTTTCTGAATAACAGACAGTCAATGGGGGGGGGGGGGGAGAAACACATTTTTGTGTGTGTTTATGTGTGTGGGAGTGTGTGTGTGGGAGATGACAAATCTCTTTGCCTTGTAAAAGAAAGAAACGAAGGTTTAGTAAGTATAGGTCATGGATGAACTATCGTCACCAATGGAGACAGCCAGCACCGAGGACAAATATAGAAAAGGATAAAGAAAAAAAAACTTATTGACATACCTGGAAAGCAGTCATCCGTGAGTGACCACGATTAGTCTCGAGTACTTAATTGTTGAAATGAGTGGTTGCTTCGGTAGAGCTTTCAGCTTCCAACCTGTAACTCTTGGGTTCCAAGATAAGACATTTTTAATACATTCTTGAAATAAATAAAAAGTTAAATCGCTTGCATATCTCCCCTCCCCATATTTATGATAAATATCTTTTAAAACTTTAAAATAAATACGTTCAACAATCGATTAGTCACCAAACATCATAGATACCTAGTATGTCTTGGATGTTTTCGCACTGTTTCTGGCAGTACTCGCAGTATTCGCTTTATTTTCACAGGAAGAGACACAATTTTAAAATGTGTTTAATAATAATAATATTAATTTAATTTACAGTGCGCTGTTAGCAAACATGACGTAGGCTCAAGGCGCTGTGAAAACATGACGTAGGCTCAAGGCGCTGTGAAAACATGACGTAGGCTCAAGGCGCTGTGAAAACATGACGTAGGCTCAAGGCGCTGTGAAAACATGACGTAGGCTCAAGGCGCTGTGAAAACATGACGTAGGCTCAAGGCGCTGTGAAAACATGACGTAGGCTGAAGGCGCTGTGAAAACATGACGTAGGCTCAAGGCGCTGTGAAAACATGACGTAGGCTCAAGGCGCTGTGAAAACATGACGTAGGCTCAAGGCGCTGTGAAAACATGACGTAGGCTCAAGGCGCTGTGAAAACATGACGTAGGCTCAAGGCGCTGTGAAAACATGACGTATGCTCAAGGCGCTGTGAAAACATGACGTAGGCTCAAGGCGCTGTGAAAACATGACGTAGGCTCAAGGCGCTGTGAAAACATGACAAACATAAACACGAGAGCTAAAATAACAAAAAAGTTTTAAACAGAAAGGCCTAGCTCTTAATATTCTTCTTGAATGTAATGTTGCAGGTTGTCTGTCTGAGATGGAAGAAGTGTGAGTTTAAAACTTTTTGCCCGTGCACTGTTAAAAGTCCTCAAACCGTAACTTTTGAGGGAGAAACGTAGCATCGCTAGAAGCGTTATCGGTAGATCTATACATATCAGATAACACCATATACCTGTCAGGGTTCTATTCTATTGCTTGTCTTTGGCTTTGCTCGTTAGGGGTACATAACATAGCAATACAAATGTAATAAAAAAATTTTTTACAAAAAACTAGAATCATATGCATAAATATGTTTTAAAAATATGTTCCGCTTCCTTCATCTTTTCTAAAGAGCCTCCCGTGTTTGTTACTATTAATAGTGAATAGTTGTAAAATGGTGTATTTTTATGACAAAACTGCTTGCATAAGTGATTTAAAAAAAATAGATTTTTCGCTTTCAGAAAAGAAAAAAGTAGCCGTTGCATCAGAACTTTTAATGGTCTAAAATATTATGGTGTCAGATTTTCACTATCTTTTCTAGTTTACGAGATCTAAACGGGACGGACGGACAGACATTCCACACAAAACTAATTATGTCATTTTTCCCTTTCGGGGGCCGTTAAAAAGTTGGTCATCGCTGACTTTAATAAAGCTTAGTAGGTTAAAAGTTGATGACAATAGTGTGGTCAATTGCTAGCTGGATATATAAAAGGAAGTGGTCAATAGTAAGATGTAAGACACCCAAAAGGGTTTGGATAGTGGCAATATGTAGAACACTAAAGAAAGTATGGTCACTGAAAGGCTGTAGGACACCGAGGAGTGTATGCAGTCAGTAGCATACCATCCTCTGTAGGACACCGAATAGGATTGACGCCTTGACATCAGCTGAATATCTTATTGCTGAAATAAGGTCACTACTGTATGACTTTAATTAAGTTTTGGGGGGCTGGAGTTATGGAAAGTTCCCTGATACCTTTCATAAGTATCCGACAACTGTTTCTAGTCATTCCTACCTGGTTCAAGTTGGAAATACTTCTGCTCTATACATAGTCCTCTAAAGCCTTCCGTGTGAGAGTCTACTGCCCTTTGTGTGAGTTCAAAGACCTAACTTACATACTCACCTAGTTCTTCAGGATTACCAGATCAGGCACACATGTCGTCTGCTATTTATTAGTTCGTTCATGGCCTACGAAACAAATCATCTTTGAATAATAAGAAGTATACTCACAAGACAAAACTCAAATACGTTGAATGTCAATCTCACGTTTAATTTTCCATATCTAGGTTCAGATGTACCGATCAGTTCAATTTGGTTAATATTTAGTTGATATAAGCTCAATAGCAATACCAGTAGCGTCGCAAGGGTTAGTGTCATCTGGTGCGATTAGTTAATGGTGTCATTCCTCAATCACACCTCTCTTCCAAAAGATTCACACAAAATAAGTTTATAATGAATAAACGTGCAGAAGCATTGAAAAAAAAACGTTATTCGACTTTTTCTATGAATAAACACATAAAAGCAATCTTTTGATGGATGTCACCTGGGACGGTCCGTATCCTTAGCACCTCCCTAGCGACGCCACTGAACACTAAATTCTTAGTGGGTTTGAAAAATAACTATTTACGTGTTGTTGATGTTATAAAGTAAAGAATAAATAAATAAAATCTTTACAATATTTCGACTCTACAGAAGTGTTTCCCAAACTGTATTTATCGGAGCCCTAGTGTTCCGTGAGGCCTGAATAGGTGTTCCACGAACTACTGGAATAATTAACTAGCAGGCCTCCACGTGAGTTAATCTCTCTAAAAAAAATAGTTAAGATTACAATTAAAATATATGTTTTGATTTTATCAAGTAAACAAATAGAAATGTAAAACACTGACTCAATAACAAGTTAGGTAGGCCTACTTCCCCCCCCCCCCACCTTAAAATCAAGTTTTTCAATTATGAACGTAAAACAAACAAAAAAAAACCTATTGAAAGTTTGGACCCAAGTCTTAGTCTCCACCTTACTCCCACACCTCGCTGTTACTTTACTATTGAAAGTTTGGACCCAAGTCTTAGTCTCCACCTTACTCCCACACCTCGCTGTTACTTTACTATTGAAAGTTTGGACCAAAGTCTTAGTCTCCACCTTACTCCCACACCTCGCTGTTACTTTACTATTGAAAGTTTGGACCAAAGTCTTAGTCTCCACCTTACTCCCACACCACGCTGTTACTTTACTATGGAAAGTTTGGACCCAAGTCTTAGTCTCCACCTTACTCCCACACCTCGCTGTTACTTTTCTATTGAAAGTTTGGACCCAAGTCTTAGTCTCTACCTTACTCCCACACCTCGCTGTTACTTTACTATTGAAAGTTTGGACCCAAGTCTTAGTCTCCACCTTACTCCCACACCACGCTGTTACTTTACTATGGAAAGTTTGGACCCAAGTCGTAGTCTCCACCTTACTCCCACACCTCGCTGTTACTTTACTATTGAAAGTTTGGACCCAAGTCTTAGTCTCCACCTTACTCCCACACCACGCTGTTACTTTACTATTGAAAGTTTGGACCAAAGTCTTAGTCTCCACCTTACTCCCACACCTCGCTGTAACTTTTCTATTGAAAGTTTGGACCCAAGTCTTAGTCTCCACCTTACTCCCAAACCACGCTGTTACTTTACTATTGAAAGTTTGGACCAAAGTCTTAGTCTCCACCTTACTCCCACACCTCGCTGTTACTTTACTATGGAAAGTTTGGACCCAAGTCTTAGTCTCCACCTTACTCCCACACCTCGCTGTTACTTTTCTATTGAAAGTTTGGACCAAAGTCTTAGTCTCCACCTTACTCCCACACCTCGCTGTAACTTTTCTATTGAAAGTTTGGACCCAAGTCTTAGTCTCCACCTTACTCCCACACCACGCTGTTACTTTACTATGGAAAGTTTGGACCCAAGTCTTAGTCTCCACCTTACTCCCACACCTCGCTGTTACTTTACTATTGAAAGTTTGGACCCAAGTCTTAGTCTCCACCTTACTCCCACACCTCGCTGTTACTTTTCTATTGAAAGTTTGGACCCAAGTCTTAGTCTCCACCTTACTCCCACACCTCGCTGTTACTTTACTATTGAAAGTTTGGACCCAAGTCTTAGTCTCCACCTTACTCCCACACCACGCTGTTACTTTTCTAATTGAAAGTTTGGACCAAAGTCTTAGTCTCCACCTTACTCCCACACCTCGCTGTAACTTTTCTATTGAAAGTTTGGACCCAAGTCTTAGTCTCCACCTTACTCCCACACCTCGCTGTTACTTTACTATGGAAAGTTTGGACCCAAGTCTTAGTCTCCACCTTACTCCCACACCTCGCTGTTACTTTACTATTGAAAGTTTGGACCCAAGTCTTAGTCTACACCTTACTCCCACACCTCGCTGTTACTTTTCTATTGAAAGTTTGGACCCAAGTCTTAGTCTCCACCTTACTCCCACACCACGCTGTTACTTTACTATTGAAAGTTTGGACCAAAGTCTTAGTCTCCACCTTACTCCCACACCTCGCTGTTACTTTACTATTGCCTTCCTAAGACCTTTCCTACGATTCAATAAAATAGTGCGTAGCTTTGAAAATTTATTGAATGTATCTAGAAAAAAAAAAGAGTTTAATCATACACAGTCTGATTTATTGCGCTGTCTTTTGTGTCCCCCCCCCCTTCCCATTCAACTCCGCATTTCCCAGACGTCTACATTTCTTTGTATTTAGTTTTCAAAGCCAAATCAACAATAGCCATTATTATTATTAGCATATTTTTTTATAATACATTCATTCGTGTTTTTTCAAGTTCATTCGCCCCGTTAATTTTTTTTTCAAAATTGTTTCTGTAGCTATTGACCTGACTGGCTTGTTGCCCTCTGCCGCTATACCCCCCCCCCCCGACCTCTGCTTCAAACATAATCCAAGCCCTTTACTGGGCCTCTGCATTTCTAGTTCTTGTGTTCATATAGACATCTATATATACATACCTCCTTTCTCTCTGCCCCCCCCCCTTCATATGCCAGCCTAAGGTCCGCAAATCTTATTTCATCCCTTCTCTTCCCCCTGTCATTTGCTAATGGGGCGGCACGGGGCTATCGGCCCAAATAGCAACGGTGTGAAATGCTCGGCCCGAAGAGAGTCAAGGGCATGTAGGTGATCTCAAGTCAAAAATGTTGATTATGCAGAACATCAAAAGACACCCTGACCCCCCCCCTTTTCTCCCTTTCCCGTTAGAATAGCAGTCGACGCGATGATAAAAAAAAACCTACTAAAACCTGCTCCCCTCCCGTCCGTGTACCCCGTCTCACGCCCTCTTCTCCACCAACCCCACTGCCCCCCCCTTTTTCTCTAAACGATCCATCTCATATACCACACACATTCTACCCCTCGCCCCTTCTCTGGGTCTTTCCTTCCTTTACGTCGGTTTCCAGGGCCGTGAACTCCACAGACCGGAAGTGACCCTTTTGGTTTGTATTATTCGTGACCTCATGTGACCTTTCAGTCAACTAATAATTACTCACATACAGTCGGTTACGCTTTCCCTCCCCCCCCCCTTCCCACCTTGAAGAGAGTTATCGCCAAACTTATCAGCGGCACCCCTCTCATCTATCATAGTCGCGCATAAAACTTGAAAATAAAGTTTACGCGACTCCTCAAATCGTATATTTTCTTGGAGAAAGAAATATGCAAAGTTTGCGAAGCTAGAAAATTAAGAAGAATACCACTTTATTATATTTTAACACGCATGTAAGTAACTGCGCAATGCGCACCAATATATAACTTCTCCACGGAATTTTTGTCTAAACGCACTCATGTCCAATCTTCGAGCAAAACGGATCGCCATGTGCTATTTCCAATTCATCAGTTACAATATATCTAGCTACCGATTATCGAGGGTGTTAAAAATGCCAGAAATGCAAAGAACCAAACAAAATATGCTATCTATCTATCTATCTATCCATCTATCTGGATATCTATTTAGATATTGTATGATGCGAAGGTAGTATTACATTTTACTTACGTTGGAAAATATTTTACTGTATTAATCATAGTAACACGATAGGATTTATAAAGGGAGGGGGGGAGAGACAACGTTCTTTTACCAAGTTAGTGGACGTCTGCTACTGTAGCTACGTACAATTACACTTTAGCTGGTGGAGATCTGTGTTTGATAATCCTATATCACGCGAGCTCTGAGACGAGGGTCCTGAGACTGAAGTGTGGCCTTCGTTATTCCCTTTGATGTAGAGCAGAAACATCATAAATCCCCCCCCCTTTTTTTTTTACTGGGTATACTTTATGAGCTTATTTATGCTTAGGTATTGGATGTCGGACATGGGACACACCACACGGTCAACCGGAGCATCCAGTCTCATGTTACCGTTACACCGACCCATTTGAATGCGGGGTAACTTAAAAATGCAATGATTTTTTTTTACAGGAACAGCAAATAACAGTTATAACCCCTTGTTGTCAAGGACGCTAATGAGCCTCCATATACATTTTTCTGTTCTGTTCGGTCGACCGACACAGATGCCGTAGAGATGAAAAGATTTCCGATGGCGATCGGACTGCAATGAAGATGAAGGGGTAAGCTATTGTCAGGCCACACTGAGCGTCCAGCCAACCGAGCGTTGGCCATAAATTGGTCATAGATCTGATGTCTTAAAATAACAACCTGACAGCGAGGGCAGCAGAGCGTTACAGGGATAGGAATTAGCAGGTGTCTTGTTTCAAGCAAAGATTTAAACGCCAAATGACCGAATCCGAGGCTGAAATTCAAACATGACAAAATGCTTGTAGATTTTTTTTTTTCAAATTTAAGACACATTATCCCTGAAATTTATATCAATATAGACCTGAATTAGTTGGCGAAGACTTTGAGCACTTAAAATCTCTTAAAAGACTGCTGTCTTTAACATTGCCATTGAAAACTCAAGAAGACAGAATCCTCATCTAAACCGTCATTCTATCCCCAGACATGCTACTAAGATCTTATCGTAAATTTTGTGTAATTATTTTTTTTTTAGAAAAATTCTGAAATATGAATCAAGCTACAAGTGGTAAAGCGCTTAACTTCTGGACTGAAGGATCTCAAGTTCAAATTCCGGTGAAGACTGGGGTTTTTAGGACGCCCTGACGAGACTGTGATTTTTAGGACGCCCCATACGAGACCAAACATAAGTTGGGGAATTAAAATCGTGTTGGTCGTTGTGCTGGCCCCATAACATTCTTCTTAAACGTCGGCCATACAAAACAAATTAGCTTAATATCATAGCCCTGAAAAGGGTATCTTTGCTTACGCACATGCACTGCTAATAATAATGTTTTAAAGCCTCTTAGCTAATGCAATGTAAGTAAAGCCTCACAGTTATTTCTATGTAAGTAAAGTTTCACACTAACACACGCACACACACACAAACACACACTAACACACAAACACACTAACACACATACCTAAAAAGAAACATTCGCCAATAAACATAAAGAAAATAGATGGCTTTATACCAGTAGGTACTTTCGTGTACAAGTACCTGAACATGTGAGGTAAATGCGTGTTTGTGAGTGCCACATTTATAGTGCCGGTCATAAAATAGTAGCCCAGCGCAACACTTGTCTAATACCTTTCAGGGGATGGGGCGGCTAGACCAGTCACTACTTTAGCGATAAGTAGATAACCTTCCTTCTCCCCCCCCCAACTATT
This sequence comes from Biomphalaria sudanica, assembly GCA_036873155.1. Lineage (NCBI taxonomy): Eukaryota > Metazoa > Mollusca > Gastropoda > Planorbidae > Biomphalaria > Biomphalaria sudanica. The sequence continues at coordinate 1,944,059 of JAZGLO010000291.1, forward strand.
TTAATCTCTTACCCTCCCCCTTCTTTTCAACTTCCTCCCCCTCTGACACGTAGGTCTGTTCATCGCAGTGGTCAGATAGTAAAAACTGACCGGAATAAGTTGACCATGAAGTCACTAGATGGGAAGAAGTGTTAAAATCTTGATGAATGGGAGGGATCTCTACGTGAGAGTGTGATGGTAAGGGTGTGTGTGAGTAAGGTTATGGCGGTACAGTAACTTAACCCCTAACAGTTTTATGTTTTCTAAGCCAAATTTCAGGTGCTAGTACTATCTACTTCCTGTTCTGGTCTTCAAAACAGATGTGCTTCTTTTGTTTTCTTATTACTGACTGTGCTGTCCACATCTCACACGTCGTTCAGTCTCTCTCTCTCTCTCTCTCTCTCTCTCTTCTCTCTCTCTCTCTCTCTCTCTCTCTCTCTCTCTCTCTTGCTTGTTTGTTTTTCTCTAGTACACAATCACATCGTTGTAGTCAGTTAGATCCTTTATTATTTCCTTACCGAGAGGGTAAACACTTATGTAAGATCTTTTTAAAAAAAATATTTCTTTCAATACCATTCAAATTCATTTACATATTGAAAAAATGAAAGCGTTAATATAAGTCCATATAACATACTATGGGCTAATGAATTATGTTTTTGACCCAAAGACCTCAGAGGGTTAGGGTAAACAATGTAATATCAAACACAGGGGCGCATCAGGGACTGACATCGCCATTGGTGTTTACTAGGGATGGGAAACGAACCGAACTCGAACCTCACTTATGACCGAACCGAACCGAACCCGAACTTTGAAACTGCTCGGTACGAACCGAACCGAACGAACTCTCCTTATCTAAATCGAACTAATTTCGCAATTTCTACATTCCTTTTTTTATATTTTTGGTTTAACAAAATACTTTATTATTTTATTTAAATTCTAATGATTCCATTATCCTTTCAAAATTGGGAAAAAGGATTTAAAAAAAAAAGGGGGGGGGGGGTATTTTGAAAATTTTAAAAACAAAAGTGACGCACTAGGGATTCCCATGTGTTTTTCCATACTCTCCCTGGCCTTGAATTTTCGCGGGCTGTTTGCAATATTTGTTTTGAGTCGAATATTATAATTAGAACATTAGAACTGATTAATATTTAATATATATAAACGGTATTTACATTTCCTTTTAGTGTTTTATTTTTAAAAATTGTGAAGTATTCGTATTGGAATATTATTACTATTATTCTGTTTTGCATTATTTGATCATTAGTATTTTTAATGCAGCGTTTCTTAAACTTTGGGTCCTCCCCCGGGGTTGGGGATGGCGAGAACCTCAAATTGGGGGAGGGGGTGCAAATTCCTGACAAAAAGGGGTGTTATAGAGAGTGTGTGTTTCCTGGCGGCTGTAAGAAGAGGATAAGCGATTGATTGGTGGTTATGCATTGATGATGATGAAATTAAAGTAATGCAAATGTGAAACGGCAGAAAATCTTGAGACATGAAAGAGTATAGACGTTATTTTGTGATGAGCTAGATTTCGTTTCAATATCAGTAAATTTCATTAATATTAGATCTCTATCTCAAGTTCAATATATGAATATTGTAATAACAGTTCGACTATATTCAGTTGTTCACATAAGAAATTTCTTTTACAGTTTATTAAGTAAAAATATAAAACACCTTTAATGGTTCAATTGTACTGTTTGTAAGCGACAAACCAACGACCAAGTAACAAGGAGAGGGGGCGTCGAAAAAAAAAAGTGTTTTTATTTTCAGTTTAACTTATCTGAATATCAGTATAATTACATGTTTCAAAATTAAAATATATTAAGTAGGAGATGTCATTTTATCTTCTAATAAGACCTTGTCAACTGTGGAGTGCTTTTTGCGAGGCGCGTATGCAACAAAGTGGGTCAAAACATTTTGAAGAAAACATTTTAAAACATCTCCGCTAGTCTGATTCTTCTGGATTTTTTGTCTCAGAATTGTCGAATTTCTACCTTCTATTGTAATTTATTATAGTGACGACTTATGTGTGAAAAACAAAAGGACTTCTGCGACAAAAACGTCTTAACACGAAGAATATTTTTTTAAAAAGATCACGCCCATTACAGAAGTACGAGCGCCCACCTAGAATGTCCTTCGCATAATACTAATGGTCCCTGCTGTCTCTTTATTATTAGATTTAATATGGCCCTCGACTTTTTAAAAATTAGGATGAATAGTTCGTTCTGAAAGAAAACACATCGATATTAGCCTTTTTGAAAATTCTATCTTCTTACTTAGCGCCCGCCCGGAATTAAACCCCTTGTCGACTTGAGCGAAAACCTGCCGCATCTTTAATTCTATCTCCATGAAGAATTTTTTACAACGATTATAATTTATGTAGGCAACACTATTTTGAAAAAGTATTGCCCATAGGCCTATTATATGTTGCAAAGTATTTGTTTTATTTGTGTTGTGTAAGAATTCAAATAACTAATAAATTGCATTAAACCTTGCAACTAACTTTTGCTATTACATAATTTCATAACAATGAAGCGAGCCAAACCCGAACTTTAGACAAGTCTGTCTTTATGTTGTCTTCCATAGACAAGTCTGTCTTTATGCTGTCTTCCATAGACAAGTCTGTCTTTATGCTGTCTTACATAGACATGTTTGTCTTTATGTTGTCTTCCATAGACAAGTCTGTCTTTATGTTGTCTTCCATAGACAAGTCTGTCTTTATGCTGTCTTCCATAGACAAGTCTGTCTTTATGCTGTCTTACATAGACATGTTTGTCTTTATGTTGTCTTCCATAGACAAGTCTGTCTTTATGTTGTCTTCCATAGACAAGTCTGTCTTTATGCTGTCTTCCATAGACAAGTCTGCCTTTATGCTGTCTTCCATAGACATGTTTGTCTTTATGCTGTCCTCCATAGACAAGTCTGTCTTTATGTTGTCTTCCATAGACAAGTCTGTCTTTATGTTGTCTTCCATAGACAAGTCTGTCTTTATGCTGTCTTCCATAGACATGTTTGTCTTTATGCTGTCTTCCATAGACAAGTCTGTCTTTATGCTGTCTTCCATAGACAAGTCTGTCTTTATGCTGTCTTCCATAGACATGTTTGTCTTTATGTTGTCTTCCATAGACAAGTCGGTCTTTATGCTGTCTTCCATAGACAAGTCTGTCTTTATGTTGTCTTCCATAGACAAGTCTGTCTTTATGCTGTCTTCCATAGACAAGTCTGTCTTTATGCTGTCTTACATAGACATGTTTGTCTTTATGTTGTCTTCCATAGACAAGTCTGTCTTTATGTTGTCTTCCATAGACAAGTCTGTCTTTATGTTGTCTTCCATAGACAAGTCTGTCTTTATGTTGTCTTCCATAGACAAGTCTGCCTTTATGCTGTCTTCCATAGACATGTTTGTCTTTATGCTGTCTTCCATAGACAAGTCTGTCTTTATGTTGTCTTCCATAGACAAGTCTGTCTTTATGTTGTCTTCCATAGACAAGTCTGTCTTTATGCTGTCTTCCATAGACATGTTTGTCTTTATGCTGTCTTCCATAGACAAGTCTGTCTTTATGCTGTCTTCCATAGACAAGTCTGTCTTTATGCTGTCTTCCATAGACATGTTTGTCTTTATGCTGTCTTCCATAGACAAGTCTGTCTTTATGCTGTCTTCCATAGACAAGTCTGTCTTTATGCTGTCTTCCATAGACATGTTTGTCTTTATGCTGTCTTCCATAGACAAGTCTGTCTTTATGCTGTCTTCCATAGACAAGTCTGTCTTTATGCTGTCTTCCATAGACAAGTCTGTCTTTATGCTGTCTTCCATAGACAAGTCTGTCTTTATGTTGTCTTCCATAGACATGTTTGTCTTTATGTTGTCTTCCATAGACATGTTTGTCTTTATGCTGTCTTCCATAGACAAGTCTGTCTTTATGCTGTCTTCCATAGACAAGTCTGTCTTTATGCTGTCTTCCATAGACAAGTCTGTCTTTATGTTGTCTTCCATAGACATGTTTGTCTTTATGTTGTCTTTGGTAAATAAAAATACATTTGACGTTTTATTATTAGCAGACGACGCCACTTTGCAAATCTAAAGACTAGAAGGGCGGGGGAAGGGGATTCTACGCTCAACTGTACTAAGGCACTCTAGTTCCTTTTCAAATTAAGGATATTTCACAATATTTTTTTTCAAAATATCATTTCGATGACATATTTATTCATCTGTTGCATTAAGAACATTTCTTTTTGCAGATGTCAGAAATTGGGATGGGGGGGGGGGGCAGAAATGAATTCTAACATCTAATTCTTTGTTCATCTTCTTTTTCTTTTCAAAACTAATAAATATTAGCTCAATTATTGTCCTACTTTCTTTCATCTACGGATATCTAATGTTGTGTTAGCCCCAAGCTCTACTTGTGTGTTTCATTCTTCTATTGACTGGTTTGGCCTCCAAGATTACAATTGTCAAGCATTCACTCGTAGACTTTGCTTTCTTAAGTATATCCTTTAATTACAGTCGCTTTGGAACGTATTAAATAATAACCGTTTCAAGTGGTTTGGGAGGGGACCATGTTGGCAGAGGAGGGGACTGGGAGGGGATGTAGTTCTCTTCCTATGCCCCCCTCTCCCCAACATTTTTTTGTGTGTGATGTCTTTTCTTTTCAAGAGTAATCTCATTCATTGTAAAAAAAAAAAAAGCACGATTTTTTTTTTTAAAAGTATCTAGTTTGAATTGACGTCAAGACACACGATTCTATGCGCGCGCATCTAATCTACATATGAATAAAAACAACATAAAATTACGGAATACCACCTGTTAGAATGTCTAGCCAATGAAAATGCGCCAGTTCAGGAGTCGCGTGTCTCGTGTCTGACCTTACTCCATCAGACGTCATCCCATTCGCTAGGTGGCACACACATACAGGAAAACATAAACTTACCTTCCAAATGAATCGCGTAACTCTTTGTGATCTGGCGTGATGTACAGTCCGTTTGATGTCCAGTCAATTAAAGAGAAAGTACAGTGCTCTGTGACTTGTTTCTACTTTCTATTTCTTCAACTCCCGTACCCCTCCTCTCTTTCTCAACTCCTCTCTCTTTAGTCCACCCATATTGCCAATCTCTTTTAATACTTAGAAATTATCATTTGATCTCTCTCTCTCTCTCTCTCTCTCTCCTATCTATATCAGAATATAATTTTTTACCTCAGACCCTTTTTATCTCCCTTAGTTTCTCTCTCCTGAAGTTACGAGCGGTTTGTTGAATGGACCTCGTTCACCAATCGTAAACAAACAACATTTAGCCACGTGATTCTCTATCTCTTGTATACAAATTACTTAATCCATAAAGGCCTTCACGTGATACGTTTTTTTTATTGCTTTATCAATATTATCACGTGGTTAAATGTTGTTTGTTTACAATTGGTAAACGAGGTCCATTGTTGTCAGTTCAAATCCTTTTACACTTGCGTCATAACATTTTGTGATTAGAATACTCCAGCGGCTCTACTCCACGTTAATGGATACTAACATGTGTATTTGGGGTGGCTTTTGTTTTTAGTAAGAGGAATATGTACGACATTTTTGTATCTATTTAAAATGTACTTATAGAAATATAAGTTTTTGTGTAATAGACATGAATGTTCTAATTTAGCAAAAAGTACCCCTACCCTTTTTAATAATAGGTCCATACGCAAAAAAAAAAGTAAAAGCTATTATTTTAATTTTAACTATTGTTATTTGCTTTAAGGTTTTTATTTTTTATTCAAAAAATTAACAAACATTCAATTTTAGGCACTGCTAGTTAGAGGTTCTTTAAAAGGACACCAAATAAGTTTCTATTGTAGGGTAAATCTCCCGCCTCCTCCATTAATGCAGAAAACTCTAAATCAACGCCCCTGGAGCTGTTTATGAATAGACTCTGTACTGAAATAGATTGTGTCAGCCTGTGTGCGACGTGCGTCTGTCTGTGACCTAGTGACACTGTATCAGGTCGGGTAGAACTGCAGACCTGCCGCACCTGTTGGCGTCTCACCACGTGGTTACAAATCCTTGAGTCCTATGTTGTTTTTTAACCAGACGACATGACTTTCAAATCTCGTGCAGACTGACGATTGGCTCATTCGAAAATCTCGTGCATTGTGCTCTCTGTTGAGCTGCACGCACGTGACAACAGGTGACCCCAATTTGTGTCAGGAGAAGAATACAAATAAATATTTAAATTTGTGCTTAAAATTAAATTCTGCTTGGTTGGTATCCTGAACAGTCATTGAGCAGAAATTTAAAAAAGGATTAATTAAAATTGACATTGTTATAGTTTTAACCAACTCAAAGATCAATTTGGTTGTAGAGTCTGGAAGGTCAAGTTTGTGTCCTAAAGTAAATGGAATGTATAGACGTACTTATGTAACAGAATACAACTTCAACATTTCTAAAGAAAATACTAAAATAAAAATAAACAAATTGTAGGCCAAAGTGGCTCTTAACGATTTATGGCTTTTATACACGTAATTCGGCAAAGTCTGGCTGATATATAATGGATTACAAAAACAAAACTGGCATTTAAATCTTGCTTTAAAAAAGGTTTATTGTTATGTGCATAGAAACCTCATCAAACCATAAGAGAAGTTATACTTATGAACAAATATTTTAAAAAGCTTTTATCAGCTCACTCTGTCTGTCTGGTAAAAAGTTTGAAAACATTTTTTCTCCCAAATCCTTTCTGGGATAAAGTTGAAACTTTAAACAATTATTTATTGTACCTAACAAACATGTGCCAATTTAAATATAACCAGTTAGTCAATTAATTATTTGTTTGAAGTCGAAAAGAGAAATAGCCTCTTCATTGTTGAAAGATATAGTTGTAAATGTGGAAGTCTTCCGCTTAAATAAGCTCTTTTTTAAAGGAATATATACTTTTCAGTAGTTATTTCTAGAGTGCTAATTGGAATCGATGTCGTTAGATCAAGTTGGTACTAGAAGTAGTGTATGTGTTTCTGAATACATACAAATAAGATAAAATTAGTTCGACCAATTCACTTATAATAACTAGATCTGGAGTTAAACTAGACGATGTTATGTACGGCACTTGTTTGAGTCTCAAAGTTCTCACTGGACAACAACAGCAACAACAACAAATAATAATAAAATAAATCAAAAACTTGTTACGGGTAGACGATTGGCTGATTCAAACTTCCCGTCTACTGTGTTGAGCGCTGTTCACAGCGGGTGGCGCTCAAGTGAATGAGCACAATAATACCAGTCAGGACAAAGTTCGACTACACTTTTGAATATTTATTTTTGAAATATTTGATAATATCAGAAAGACTACACTGTTGAAGTAATAATAAAAAGTTGTTCTATTTGTTGACATCGTTGTCATCCCAAAGTCATTGCATCTAATCTTTAAAAGCAAGCAAAATAGAAAAAGTAGGGCCTACTTATTTAATACCAAAAGCTTCAATTGAGTGAAGAAAAGCACCTTTCAGCTGCAGACATATGTCTAAATATTGTATGGTAGATCTCCTCTTACCTTAGTACTTTTTCTACATAAGACAAAATTACTTAGTTACGACTAATTGGTTAACTAATTGGGAATTTTTAAAAATTGATTCATGGGTTGTCTTTGATAATGAATAATTGTGTAAAAGATTCCACCCAGACAGACAGATGGAGTGACTTACTATATGACAAATCTATCTCTTAATAAACTATTGGTGAATTTGTTTCCTTCAGAAAACAGATTTCTGCTCAAGTGAATTAAGATTTGAGAATTTATCCAATAACATTTTATTTTAGAGATTGTCCATTTAGTTTTACATGAAAGGAAAGGGAGAGAGCGGGTGTGGTGGTGGTCTAAAGTGGACACATGTAGAAGAAGGGTTCAAGAGTGTGAAGCAGCAGCTAATGACTAAAATGTTGTCTTGGAGTCCAATGAATGTGTGAATTGAAAACAAAAATGTCTTCCGAAGTCAAGTGTAGATAACTCAATCAATTTCCGTTGACAATTTTATTTGAGTTATAACATCTACTTTTTGTGTAGACCTTTTTTTTTTGTTTGTTTTTCTTTATCAAACTATTTTTTATATCAATTTCTCCAATCATGTCTGTCCACTATGTATGTATGTATGTATGCATATATATATTTATACTGGGCTTTTTGTGACGGTACGCACCGATACGGTGTACCGTCACCTTTTTGAAAGAATTATTACTTTTCTTGTATTTTAACGTATGTTATTAGTTTTTAGTAGTTGAATGGCAATCAGATAGTAAATGTGATAGTAAATGTGATAGTAAATGTGATAGTAAATGTGATTGTTTTGTCAGTCCCGTCCTGTTAGTGTAACCCTATAACCCACATTGATGACATGTCGAAAGAATGTGCTAATTAACAGATAGGGGGGGGTAATTGAATTCCTTTTAGGCCTATCTATATGGACGATCTAACTTGAATAAAGCAACATATAAACAGACAAGAGAGTGTTTGTTAGTCTCCACTGGCCTACTATTACAAGAGAGAGATAATAATATTTTCTTTTTTTAATTATCGTATTTTGCATTTCGTAAATTATTTAGTCAAAGTGGACATTTTCTAATTATTTCAATTACAACTTTCTTAATGATTTTTCTTTAGTAGATTTCGGTAGCTGAGTATTTGGTTTCTGAAAGAAAGACCTTGACATTGAGTATAATAGATTGAATACGCTTTGGATTGTTGTTTGTAAGAACTAGTTCACCTTGGTATGCTTGAAGGAAGCAATGTGACCACGGACTAGAAGCTCAGAGTTTGGGCTGAGGACTACATCTTATCGTTCCAAAAGGACCTCGTCTACATGCGCGCAACACCAGGACCCTCATGTAGACCATAGCTAGTAGCTCATGAAATTACAAATAAATTGACAGAAAGTGTCAATAGGTTTATCAAATCTTTGTCAAATGTTTGAACCCAGGACCATCGAGATGAGTGAACGACAGTTCAGGTCGCATACCGCAAGACCAGGCTCCAGGTTGACAATATTAGTTTACCGAATTCTGCTATCCTTTGAGATTCATGATTGATAACAAAAAGTATTTAGTTCATTGATATGTACGTCACCAATATTGTCATCGCTTCAAGTTGTATATAATATCAATATTTCTAAAGACGTGGTCAATACTAGGCCCTGGTACTGCTGGTAGTAGGCATTTATTGCTCTTAGCACGATATAATTTTGCCAGTCCCCAGTGATTTGTATGTGGTTTTAAAACTAATCTTACGTGATAATGAGCTCTAATTGTTTCTATAATAACAGTAATGTATGAAGAATTCGTTGATTGACTTAATTTGTTATTAACCATTGTCGGATTTCTCTGAGATTCTAATGCTACATTTACATAGTCCCAGGTTTGGTCTGCTTACACATAGACCACAGTCTGAAGCTTTAATTTAATCTATTTCGACCCATTTCTTTGTTATTCGTTTTGGTTCAGGTGGAAATCTATGCAGACAATGAAACATAGAGCACCTGTTGGATTCTTGATTTTTTACCTGACAACCAGACTTTCAAACAGGTTAACGATTGGCTGATTCGAATTTCTCGTGCGCTGTGTTGAGCAGAGCGCATATGACAACAGGTGGTCTACTAGCGAATGAGCCAACAAGATTTCATTTAAGTCGCGGACAAAAATAGTTCTCGTTTTATTTTTTTATTAAGGTTTAGAATGAATGTTGTTCTTTGTAGTGATGCTAAGGGTGTATGAAATGTACTTTAATCCTTTTGTTCATTTCATTTTGTTTTTTATAAAAGCTTTTAGAAATTAGTTTTACGAATCATGGAAGACAAGAAGAATTTAAAATATATTCAAAAATTAAATAATTTTAATTGATAACAATAATATAAAATTGGATGCAAAGGTTTTTTGTTCTAAAACTGAATACGTTTCATAGTTGTCAACGTTATCTAGCATTGACCTGTTTTGTTGTTCTTAGATAAGACATCTGAGACCTTAACCTATAGCAACGCATTAAAGCCTACTCTAAAACTTATTAGTACACCCAGTACCATATATAATAGTAACTCTAAACTCCATTAAGACTCAAACCATAAAAAGATTTATTAAACCAGGTAATTCTTTTTAAAAAAATGCACTTTTGTCAATTATTTGCATTAATTAAGTTATTTATTTTGTAAAAAGTCTATAAACATGACAGAATCCAAATCTCCCGTACTTTTTTTTTCAAATATTTATTTCTATTATAAAAATTTGAAATTTAGCATAAGTGGCAGAGTGGATTGTGTGAGATGAATAACTTGACATAAAAATTTAAAATTCATTAGGCTTTTTAATAAATCACCAGTAATAAATTAACTAATTGGTTAATTTTTTAAATTAATTTATGTCTTGTCTGGTTCAATGAATAATTGTGCAAAGTTTCAACTTGAACCACGAATTGAAAATGGGAGAAAAAATATGATTAAGCTTTTTAGCAGACAGACAGACAGATAGACAGAGAAAGACAAGAGTTGATATACACTTTGTAAAAATTCCTTCATATATAAATGTAGTAAGTGTCACATGAACTCTAGTTGACAACTTCTGTTAGGGTAGATGGCTAGTACAAGTAGGATGCATTGCTATCACCAGAGGCGTAGAGTGGGGGGCCGCATTGGGGTCACGATTACCCGGGTGTCACCCTTATGGGGGCGCCGCACGCAGCCTTTATTTCTATGTGATGTTCGGGGCGCCAATAAAGTACCTTTCCCAGGGCGTACTTTTTACCTTGTTGATGTCCATAAGAGCTGAGCCGAAGGCTCTTCGAGCTCTAAGTTTGAAAAAAAACCTGTTAGGTCGTCCAGCCGAAACAGTAAAAAAAAAAACTAACCTGTGTGAACGCACAGTTCTGTTTGAGAGCGACCCAAGTCAATGCCTATGTAAAACATTGCTGTTTCCGATGCCTTTGGCTCCGACGCATGATTCGCCGCTCATGGCCGAAGGCCTAGGACATCGGGAGCCTCCGTCATTTTCCATCGTTATACCAAGCTAGCCGTGGGGGACTCGCCATTTATGTAACGGTCCTTAGAGGAACGGCGCATGGATAGGGACGTGTTTGTGGGGACTTTTTTACAACCCCGCCGTGCAATGGGTAAACTCTCGTCTACCCGTGGGCATCCCCAGGGGAGTTATGTTTCGCCATTCATTTAGCCTAGCTACCCCCTCAAGTAGCCGTTTCCACCCAGGTGCCACGATGAGGCAGAACAGCTCACCTGGGGTACTTTTTACCTACTTCGCCTCTGGCTATCACCTTCATCAAATCTCAAGCACAGCAAACCTCTATGGCTCTATGTCTACTAGCCTCGTTCTCAACATAACAGAACTCTATGGCTCTATGTCTACTAGCCTCGCTCTCAACATAGCAGAACTCTATGGCTCGATGTCCACTGGCATTGCTCTGAGTCTCTTCTAAGCAGGGCCGGCGCTACCTATTGTGCAATGTGTGCATTGCACGCAGGCGGCCAAATGTAAGGGGCGGTCAAATCCTTTCCAATAATCATTTTTCTTTACATTTTTGGTTTAATAATTTAAAAAAAAAATTATGTAAATTCTACTGATTCCATTATCCTTTAAAAACTGGGGGAGGGGTGAGGGAAGAGAAGATATTTGTACACTAAGAAGTTATTTTGGAAACTTAAGAAGAAAAACAAAGCGGCACTCGAGGGTTTCCCACGGGTTTTTCCATAAGCGCCGACTCTTTCCTAACCTTGATTTTTCGCGGGTTGCTTGTAATATTTGTTTCAAGTCGAATAGCTCGCCCAGTAAGTAGATCTAGTTACTAGTAGATCTAGTAATTAGAATGTCAATTTTAAAACAGTGTCACAGTGGGGGGGGGGGGGGCGCAACTTCCTGACAAAAAGAAGTGTTATAGAGTGTGTGTTTCCTAGGCGGCGTTAAGAAGAGGTTAAGCGATTGATTGGTGGTTATGCGTTTAAGATGATGAAAATAGCATAAAGCAAATGTGAAATGTCAGACAATCTTGAGACGTGAAAGAGTATAGACGTTATTTTGTGATGAGCTAGATTTCGTTTAAAGATCAGTAAATTTCATTAATATTATATCTCTCTCTCAAATTAAATCTGTGAAAATTGTAATAACAATTATATTGTTGTTGTTGTTTTTTTTTGTTCACATAAGAACTTTGTTCAAGTAATTTAAAGCTTATTTAGTAAAAATATAAAACGCCGTCATTGGTTCAGTTGTACTAGCTGCTTGTAGCGACAAGTCAACGACCATCTAATAACAAGGAGAGGGGGCGGCGAAAACATGTTTTACTTTCAGTGTAATTTATTTGAATATTAGTAAATTACATGTTCAGAAATTAAAATCTCTTAAGTATGAGGCAGCGTTTTATCTTCTAATAAGATCGTTTTAAATGTAGACCGCTTTTGCGAGGCGCTTGTGAAACAATATGGGTCAAAACGTTTTCAAGAAAACACTTTAAAACGTCTCCGCTAGTGCAATTCTTCTGGGTTTTTTTTTTTTGGTCTCAGAATAGTCGAATTTCTTCCGCTTATTGCACTTTATAATAGTGACGACTTTTGTGTGACAAAAAACGTCCGCGACAGAGACGTCTGACTTAACACGAAGAATATTGATAAAAAGCTCACGCCCATTACAGTCGTACGTACGCAATATTGTAGGCCTACCTAGAATGTCCCTCGCAAAATACTATTGGCCAGGGCTGCTTCTTTATTAGTAGATTTAATATGGCCCTCAACTTTTTTTTTTATTAGGATGAATAATGCGTTCTGAAAGAAAACACATTAATATTAGCTTATTAAAAATTCTCTCTTCTTACTAAGAGAAAAGGGCCAGAAGACGCTTAGCGCCGAGTCCCGCCCGGATCAAACCCTTTGCCGACTTGAGCGAAAACCTGCCACATCTTCGATTCTATCTCCATGAAGAAACTTTTACAACGCTTACAATTTATATAGGCAACACTATTCCGGGAAAGAAAACTGACAATAGACATATTATATATAGGTTCGTGAAACTGACTCATTTTAGTGAAATTTCATTACCTAAATTTGGATTCTATACATACGGTAGTGTTAAAAATAAAAAATAAAAATAAAATATAAAAGTGTGTTATAACTAAAACATAGTTTCCTTTCTTTTTCATTACATTCTTTACAAAAAATGCAAAGTTAAAATTGAAAATAAAACATCTTAGAGGAAATGGGGATATGGACAACGATGCGAACAGGAAAAGAAAAAGGAATGGTACAAAAATGGATTTAAATCAAAGAGCGCTTTAGAAACAGTGTCCAGCTCAGTCTTAATGAATTTTTTTTTCTAAAATAAAAAGGGGGGGTGGCATTTTTTTAACTTCGTACGCAGGCGGCCACAACCCTCGCGGCGGCCCTGCTTCTAAGATCCCATGCTTGTTTGTCTATCCCAGAATGTTTAGGTCTACTTGTTAGACTATACATGTTAGAAGACTATTGTTTCTTCCTTTTGGTGAAATGTCGAAACATTATTTCTAGCCTGGTGATCATGAATCGTCCATGAAGCACATTAGTACTACCGGCTCTAAGTTAATGTCACTTATTTGTTGATTTAGATAGATATACAGGTCTATTTATAATTCATTGCGTTTTTTCGGTCTTAATTTTTTTCATTTCTTTCCAATTACCTAAGGCCGGACCTGATGCGATCTATGGTGGCAAATGATGAAAAGACTATCTCTTACTCTATCATATGGCCAGCCGGGTAAAGTTGGGTGGGATCGGGGCGTTATATTGATTCCGAAGCTCAAAATTTAAGCCATAACCGAATTCTCAAAATCTAGTCTTGGTCAGGATTCGAGCTCGTGATCCCTCGGTACGGAAACCAAGTGCTATGTCACTCCACCTAAGTTCCGCTCATATTATTGCCAGATTGTCATTCCTCATACTATTGCCAGATTGTTTCTCATCATACTATTGCCAGATTGTTTCTTATCATACTATTGCCAGATTGTTTCTCATCATACTATTGCCAGATTGTTTCTCATCATACTATTGCCATATTGTTTCTCATCATAATATTGCCAGATTGTTTCTACTCATACTATTGCCAGATTGTTTCTCATCATAATATTGCCAGATTGTTTCTCATCATACTATTGCCAGATTGTTTCTCACCATATTATTGCCAGATTGTTTCTCATCATACTATTGCCAGATTGTTTCTCATCATACTATTGCCAGATTGTTTCTCATCATAATATTGCCAGATTGTTTCTCATCATACTATTACCAGATTGTTTCTCATCATACTATTGCCAGATTGTTTCTCATCATACTATTGCCAGATTGTTTCTCATCATACTATTGCCAGATTGTTTCTCATCATAATATTGCCAGATTGTTTCTCATCATACTATTGCCAGATTGTTTTTCATCATACTATTGCCAGATTGTTTCTTATCATACTATTGCCAGATTGTTTCTCATCATACTATTGCCAGATTGTTTCTCATAATATTGCCAGATTGTTTCTGCTCATACTATTACCAAATTGTCATTCCTCATACTATTGCCAGATTGTATCTACTCATACTATTGCCAGATTGTTTCTACTCATACTATTGCCAGATTGTTTCTCATCATACTATTGCCAGATTGTTTCTCATCATACTATTGCCAGATTGTGATTCCTCATGCTATTGCCAAGATTGTTTCTCATAATATTGCCAGATTGTTTCTGCTCATACTATTACCAGATTGTCATTCCTCATACTATTGCCAGATTGTATCTACTCATACTATTGCCAGATTGTTTCTACTCATACTATTGCCAGATTGTTTCTCATCATACTATTGTCAGATTGTTTCTGCCCATACTATTGCCAGATTGTTTCTCATCATAATATTGCCAGATTGTTTCTGCTCATACTATTGCCAGATTGTTTCTCACCATAATATTGCCAGATTGTTTCTGCTCATACTATTGCCATATTGTTTCTACTCATACTATTGCCAGATTGTTTATCATCATACTATTGGCAGATTGTTTCTGCTCATACTATTGCCATATTGTTTCTCATCATACTATTGCCAGATTGTTTCTGCTCATACTATTGCCAGATTGTTTCTCACCATAATATTGCCAGATTGTTTCTCATCATACTATTGCCAGATTGTTTCTGCTCATACTATTGCCAGATTGTTTCTCACCATAATATTGCCAGATTGCTTCTGCTCATACTATTGGCAGATTGTTTCTGCTCATACTATTACCAGATTGTCATTCCTCATACTATTGCCAGATTGTCATTCTTCATACTATGGCCAGATTGTATCTACTCATACTATTGCCAGATTGTTTCTACTCATACTATTGCCAGATTGTTTCTACTCAACGGAAATTAAGGTGTGCTAACGCTTATTCACTGAAATGTATGGCATCGCATATCCGGTGGATTCTTTTTAATACTAGTAATTTGAACACACTCTAAGAGATCTTGCCCTACTTTTGAATTAAAAACTTAACACTAAAATAGACTATTTAAAGCGTCCTTAGGTACGGTAACTTATAAATTGCTTGTCGTGCAAAAATGTAAATTTCTTTTTATTTTTTTATTTTAGCATTTCGTAGTTGATGAGGTACTTGACAGAATGGCCAATATTTGACTTATACCGTAGCTTTACGTCTGCTGAGGACAGGGAACGTCCCGCCTCCTGCAGCATAGAGAGTGACTGTTACCTCCCTTTATTGTTATTATTTTTTTCTTTAATTATCAAAGGGAAGTAACCGGTGTGCAAAAAGGGAAATAAAAATAGTTTTGCTGGTTTTGCAAGTCAGGGAAAGTTAATGTTGTCTCTCAGACTTGTCTTTTCAATTATGTTTATGTACCCATCAAAAAATTCAGACCAGCTATCTTTGAATAAGAGAACTTCGTTTAAGGCGGCTAATTTCAGATGGGCTCAATGAAACCATGGCATGATAAAATTTGCCTAGACACATTTTTTAAAAGTCATTCTAGTTAATGAAGCACCACCATTCCCAACACAAAACGTTTGAGTATAGAATTTCAGCATGGGCGTTGTTACGAAATACCAGCTATCATACTACTCAGACATACGAGGACATTCATGACGTCATAATTATTACATATTCCCCCCTTCCCTTTTAATCGCAACTTCAGTAGCAGATTAAATCCCTTGGTCTGTGCCGCTGTCCAGGTGAATTCAAGGACGTTCATATAATTTAAGATATAGGGTTCGCGTGTTTCGTTGGTGGTTTGGAGAACGTTTTATCAAATGTCCAATAAACCAAATGACTGCCGCGAGTTTTGAAATGAATAATAATAATAATAACAAATAGATTATTGTTATCCATCTTATTCTACTCGTTATTGAGTGTATGTGTGTTGGCTGATGCATGGATTTTGAGATGCTCTTTTTAGAAGGATGGACTGCACGCGCTGTGTTTAAAAATAAAAGTGCTGCTGAAGAAAGGGGGGTAACCATGTGCATCCTAGACGGTGAGCACAAGAAGATTTGAGATAATTTAAAATTCTTTTACATGGTATGATTTTATATGTAGATCTCCACTCTGATACTGAACACCTGCATTATGCGTTAATTTAAAAAAAAAAGTGAAATTAGCATAATTTGTTAGTAAAAGCAAAAATATGTTCATAAATATGTTTATAAATTTGTTCATAAATGTGTTCATAAAAGATCAAACTAAAGACATGTACAAGCTTATAATACGAACTAGACATTGATCTGGCTAGATCTAGACCCAATTTTAGATCTAAATCTAGATTCAAGATCTAAGCCTAGATCTAAAAATAGATATGTCTCTAAGTCTAGATCTAGAGTTAGATCTAAGTTATATCTAAATCTAGATCTAGATATAGAATCTTGATATAGAATCTACTATATCTAGACTAGAACTCGTATTAAAAATAGAGATCTATGTAGATCTGGCCTCTGTTTATTGTAATTTAAATTGTCGTCAAGTGTAAAGCCTAATGAAGATGTGTGAAAACTGCGCGGTGTAAAAGTTGTTGTTTTTTTAACTTACAATTGAAACGAAGTTCGTATTAAAATTCTTTTTAAAAACAACATTTAAATAAGTATTCTATTCCATTAGCTAGTTAATAAATGGAAAAACTATTTTATAATGGTCCATTGATATTGTTGCAATCGTGACCTTAGATGCACTTTTTTTTTACCTGTTTAAATTTTTTTGAAAAATCTGCTTGCATATATAATTTAAAAAATTGGATGGTCCACTTTCGAAAAAGAAAAAAAGTGGCCGTTGCATCAGAACTTTGAATGATCTAAAATATTATGATGTCCGATTTTCATTTTCTCTTCTACTTTCTAAACGGGACGGACGGACAGACAGACGGACAGACGGAGATACAGGCCACACAAAACTAATAGCGTCTTTTCCCCTATCGGGGGCCGCTAAAAAAAAGACACTTAATTTAAATAACGTTAACATTAAAAAAAAAAAAAAGCACGAAGTCAAACAAATAATAAATGAGTTTTCTTAAAGTAAATTTTATTGATAGTTTATGACCTTTTCAAGGACAATTAGGGCAAATGCTGGATATCATTTTTTGAAAACTAACAAATGCATTTAACCATAACCAATGTAATATGTCGGCCAGCATTTGACCTTTGGCTTAGAGAGCATTCCTCCCAACCTCTTTTACTGTTATTAAAATGTAAACTACTACAAATACCCTAATGCCATTATTATTTTATATTATATAAAATGAAGGGAAACGAATCTGATTTGTTTATTATTATAAATGTTATAATACTATTATTATAAAAAGAAAAATTCGTTTTAGCTTCTGTCAGCACTACAAGAGTGGTAAGAAGTAGAGAAAGCAAGCGGAGGTAATCCAATCATTCTATTGAACAAAGAAGGTTGAAACAAGTACAAACACTTTCGTTCAAATCTACAGGCAATGGATGTGGAGACGTGGGCTGTGTTGTCCCCCCCCCCCCCCCTCTCACGACTACTGAAATCGTCTTCACGAATAAGGAAGGGGAAAAAAAACATAGTTATTTAGGGGCGGGACGAGGCTAAGTAAAGGTCAAGGTCCTAAATAGACGTTTAGTGAAGAGTAGACGGTGGCACCGTATTTAGCGTAAAAAAAACGCTCTCTCGTAGGTGAGAAGACCCTTTTGAAATGCAGAAAGAAATGGGTTACACCGCGCCTCGGTTACACACAGTAGCGCTTGATTTAATTAAAAAAAAAAATTTAACACACATATGTAGACTTTATCCTAAAATGATTCGAATACCAAGTTATCTCTTGTCAGAGTTTGGTTATGGAGAAAGTTGGTATAGATTTGATACAGGTAATAGAGATCTAGTTCAGACCCCAGGACAGCCTCTTTAAACTTACGAACTATTCACCATCCATCCCATTGGCACTGCAGACGGTGGAGGGTCGTGACCTGCTTTAGCACATCTCTCCATTCTGTTCTATCCCGTGCTTTACCATTACATGACAATATCATCCATGAATTGCATGAGTAGTGTTCAGAACACGCCTTTAATGTCCCCGAATAATGTGTCATGTACTCATTAGAGTTGGGTGGAGTCAGGGGCGTCCTAAAATTCCCGATATTCAAAAACCACCTAGCCTTCACCAAGATTAGAAACCGAGATCCCTAGGTTCGGAAGCCAAGCGCTTCACCGCTCAGCAACCTCACTCCTCCCCCCCCCCCCACCCGTTGGAGAATGGGACTCATTGAATGGTACTAGTTCAAACAAGTTTAAAAACCGTGTTGTCTATTAATTAGGCACCGTAGGAAGAGTTTCAAGGGTACGGACAAGACTGCGTCACGGAAAGGGAGAACCTGTCTTTTAAATGGAGCGGAAACTATTTTGAAATGAGAGTGTTTGTCATTGAATATAAATTCTTACTTCTTTAAAAATATATTTATATGCATATTTATATGGATATTTATATGCATATTTTAGTACTGCACGCCTATGCGTCGAATGGCACACGAGGGGCTTAAGTCTATGTGTTTCTCAACATTTTACAGTTAAAAATGCTACGTTTGCCACTAAACAGTTTGGGATAGCGCCTAAAGTTCACTCAAAGTTGTCCGGGGCCAAGCATTTCTGAGCTTGAGAAACCCTTTCTCTAGGCGTCTACAACGCATTGTTTTTCTCATAATAGGAAGATTACAAGTCAAATAGAATTAAATTAAGAAAGTTTGGGACAAGTTGATACATAACTGTGAGAGGCATTCGTTGTAATTTTTTTTTTAAGTTGCATTTTGGAAAAGTGCATTTTTTCTACTTGGGTGTCACCCTCTATATGTTATAATTACATTATTATTAATGTGTTACCGTAACGTAAAATCAAATTCGGATATCAATTTGAATTACTTGTATTTTTTAGATTAATGAAATTCCGGATATGTCGCCTGTATTGAGATATTCTCTGCATCTCTAAATGCCTGATGAATTATGTAGGCAAAGCATAAATTAGTTAGGAGCAAGGCCGAGGGCCATGAGGCCGTAGGTGGTCACCAACGTCTTGCACAGTCTGTAAATGAAATTGTGTTTTACAGAGTTGTGAAGACATATAAAGACAAACAAAAGACATCTTAACGTGACTATTCAATGTCTTTTCTTTTTTCATTACTAAATCTTACATTACCACGTTCTAAGCGTCTTTATTGACATGTATACGGTAAGGTACTTTTAATAAATAAAGAAAAAAAACCCAGGTCTCTTCATGGAGTGTGTTGATTTTTGGTGACTGTGTGTATGTGTATCGAAGGGATGTTGATGGTATCTGGTGCAGGGTTAGGTACGGTGGTGGGTAAAAGTCTATGTGGATGTACAGGAAGAAGGGGGAGAGAAGCGGTACGGGGTAAAGAAAGCTGCAAAGTTTAACCCCATTCATACTTTTTTTTTTTGTAGAGTGTGTGTGTGTTGAGCTTTAGATGTCGAGGTCAAATTCCGGAGGTTGTATGAATGGCTCAAGAGTCTCGCGCGCGGAAAACATCAGCTGATCTGTGTCAATAATGGGAGAGAACCTGTCTGCGAGACGTGCCGATTGGATATGTTCGTCTGCCGGGCGGGGACTAACAGAGTGGTGGTTCTTAGCGGCTCGCAGCGACGATATTCAGAAAGGACAGCCAGGAAAAAACACTTTAAAAATCATTGTTGGAATGACAGACAATAGAAGATAACGGGTTTGTTGTTCTGCTCATATGAAATCCGTTTGAAACAATAATCATAAAAAAGCAAACCAAATGGAATTGTGTAGCTGTATGCTTGTTTGTAGTTATTTTTTAAATTTTCCATTCAATAAATGGTTCCGGATTAATCGGAACACGTTTGCCATTTTTATTTACTTTTCTGTCTACATAAAAAATGATACTTTTAGATCTGTAAGCCAATAAACGATCAGTGTGTCAGGGACGTCATCACATTTTAATAACGTGAATAAATTAATACAAATAGATTGATACCTCGTTCGTCATCAATACTAGATCTCTAGTGTGGGATTATAAAAACAAACAACAATGTGTAATGTACTATAGTTCCCCCTTTTAGACCTTGTGATCTATAGGGCAGATGATGGCCATCTGTTTCTGTGGCCTACGGTTAACGAGGGTGTCATGTAGCCAGCACAACGACCAACCGCCTTTACTTTCCCCAACTAATGTCAGGTACCCATTAGAGCTGGTAAGACTCAGAGGCGCCCAAAGATCCCGAAATTAAAAATCCCAGTCTTCACCAGGGTTGGAACCCGAGACCTCCGGTTCGGAAGCCAAGCGCCTCGTGTATTGTAACATATGGTTTAGAAAATGAAATTAAAGGGAAGTTTCTGTACAAACTCGTAGGTGGCCTCTGTTACGTTACCCACTGGTTGACTAGAGCACTACAAACTCGTAGGTGGCCCCCCTCTGTTACGTTACCCACTGGTTGACTAAAGCACTACAAACTCGTAGGTGGCCTTCTGTTATGTTACCCACTGGTTGACTAGAGCACTACAAACTCGTAGGTGGCCCCCTCTGTTACGTTACCCACTGGTTGACTAAAGCACTACAAACTCGTAGGTGGCCCCCTCTGTTACGTTACCCACTGGTTGACTAAAGCACTACAAACTCGTAGGTGGCCTTCTGTTACGTTACCCACTGGTTGACTAGAGCACTACAAACTCGTAGGTGGCCTTCTGTTACGTTACCCACTGGTTGACTAGAGCACTACAAACTCGTAGGTGGCCTACTGTTACGTTACCCACTGGCTGACTAAAGCACTACAAACTCGTAGATGGTCTCTGTTACGTTACCCACTGGCTGACTAAAGCACTACAAACTCGTAGGTGGCCTCTGTTACGTTACCCATTGGTTGACTAGAGCACTACAAACTCGTAGGTGGTCTCTGTTACGTTACCCATTGGTTGACTAGAACACTACAAACAAGTTGCAAGATGACGAACTGCCTTTCAAATCGTATGTTTATCAATGTTTATACCTTCACATTCACATATCTGTTAGACCGTTGGGGTACCAACAAGATTTCTCGACTGTTTTCCCCATTCCTCTCTGTTTATAGTTTATACCTATGTGCATATATAAAATTAAAATTCATTCTTAGTTGTTTTAAGCGTACTATGTAGGAGAGTCTATGCAGCTAAGTGCATCTGTGAACATACATTGAACATATAACAAAAATCTCCTTGACTATTACCAAACAGTTATGTATATATATCATAAAGGGCCAATGAATGTGAGTAATCACCGTTACTGGCGTTACTTACTGCTGTCTGAAGCTGGCGCTGTGTGGTTCTCACGTTGAGGTGATGATGTGATCTTGATCTAGTGACACTAATACGATAGCATTTTGAATAGATTGAGAAACACAGTTCCAATATAAAAAAAACAAGTGAATAATTTAATTATACAAAAACTTTATTTGTTGAATAAGCAGTGACGTGGAATTATTTTAATAGAATAGAATATAGTCCTAAATATAATGAATAAAGAAATCTACAAAGAAATTTGAAACAAATTGAATGCACAGCCGACTCCAATATATTTATATACACCAGAGAACTATACGAGGGCATGAAAAAACCTTTGGACCTCACACCAGCAAGTGTGCCCCGCTCAAGTCAAAAGATGGTTCAATCATCAGTGATCGTGCACTACAAATGGAGCGATGGGTAGAGCACTATGCAGAACTTTACCAGATTGAAAATGTCATCTCGCCAAATGCTCTGTCTAATTTCCCACCACTTTCAGTTTTGAGACGAAACACCCTCTGTAAAGGAACTGAGCATAGCTATTGACATGCTTGCACACGTGAAAGCACCTGGAAGAGATGGTATTCCTGCTGAAGCCATTCAGGCTGGAAAGCATGCTCTAATCAAGCCACTCCATGAACTGCTAAGTTCATGAAAAAATGCAGGGCACTTTACAGTTTGACAGTTCCGCCTCTAGGCCCTTCTCCACCAAGAGCGGAGTAAAACAAGGATGTGTTCTGGCTCCAACACTATTCGGCATCTTCTTTTACTCACCAGCGCTTTTAAATCCCTGGAAGATGGAGTATATATCCACAGTAGATCCGATGGAAAGCTATTTAACTTGGCACGCCTTAATGCCAAATCAAAGAAACGGCGTGTCCTGATTAGGGAACTGCTGTTCGCGATGATGCCGCACTCATATCTTACACACAAGAAAAATTGCAGAGGCTTTTGAATGCTCTGGCAGCTGCTTGTCAAGAGTTTAGCCTTACAGTAAGCCTCTCCAAGACCGAAATCCTGACACAAGATGTCGCAGAAATACCTGTGATACACATTGGAAATCACACACTTACGGGGATGCAGGAATTCACATATTTGGGAACAACAATAGCCAGCAACCTAGATTTAGACACTGAGCTGACAAAAAGAATAGGAAAGACTTCTGCAGCAATGGAAAAACTGTCCAAGCTCGTGTGTAGGAAAATACCAAATTGACTACGGCAACAAAAATCGTAGTCTACAATACCTGCGTTCTGAGCACACTTCTTTATGGCAGTGAGAGCTGGGCAACTTACATGCGTCAAGAGCACAGATTAAATAGCTTCCACCTACACTGCCTGCGACGCATAATGTGCATCTCCTGGAGAGATCGTGACACCAACCAGGAAGTTTTGAAACGGGCCAATATGAACAGCATCTATGCTCTCCTTCATCAGAAAAGACTACGCTGGCTCGGTCATGTCACTCGCATGCCAGATGGAAGAATCCCTAAAGATATCCTATACGCTGAGCTTGCAGAGGGAGTAAGACCCAAGTGTCGCCCAAGACTAACCTACAGAAATGTCTGCAAGTGAGACACGAAAGCCGCGTTCATCGACCAAAGAATGTGGGAGGAGATAGCCCAAGACCGGACAACATGGAGACAGACTGTACGTGCTGGTACGAACTTCGCCGAATGCAAAAGAAATGAAGTGGCGTCAGCCAAGGGAAAGAAAAAGAAATCTGCCCTGTCATCTAGCCATAGGACAGATGTTTAAACATGCACGAATTGTGGCAAACTCTGCTGCTCCAGAATTGGCTTGATCTGTCACTCCAGATTCTGCCCCATCTCAAGACGTAACCAAAGCCAGTGACTCATCTGGTCGCATCCATTGTCTTCCGAGCCAGAAGGAGCCATATATATATATATATATATATATATATATATATATATATATATATATATATATATATATATTTATTTATTTATTTATTTATATATATATATATGTTAAAAAATTGTAAAAAAAAATACCATCACAACAAATATATATATACATAGAGAAAAAGAGAGAGAGGGGGGGGAGAGACAGACAGACAAAGCGAGACACAGGGAGAGATATCTATATATTGACCAATTCTATTAACTTATAGCTGTAAGCATGTTGCTTTTTACAAAGCTTATATCAACTAGGCTTATGTGTGATATCTTAAAAAAAAGATCGTAATTTCACTCTAGTGTTTACTCAACACTTCTATATTTTGACAACTATTATATCAACTCACTCTGTCTGTCTGTCTGTCTGTGTAGTACAAAGTGTGTACACATTAGTTCTCCCACTTCCCATTCTCGGATCAAGTTGACACTTTGCACAATTAATCATTGTCGACGACAATACATGAATGAATTTAAAAATAAGAAATTAATTCATCAATTAGTCGTCATTAAGTTATCTTGCTTTATATAGCTAGGGGGCGTGGGGGCTGAGAGGGTTAGCGCTTGGCTTCCGAGCCTGGGATCCTGGGTTCGATTCTCGGTGAAGATTGGACTTTTAAATTTCTGGATTTCTGCTCGTTTACCGTTGGCCACAGATGACTTTAAAATAATCTGCCCTATAGATCGCAAGGTCTGAAAGGGGAACTTTTATATAGAGACAGTAGACCTTACTACTTTAAGGGAAGATATGCGTGTGTGGGCGTTAAATTTTTTTAACAATATACTTTTATAGGTCAGTGGCTAACAGGTCGGGCTTCTACAGTGTAACTAACACTCGAGGAACTTTTTAATTTTTTGTTTGTTTCTGTAAAGGCAGCACGGAAACCTTCTCCAAGATCCCCCCTCCTCCAAGATCCCCCCTCCCCCCTTCGCACCGCCGGTCCACAAAAGTGATTGGACCATAGCGCACGAGCATGCTATAGAAGTAGGAATGTGACGTTCAACGAAAAACCATCACTACAAATATTTCCAATCTCAGACATTTCCTATTGTTAGTCTAGACTAGACTAGAGCTACTCAATTCACTACTTGATTGATTCAAAATAATTGTTGCCATGTCACTAAATATAAGCTTTGTATACAAGTCTGTGTATGTGCTTGTGTGTGTGTGTGTTATGACGTTACAACGAGGAACAGTTAAGTTCATTGACAATTACAATGTCAGAGCTCAAGTGATTGCACCAGGGAAGTCTAGCACAAGTCAGTCAGCTCTGGCTGCGTAGCAGACGGCTAGAATTTTCGAGAAAATGTAGAAGAAGGATGTTGTTGTGTAATATAGGCGCCAAAAGTATTTTCCGCATGATTTGTCAGATCTTGTGTATGTGTGTGCGTGCGTGTTGTCAGTCTGTGAGTGTTGTAGCTTGGAGATTCATTGTGGGAGACCTTTTTGTGTGTGTTAAAGTCATTCAGTCTCTATGTGAGTGTAGTCATTGGAGTGTGTGTGTGTTAAAGTCATTCAGTCTCTATGTGAGTGTAGTCATTGCAGTGTGTGTGTTGTGTGTTAAAGTCATTCAGTCTCTGTGAGTGAAGTCATTGCAGTGTGTGTGTTGTGTGTTAAAGTCATTCAGTCTCTGTGAGTGAAGTCATTGCAGTGTGTGTGTTGTGTGTTAAAGTCATTCAGTCTCTATGTGAGTGTAGTCATTGCAGTGTGTGTGTGTGTGTGTTAAAGTCATTCAGTCTCTATGTGAGTGTAGTCATTGCAGTGTGTGTGTTGTGTGTTAAAGTCATTCAGTCTCTATGTGAGTGTAGTCATTGCAGTGTGTGTCTGTGTGTGTAATCCCTTGTAGTATCACGTGCCTGCCAACAAAATGCACGGGGGGAAATTCCCAAACCATGTGAAGTCTTTCTTGCCTCCTCTCTGTGTCCCCCCCCCCCTTCTACGTCTCCATCACTTAATTAGTTCAATTCATTGGGGAGGGGGGGGGGTTGCAGGTTAGCATATGCCTGATCAGCAGAATTGTTTCTTTATATATATATATATCTTATTGATTAGAAATATTATCAAGACTAGATCAAGACAAATTCGTATTTTAAAAATATTTTTTGTAAGTAAGTATTTTAGTTGATGACTTTGGCAGTTAAACTGCAGCTCATAGTGTTCACTCAACTCCGATGATGTATTGATGGCCAACATTTTGTAATACTTCCACCAACAAATGGAAGAAAACTTCACGTGTCTGGCCTAGAGTTTCGTGAGCCTTGCTTGGCTCAATTCTTAATGAAAGATCAAACTGGCCAATGAGTCTCTGGTCTCTTAAAGCCTATGCGGCGTCTTGATGTACTGTGTGAGACGGACCTAGGCCAATCGTTATAGAAGGCCTAAACACTGACCTGTGACGTGGCAAGGAGCTTATGGCCTAAACTGCCCACAGATTGCGACATTGCAGGTCAGTGTTCAAGCCTACTATGACGATTGGTCTCGGCCGGTTAGTACCGTATAGAGTGGACTAGGTTTGACCATGCACTAAACAATGAATGACAGTTGAATGGTAATAGTCTAATGGTTTGCTAATAACTAAAACTAATTTCGGGTATGTTCTTGCGTTCCTCTCTCTCTCTCTCTCTCTCTCTCTCTCGGTATCTTTCTCTCTCTGATCAACTAAAGAACTTTAAGCACTTCATATTTGGTACAGGAGACACCTAGACTATGCTTAAAACCTATCACTTAAAAGAAAACCAAAAGAAAATAAATTACACTTATTATACATGAAGTTGTTTCTCTCAGAACCGCCACACTGATAGATATTGTCTGCCCTTGCTTGGGACAAACTTTCAAATAACGTCAAACCGACATTTTAAAGGCTTTTTACTGTTTCCCTTCACAATCTTTACTGGCCTTACTTCTCGCTTGTATCAGAGCCAGAGTAAACTCAGGTCTGTAGGTAAAATTAGCTCCAGTCAAAGAGCGATGATTAACTCAGACTAAAGATAAGCAGGCTCTCAAAAAAAAAAAAAAGGTGGGTGGATATAGGGCTTCAATGAATTTTAAGGCTCATTGGGTCGTTTTTTTTTTCTCTTTTATTTTGAAAACCTTATCTAAACTTTTTTTTTTCACATTCTGTTATACAGTGCACAGGAATTTTCTAATATATGGATTCAAGGGAGTTAACTATTGGATTTATTTAAAAGAAAAAAAAAGAGCTTTATAGAGATATATTCAAGTGCTACAATTTTAATTTCTTGTCGTGGATCAAGTACTCTGCTACCCAGAAAAGGCAATAAAAATGAGATATATCTTTGAATAGGTTCATATTCTCTCCCCTTATTTTTAATTACACTGTTCTTTTGGCGCCATAGAATAAAATGCATGAGTTCAATGTCAGTGGGGCCATTTGACTTTGCAGACATTTTTTTTGTACGTGTATGTGAACAAGGTATTTAAACTCTTGGTACTAGTGAACAAGGTATTTAAACTCTTGGTACTAGTGAACAAGGTATTTAAACTCTTGGTACTAGTGAACAAGGTATTTAAACTCTTGGTACTAGTGAACAAGGTATTTAAACTCTTGGTACTAGTGAACAAGGTATTTAAACTCTTCGTACTAGTGAACAAGGTATTTAAACTCTTGGTACTAGTGAACAAGGTATTAAACTCTTGGTACTAGTGAACAAGGTATTTAAACTATTGGTACTAGTGAACAAGGTATTTAAACTCTTGGTACTAGTGAACAAGGTATTTAAACTCTTCGTACTAGTGAACAAGGTATTTAAACTCTTGGTACTAGTGAACAAGGTATTAAACTCTTGGTACTAGTGAACAAGGTATTTAAACTATTGGTACTAGTGAACAAGGTATTTAAACTCTTGGTACTAGTGAACAAGGTATTTAAACTCTTGGTACTAGTGAACAAGGTATTTAAACTCTTGGTACTAAGTTTCTTTGTTACATATCTAGCAATATTATATTTACCTCTAACTTCAGATCCTCCACGACAGGGTATGATATAACACCGGTGTTAAAATGATCGAGAAACCTTGCATTTAAATCAATATAGTTTATATCAAGACTCATCTGTTTTAAAATTATTCCATTATACTTCAATAGTTCCGTTTTTTTTTTTAAATGTGTAGCTCTTTTTTTCCATAACAAGATGTACATTGTGTTTGCGTTTTTAGTTTTCTCTATTTTTGTAATGTATGCGTTAGTGTGCAAATGAAGAAATGAAAATGTCTGAAACAAATAACATGACTTATAGCATACGATATGTAACTTAGTTGTGAAGTGAGATTCTCATGCTTAAATCCATGTAAATCTGGGATTTGAAATTTCAGGGGCGACTTTAGGCCTTTTTGTAATCGGTTCATAGCATCTGTTACCGATATTAAAGGTCTTTGGGCATTGAGCTGGCCACACAAAACTCTCGTTAAATATTGTGAACGGAAGCATCTGGTTTACATTCCATCTGTTCACGAAACCGCCTTGAGAAGAAAAACTTAACTTTCTGTTATTGCTTTGAGTTTAAACAAAATATGTTTTAAAAAATCCTTTAAATTTTTTTTTATATAGGGGAAGAAGTTTATACTTACAACTTTATCTCTTAACAATGTAGAAGTTATATTCCCTTATTCGACATTAACCAAACAAAACTATTATTTACCAATAATTTTTTTTTTATGTTTCAACTGATCCAAGAATGGGTATCAAAGAAAAGAATAAATTACCAGTAATTAATTGACTAATTGGTTACTTTTTTAAAATTGATTGATGTCTTATCTATGCCTATGAATAATTCTACAAAGTTTCAACTTGATCTGAGAATGGGTGTGAGAGAGCTAACGTGTACAAACTTTTTTACCAGACAAACACAAGACAGATTGACTTAATAATAGCTTTAAAAGAAAAAATAGGATTCTTGATCCAAAGTAGTACCTACTTATTTACATAGTGTTTATGTAAGAAAGAGAGAGAGAGAGAGAGACAGTGAGAGAGACAAGGAAAGAGAGTGAGATAAATGGAGAGCAAGAGGCAGAGTGAATGGGAGAAAAAAGAAGAGACGTAAAGAGAGGGAAAGTAAAATAGAGAGGGAGGACAAGAGAGAGAGAGACAGACAGATACAGAAAGAAAAAAGAGTCGGACAAACTTAAACATTAATTGTGATGAAAAAGACTTACAGATAGAAAGAAAAACAGTTAAGGATAAGACACATGAGAAAGAGGCCGACAAGAAAGTAAAGAGAAACTAAAGACAATGAGAAATCGAGACAGTGGGGAAAAAAAACTCCAAGACTTAAAAAAAAATACTATTGACCCAAAAGTTTTTCGTAACGAAAAAAAAAATCGTTTCAATTTATTGTGTCCTTATCTTTGGAGATCAAAGCAATAGACTCGAAGACACGAAGTAGCGAAACAAAACAAACTAGCTACTTGTCAACTTTGAGGCTCTACCGAGCACGTTAATTCTCGAGACTTTCAAAGTGCTGGTAAAGATGTACAATACACAGCCGACGTCGTGCCGTCAACCTTCTACCTTCACGACCTAGCTGACTGATGGTGACCTACGGGCTAGGAAGATGTCACTTTGCCAGCACAACATCCAATCGGTCAACTCCCCCCCCTCCTCCCCCCCCCCCCGCAACCGTTGATAGAGATTCAAATCTGATAGCGACAGTAAGATTGATAACAAGACAACAGCCAATTACTGTGATACTAGGACTGAAACGGACAAGAAAGACTCCTATACATGCACACAATGGAATCCTGGCCGACTGGGGGCTAATCGGGTCATCAGCTTCTTTAGACCGAATCTTCATTTATGCAACACAGAAAACATTCGTCCCAATTTAGTTCAAGTAATCGGAATCAACCATAAACACACACAGATATGTTCTTATTGGAAGACATATTTTAGAAGTACACATGTAGACGACGGCGGTGTTTAACCCTTTACAACAACGCCCCCCCCCCCTCACGTCCCCCTCTCAATCAATTTCAAATTTATTAAATGTTTTCACAACATTATCTCCTGAGCACAACAAACGTCTAACAAAAAAAAAAATAGAAAGCTGTAACTTTCAGTTCTTGGACCTTGGACCTTATAATGTGTTGAGCTGTTTGCGATTCTTGGACCTTAAAATGTGTTGAGCGGTTTGCGATTCTTGGACCTTAAAATGTGTTGAGCTGTTTGCGATTCTTGGACCTTATAATGTGTTGAGCTGTTTGCGATTCTTGGACCTAATAATGTATTGAGCTATTGAGATTCTTGGACCTAATAATGTATTGAGCTGCTGGGCCACAGTTTATGCGTTTCCGAGGCCAAATATGTACCTAGGGCATTATGTAAATAGCATGACGACTCACCAGAGTTGTCTAATAACGAGACTACATGAAAACAACGCATCCTAAATAATGTCAGCGCCTGGATATCGACTCAACCAAACAGAAAGTACACACATGACCCCAATGGGGCAGGCTATATGTTTCTTTAACTCCGTTTCATGAGAACCTGTCTCCCAAATGACCAATTCTACAAGTACATGCTAAGACACTGGACTAGCAATGCCAATGATCCCCTAAGCTCCCCGGTCATCTCAGCCGGACCTGACTTTTTGACATGTGACCGAGCGTAAACAAACCTTGCAAATCTTTCTCACCCCTCCTGTTTGACTCTTATGGGTTTAATTTATCTATAAGCTAGAAGATTATACTTAACAAGGAATCCAACAACACGACATGACAAGTACCACAGGTCACCAAGAACTAAACAAAATACCAGAGGACACTAGAGGAAACCAAACACACAACACAACACCAAAAGACACCAAGATCATGACAATACCAGAGGACACCAAGATCTTCACAGAACACCAGAGGCCACCAAGATCATGACAGAACAATAGAGGACACCAAGATCTTCACAGAACACCAGAGGCCACCAAGATCATGACAGAACAATAGAGGCCACCAAGATCATGACAGAACACCAGAGGCCACCAAGATCATGACAGAACAATAGAGGACACCAAGATCTTCACAGAACACCAGAGGCCACCAAGATCATGACAGAACAATAGAGGACACCAAGATCATGACAGAACACCAGAGGCCACCAAGATCATGACAGAACAATAGAGGACACCAAGATCTTCACAGAACACCAGAGGCCACCAAGATCATGACAGAACAATAGAGGACACCAAGATCTTCACAGAACACCAGAGGCCACCAAGATCATAACAGAACAATAGAGGACACCAAGATCTTCACAGAACACCAGAGGCCACCAAGATCATGACAGAACAATAGAGGACACCAAGATCTTCACAGAACACCAGAGGCCACCAAGATCATGACAGAACAATAGAGGACACCAAGATCTTCACAGAACACCAGAGGCCACCAAGATCATGACAGAACACCAGAGGCCACCAAGATCATGACAGAACAATAGAGGACACCAAGATCTTCACAGAACACCAGAGGCCACCAAGATCATGACAGAACAATAAAGGACAACAAAATCTTCACAGAACACCAGAGGCCACCAAGATCATGACAGAACAATAGAGGACACCAAGATCTTCACAGAACACCAGAGGCCACCAAGATCATGACAGAACAATAGAGGACATCAAGATCTTCACAGAACAATAGAGGACACCAAGATCATCACAGAACCACAGAACAATAGAGGACACCAAGATCTTCACAGAACACCAGAGGCCACCAAGATCATGACAGAACAATAGAGGACACCAAGATCTTCACAGAACACCAGAGGACACCAAGGTCATAACAGAACAATAGAGGACACCAAGATCTTCACGGAACACCAGAGGCCACCAAGATCATGACAGAACAATAGAGGACACCAAGATCTTCACAGAACAGCAGAGGACACCAAGATCATAACAGAACAATAGAGGACACCAAGATCTTCACAGAACACCAGAGGCCACCAAGATCATGACAGAACAATAGAGGACACCAAGATCTTCACAGAACAATAGAGGACACCAAGATCTTCACAGAACACCAGAGGCCACCAAGATCATGACAGAACAATAGAGGACACCAAGATCACGACAGAACACCAGAGGACACCAAGATCACGACAGAACAATAGAGGACACCAAGATCACGACAGAACACCAGAGGACACCAAGATCACGACAGAACAATAGAGGACACCAAGATCACGACAGAACACCAGAGGACACCAAGATACCTGATTTTTTTTTCTCTGATTTTTTGTGTTGACTTATTAACCCTAACTTCATCCAATGTTCTAAGGTCTTCCGTGTGCAGAGTTTATTTAGTTGGAAGTAAGGCGACTTTGACATTGGTTAATTTATCGCGAAAATCTCCAATTAAAACCAAAAGCCATTTCCAAAGCTATACAAAATATAATTGTATACACTTGGCTACACATTAGGTAACGCCGGGCTAAACATAGGCTCTGGCGTTCTGTGGTTCAAATAGACGAAATAGCTGTGAGTGCATTGCAGATCTTGATACATGAGATCCAAGTTGAAAGAAAGCATGTAGTGCTTCTCAAAAGGTGATATACTAATAGACGTCCATTAGGGTCTTATACCCTTAACATCTATCGGTAGATCTATCTCAGCTGAGTTGGTAGCATCAACCTTCAGGTCAGGCCAATGTAAGTCATTTAAGGTATCTTCACTGTGCGGTCAAAATCTGGCTTACTGTAAAAAAAAAAAGGTTTGGGGATAGGGTGGTGGAGAGAAGGAGAATGGGGGGGGGGTCACAAACCAATTTGTTTTATCAAGTGGGCACATAACTTCAGGTTTAGCTGGTTATCTTTCCCTTTTAGTTGGGACCTAAATCCCGTTTAAGTCAATTGTCAATAGGCGCAGACAATAGAAGAGTGAGAAAGCTGAAGATTGAAGAAGTGCGATAGGGGGGTGCAGGGAAGGACAACAAACTCTGGGTTTTTCCAACATTTTTGGTTTGTTTTCATGCCCGCGGACACTGGAGCACAGCCCTACAAAACCATGGACAGAAATGGAATATGGGACATACAACATTACTTCGTAGCACACGCAATGGTCGCTTCCGGTCCGAATAGTGGGCTCTAAAGCCAAGTGGTCAACTAAACATATAGCCCCCAATTTATTTATTTTTTTTGGTTTATTCAAAACGAAAAACGTAGTAATAACAAGCAAATATTTTTTTAAAGTACAAAAAATTATTTTTTTTTTAAATAAGCTATATCAAGTGTATCAATTTCTTTGCATCAGTCATGTAATAAAATTTGTAATAAGCCTCAGACGACTATACATAAAGGTGACTAATTCAGCTTATAACATCACTGTAGTCAAATACTATTTCTTTCCTTTGTTTTAAATACCAAACATAGTCATTATTACCAATAGTTAATTAACTAATTGGTTATTTTTTTAAATTTATTTTTGTGGAAGGAGCAAAAAAAAAATGGGAGTGCCATCAGAGGCCCATGCCGACCAAGAAAATGATTAGGCCAAACACAACCTCGAAGACATCAAAGCAGTCCATGCCGCTCGTGCATAGCAGAAAGTACGGTCTAACGTTTTGCAAATGATAATACGTACAGTGTATAGCGTATTTTTTTGTGTGGATATTCTTGTTGAATTTCAAACCAAATTAATTGAAATAAGAATTAAAAAAACAACAACAAGAAAACGTGTTCGGGCCTTTGTGTCTTGCTGCTGTTACTTTTTTTTTACATTTTTTTTTCTTTGGTCGCTACCAGACCGGCCCATTTTGGTACCGGCCCACCGGGCATTTGCCCGTTTTCCCATATAGTCAGTCCGCCTCTGGCGCGAATCTATGAATGAAGCTTGATTTATTAATGAAGAAGTCTGTGACCTTTTTAAAAGACTTACCTACCCTGAAGTTTTTCATTGAAAAGTGGTGTAATTTTTAAAAAAATCTGCTTGCATATATAATTTTAATAATTAGATGATTCACTTTCGGAAATGAAAAAAGTAGCCGTTGTATCTAAAATATCATGATGTCCGATTTTCATTTTCTCTTCTAGTTTCTGAGATCTAAACGGGACGGACGGACAGACAGACCACACAAAACTAATAGCGTCTTTTCCCCTTTCGGGGGCCGCTAAAAAAATAATGGCTTTGATGATTGTTGTGATTTTATGAAAGTATTTATGTCCTGCTTAATATTTGTACGTAGCAACCGCAAATCTCTAGCACAAACTTCTTGTCGGTTTCTTTTATCTGTGATGAGGTTCATGGCGGCCACTGAATCCACGTTCTACCAAATAAGAAGACGGGAAAGCAGTCAACAACTTCTATACAACAAACCATAATGCAGGATATACAATTGGAATTTGTTTTCGTAACCAGCCTTTCTCCTATCCTTTGTTTAAAGTTCCTCGTTCATGGATATTTAAAAAAACGTCTCCTGTATTAGTATGGATTCGTGTGTGATTTGGTTTTGAGTTTGTTCACTTGCTAAAGGGTTCAATATCTAGTTGGGAATATCCAAATTAAGAATGTCTTCAAATCTTTGGTTAAGCTCGACATAGAATAATACGTAACAGACATATAAAATAGTATAGTAGCGCGAGTTTTTTGATATTAAAATTATCAGATCGGATAAACTGGCTTTTATCGAAGTTTTTTAAGTGGATACAATCTCATCTTTCTGTGGACCTTCTGCGGTCGTCTCGTGGACCACAGTTTTAGATAGTCTCAATAAGATCTCATCTATTTACTCAGTATTCCAATGTACAAGTCACCAATTAAATCTACAAGTTGAGGCTCACTATTCATATTGTTTGGTCGACATTCTTCAAACCAGGCTTTTGCTACTGATTTTGTTGTTGGCACAGTAGGAAAGAGACTAGATCTACTTGTTATCTTTGTATCTGTGTGTGAGTAGCCAATACAAGTTCACAAACAGTATAACTAATGACGTCATAGAATTGTGGCCGGTGTGTACTGCTAGTAATTATATATTCATGATAATCTTTTGCCTAACAGGAAATGTTATTTTTAAATTGACTACCGACAAACACGTATATTTCTGCCATGCAGGTATAAGTAATCATATTGCGTTGATACTCTACACTTGCAACGTACCAAATGAGCCTTTAAAATACTGCTTTAAAATATGTATTTTGTATATTTGAACCAATAAAATTATCTTATTACAAAAACTAGAAAACTATATATAATAATAATAATAAGGCTTGTCTTCGAGTCCGAAGATTAGTGAGGAATGCAGTATTTCCCGTGGCTGCGCAGCCCCACATGTGACCTACATATTTTGCCACATCCAGGGCAAGCAGGTCGTCGATTTAGATTTTCTTTTCGCCGTCTGCGTTTGTCCTCGGCAGCAGATTATCTTTTGGTCTCAAATGTGTATCCCGCGGCCTTCGTGAGTGACCTCCAGCTGTCTCGTTCTGAGGCCGCATGCAACCATGTATATAAATATTTTTTAAAGAGACAATTCCTTCGCTTGCAACTTACAGACCAATTATTTTGCTCTTAATGACTAATGAATGTTAAGATTTTTAAAAAGTGGACCATTTTTTCCCCGCCCCATCCCCCCCCCCTCCCCCGAGACAAAAATCCTGGTTAAGCTAGCGAGCTAGTAATTATTTTCCCAACGATAGACGTCAACTGTCAAATTTCTAGAACAATCGTTAGAGCTTTTTTTTTTTTCAGGATCCATGAATGGATAAATTAAAAAACAACAACAGCCTTATTGCTACCATAATTTGAAAATAAAACGGTTTGCTATCAGAAACGTAACTGTTGCATTGATTTTTTGCACGCATCATTCAATTCAATAGTATTTCAGATGTGATACATGACCAAAGGGAAATAAGAAAGACTATATTTGAGAAATAATAGTTATTCCCCTTTAAAAAATGTAAAAGTTCAATTGAATTTTTCACCCTCTCGGTCTTCACGGGTAGCTTAAGATAAGCATGTTAATGTGTCTGATTATACATCGTTAGGTTTCAAGAGTCCTACAACATACAGACTCCCCCTCTCCCTTTTTTGTGTGCACTCTATCTGGTCTAGGAGCTCAGAAAGATACACAGCCGAAGACAATAGAAAATCTGCTTCACAGACATTCAATAACTTCAGAGCATATTTAAAAACTTTTTTGGTTTTCAAAACCTCTTCTCCTATGTCAGAATATCGAAACACCGAAAGGATACATAACTCTTGACACAAAAGAACAGAATGCGGATGACATCATCTATTGTTGAAAGCTTTCCGCGGCTGTTTGTGCCTATACACACACTATTCGATGGGGGTCTATCTAGTGGCTGATAACCCGACCAGCAGTACCACCATTTGCCACATGATAATGTGGAGCAGAGGAGAGACTGAAACACAAAACAACTAATTGCTTCTCCGTTATATCAAGTATTTCTTTTCTTTTTTGCAAGCATACATTTAGCTCAAGCTAGAAGTCACAAAATTAAAGCCATCAAATTAAAATTTAGAATTTTATTTAAAAAAAAAATATTTTTATGAATTTCATGTCAATGTTCAAATGAAATAAAAAAAAATAAAAAAATTCACACAACATAGTAAAAGTAAATAAAATATAGATGCCAAAATTAACCCATTTCTTAATCTTCCAAAAAATAGTCACACAGAAATGAACACATACTTTTCTTCTGTTTTTTTTTTCTAGACGAAAAAGTTTTTGAAGTTGCCATTGCAAGAAACATTCTAACAATTATCAATAGTTTAAATACATGACACAATCTACTAGGATGGAAATACAACATTTTATGTTTCCCAATCTCTGACTTTTTTTTTTCCTCTAGAAAAGAAATTTTATTTAAAGATATCTTTGAACAAAACTTTAGGTAAAGATTTCCTTTGACAAGTCTCCTCTTTCTTTCAGTTTAGACTCAAGTCATGTGATTGTTAAGAGACATGCTGAACATAAAGGTGAACATAGAAGTTCATAGCACATAGTGAAGACTGTTGAAATGTGACTTACATCAGAACAAACTATAGCAGAGTGCATGGCTACAGCACAGAGCCTGAGTTGTTGGAGTCCACTGAGTTGGAGTCCACTGAGTTGATATAAGGGGAAACAGTCTAGTCATTTGTGTTGCTCAAATATCAAGCACCCACTGACTTAGTAATAGTGAACCTAGCAAACAGAACTCTTATGATAATATTGATAAATTATTGACATTACATAATTTAAAAAATCAAACTGTAATGAAAATGGTATAGATACTATTATCAACTGTTCTATTCAGATAAGACATCTGCTTAAGATAAAAAAGAGCAATTATTATTACAATTATGTCAGAACAACCAAGGGGGAGGAGGCTATATATACAATGAGAACTAGAGCAAACATGGTCTACTCAATACAAACATGAGATGATGTTGGACAGAGATATTTAGGTTTTCAATAGAAACTGAAAGATTTCAATCATTTCAAACAATTCATTGGTAAAAACAAATCCATTGAACATTATGTACTATTTTTCAATGTTATGCACTAAATGAATCAAATGTTTTGCAA
Source organism: Biomphalaria sudanica (assembly GCA_036873155.1). Lineage (NCBI taxonomy): Eukaryota > Metazoa > Mollusca > Gastropoda > Planorbidae > Biomphalaria > Biomphalaria sudanica. Next base: position 1,981,245 of record JAZGLO010000291.1, read on the forward strand.
AATACCTGGTTAGGGTTCCTTATCAACTGTTGATGATAAAATCAACATTTCTTTAAAAAATTCAACAGGTTTGTAAGTATTTATAACCTATATTAATATTACATTAGTAACTATCTAAAACCACAAACAACTCTATATCACAAGATGTGTTGCACATTTTTAAAACTACTAAACTATGATCTCATTAAATTCTTAAAGACTCCTCAGAAGTAGTGTTTTCTATTCCAATTGGTCACTTCTGGCAATGAATGTCCAAGTACAGATCCCTTGCTAAATTCTTTATAATAGATTATAATATTACATAGTACAAGTTACTTAACAGCAACCTAAAAGCTTGGGTGTAATTTGAGGTGATGTATTCTTTGTACTCTTTAACTCATCACTTCTCAGTCAATAGACCTCTAACATTGTCCTGGTGGATTAGGATTATTTGGTTGAAATCCTAATGCTTAAGCATGTGGGCCTTTTATGACAATTCCACCTTGTTCAGAGCCCAGTAGGACAATGCCATGTGTTCTTCATACACACTGGTAACACAGATTGGAAATACAACAATCATTGCGACACTAAACCCAGAAAACAGCTGCTCTACTCTGTCACAGATTATTGCGGATGTCACACACTAGTTCTAGAACCACTGTGATCTAGCAGTGATTTAGTTATCATGTTACTACTTCGTGCTAAAGCACTGTGACTGACCACGGGGTGATTTCAGTTAGTTGATTTTGTACTCCTGAGAGTAAGGAGCTATACAAGAGAGTGTGATATATTATGATATGACTTAGAGTATTACTGCAAGTTGTGGTCTAAATATATAGATATTTTTCACTTGGATTATGTGAAGCCTATTGTATATTTTCTATGGCTCTATTTGCCAGCAAACTTATTTTATCTATCATGCAATAAACCTATATGTTGTCTGCAATATGAGGACTTATTCAGTTCGTGATTGTTATTAACTGTTGTGCTATAGCTGTAGTCTTAGGACGTAACAAATAGTGCAGAAACTCAAGTAATATGAAGTCATCCTCAATCAGGGCCGCAAATGATTATAAACGCAACACCCAAGTCATTTACATTGGTGGCCAGTATGGGGAAATTGTTGCTGTATCACCTTTATTAACTTCTGAATGTCGTGTTTTCTGTGTGTCCGAGATACACACCTTACTCTCAAGAGTACAAAATCAACTAACTGAAATCACCCCGTGGTCAGTCACAGACCCAACATCCCCTCATGCTTTAGCACGAAGTAGTTACATGATTACTAAATCACTGCTAGATCACAGTGGTTCTAGAACTAGTGTGTGACAGCGGACTTAGAGCCTTCTAATTAATAAAAAGACATCCTAAGCACAAGAATAAACCAAAAGTACTTTCTATTTGACTAATGTACAGTTTTACCTTTTTCATTTTAAAGTACAAACATGTCTAGAACTATTTTTACTACCAACAAAATAATTATAAATAATACAGAAGAAAAAATGCAGGTTGTTATTCTAGAATTTTGAAACTTTTTCAATGTATTGAACAGGCAAAGGTGATCCAGTATGTCATCATAACTGTTACTTATACATTTTCCATTTAAATTGCAAATTATTTGTAATACTAGTGATACGTGAGTATTTCATTTGATAGAAATATTGATCAAAATAATTTACATTTTGTTTAGTCTATGTACTACAATTAATTGATGTCAATGTCAAGTCAAAAGTGTTTACAGTTTCAATGCCCTGAAGTTTATTTTTAAAGCTATTTCAAAAATGTTTTTTTTTATTAACTTGCATATGAAATGAATTAATTTTGAATGAATGAACAAACAATTATGTCCAGCCCTCCTGAGATGTACTGTGCTATATTTACAGTCTTGAACAAAAAACAAGAGTAAAAAAAAAAAAACTAAAAAAAAAAAAAAAAAACAACAGTTGAATAAAACTAAACTCATGACTTTTCACTTCCTGGATGGGCAAATGAAAAAGATTCCCACAAAGAAAAAACAATGATGGCCTAGGATTTTCCTATATATGTTTTATATATATATATATATTTGTGTGGCACACTGTTTAATAACACAAGTCACTTGGAGAGAATAATAATGTTTAGTAACATCAAAACAAAACTGAGATATTGTGATATTGGTTACAATTATGTACAATCTCTGGACCCATTAATAATAGCCATAACTTTGCAAAGAATTCTCAGATTTAATAAAAATATTTTAAAAATTGCCTCCAGAAAATTTAAAGAAACTTCTAAGCTTTGATCTCATCATGTGAATGTTGTTTTTTTTTAAACACTGTCAGAGAAGTCGGTATTGTCAAAGACTGCTAGACTGTCACCTAAACAGGGTTAGAGAGAAGCTTGTTAGCTATGAGCTAGTTTTAGGTTTCATTGATTTTTCATCTTTAACCGTCAGATTCTACTCCTTTATATTATTCAAAATGGATTAAACTTAAAATGCTTTCTAATTCTATTTTCAAAAGAATTTTTTTTAAAATTGGTTTAAAGAAATTTATAAAACATTTGCTGAGATAAAAAAAACAAATAACAAATTCATTTTTTTGAATATATGATCTATGTTAGAAGAAACCAATGTCCTCTATTCATGCTTCATTCATAATGTTTCCAAAGGAATTCAAATGCTGTAAAAACTAACCAAGGTTTATGTAGAATATGATATATATAAATATATGTGTGTGTAGAGACATACAAAATGATACTCAGGGTGCTATTAACATAAAGACTATCTTCTAGAGTCAAGTAGACAAGACTGAGATGCTGCTAGAAGACTATTAACCATTAGCAAGACAAGCTTCTGGTGCTCTACAAATTTAAATTTACACTAGCACCTTAACATGGAAACTCATTCTAAACAAAAATATTTCCTTTAAAAAAAAAATTACCTTTTTTTCTGAACTAATTAATTGTATACTAATTGCTTAGCTAATGTAAAACTTTTTAAAAATATTAATATAGAAAACCATAAACTCTTTTTTCAGAGAAAAAAAACAAAACAACAGTGATCGTCTGGTTACTAAACTAAACATTTTGGAACTGATAGTTTTACACACAGTTAAAAATGTCGGTAAAGCTCTCCTGTTCTTGGAGATAGGAAATTTATTTTCATTTTCAATTCTTTTCCTCTCTGAAAAAAACAAAAACAAAGAAAAAGTGAATATTTCAACAAACTTGTCCTTGTGCATAGCTGACCACTAAAACTAAATACTAGTAAGTGAATATTTCAACAAACTTGTATTTGTGCATAGCTGACCACTACAACTAAATACTAGTCAAGTAAAAACATGATAACCTTATGCCAATGGAATGGGGAGAAACAGCAGATTACACAATTTGTGTGTGTGTTGAAAACACAATAAGCTAAGGCAATAACTTATTCCAGAATGATTTCAGGGGTCAAAGCTTGTATAAATGAATAAAGAGGCAATGTGGGTTGCCCATCCAGAAAAAACAAACTAAAAAACTTGTGAAGTTTATTCTGAGTTCTCTTCATCTGAACTTGAAAATATAAAAAAGAATAAAGGAAAGTGAACAATAAATAATAACACTAACAAAACACAACACAGAAAAACTGGGTAATGGACTTGAGACTTCATAAACCTGTGGAGAATACAACCTCCATATTAGGCGATAAAGTCATGTTCCACCTTTCAATCTATGGGGCAGATGATGTAAAAGTCATCTGTTCCTGTGGCCAGCACAATGACAAACCACCTTTACTTTTCCCCAACTAATGTTAGGTACCCCTTAGAGGTAGGTGGACCCAGAGGCACACTAAAGGCTACACTTTGGTTGGGGGTAGGGGAGAAAAAAACAAACAAAACTAGATGACAAGGTAGCACTGAACTTTGGTTGGGGGTAGGGGAGAAAAAAAACAACACCTAGTGGAATGCAGATAGAATGCTACTGAAGGGACTAAGTCTAAATTGTTCAATTCTTGGTAAACACCTGAAAGAGTTGGACAGGTATTAGAGACCCACTCATTATGGTTTGTTTGAAATACCTACTGTTACCAGGGATGTCCTACTAGAAACGAGCAAGGACAAAGCTCAAAGTAATTGGTGGTTTTAAATTCAACGTGTAATCATCTGATCTGAATAAGGGTCCAAACAAAGGACCTTTGACCCACATGTTCTGCATATGGGTCACCTTGTAGCAACAAATCTTTTCCACTAAAAAAAAATATGGGGGGGGGGGGGGGTGAAATTTCAAAAAAAAAAACCCAGAGAGAGAAAGGGTGTGTAGCTGCCAAGGAAAAAAAATACTGCTTTGGATTATGTATAAGATCAAAAAAATATAAGATCAATAAGATCTGCTGTGTTATCATCTCCATCCAAATGAGTGTTTGAAATTTTTTTTTTTACATTAAATATTATGCAATTATCTCATGTCATGACGTCAAAATGCTATGAAAGATGTCAAGCCCCCAACTTCCAACATTCTAAAAAGTTCAACGTTATAAACAATTGCTACTTTGTTTTCCACGTTTGAAAGGCCAATATAATGACTTCTTTCAAACATGTATATCCCAGAGCATGAATTTAAAACAAAATAAAGATGCCTTAAGCATCCTTCCATTGTCACACATGTGAACCTTACAGAGCAATAGGAGATTTTACCTAGTCCTGAATACTGCCTTGAGAGAAAGATGGTCTGATGGTACACTAGAGGAAGGCAGGCCTCCTAATCTCCTGACAACCTTGTCATCCAGAGTTTCCAACACTCCAATTACATGTAAGGACAAAGAAGAGAAGAAAATGTAATCCAATGTTCCGTAGCTGCTTTTGGTGTACGTGGTGCACAATGGCTCCCTTTGCTGAAAGGAGAAGGCAGAACAAGAAATTGTTAGAAGCAACACTCACATGAACAATATCCTCAAACACATTTTGTTTTTTAAACCTGCAAACTCAATAAAAACAATGAGAAAAACAGCTAATTATTTAATACATAGTTCATTTTTTTCCACTTTACAGAAAAGTTCAGCAAACTGTGTTTGTTTGGTTTTGATGTTTCCTTCAGAATTGAAGTTAAATCCTCCTAGCCCAAACCTCCTAAAGGTCGGCAAAGGATGGCAACAGGATTATCAAGACCAGTGGTCTTCAACCTTTTTTGGCCAATGGCCCTTTTTGTATTTTATTCTTTAAAAAAATCGCCAGCGGGAGAAGGCAAATTTGAACAAAATGTCATTCATTTATTATTTTGTATGCTGACAATAACACATATCCTGCATGGGAGACAACAACATGCCAAAGGCAATCTTCTTTGGTGAGCTTAGAGAAGGATGGCGTTACAGAGGTGCCCCCACCCCCCTAAGTGCTATAAAGATCCACTCAGGCACTATAAAGATCCACTCAAGCGCCATTTCGCCCTCATGGCATAGAGGAAAGTATCTGGCAGCATACGGCCTCTGAGAGAGACCACTGATCAAGACTATAGTCCGGAGCGCATACCACACGACCATAAGAAGCTTAAAAAAAGAAAGCTCACCATGATAGTGTAATAGGCACTTTGAAGGCTTGAAGATGTATGTTGGAAGGCTCCCCACATGTGATTCACAATAGCCTTTGACTAAGAAAATAAACAACATTGTTTGGTGTAAACAATTTATATGAAAAAAAAAAAACTTTTTCATCTTTAACAAGCTAGTTATGAACCACTAGTAATGCCAGGAATTATAATCTGCACATATTTACATCATGATGATATAGTGATTAGTATGAAAGTCAGTTAGAGAATGTCTTTAGATGAATCTATCAACTTTTAATTGACATCTTTTTATTTTAAACATGATTCAAACTGAATGTTTGCTAGAAAAAATACATGTTTTTAAAAGAATTCAGGAAACTTAAAGGGGTAAGTGTGTTTTTCTGGTTACATTCATAAATTAACACACCATTTTTATTTTTGAATTCAGTTAAAAAAATATTTTTACTAATTTATAATAGATAATTGTGTTGTAAATGTATATAAAACTGTTAGAAGAAAATCATATTGCCAAGACAATGACCACATTATGATACTCAAGTTAGGACAAGAAAACCAGGAACACGCCATTCATTTATTGTAATGTTCATTTTAAACAAGAAAAAATATTTTAAAAAGAAAACCAAAGCTTATATTAAGTGTAATTGTATCAATTTGGTTTGGATCAGTCATGTAATTAAAACTCTACTAGATCTAGACTAGCAATAATAAATCTATGCGATTAGAAATATTTTTACCAATTGTTTTTGTTTTGTATAATATCATGCTTTTAGCTTTCTCACTTTGTTATGTAATCCTATCTGATAGTATCACTTGTCTGGACCAGTTGTGAAGAAAAAAAAAAAGGGGGGGGGGAGAAGAAGGGGGTATCTGTGTCAATGTTACTGTGATTACTTTTTAAATGCATTAAATACTGGAGGCCTAAGCCACCTCAAGGGGACTAATTCAATATATACCACCACAAAAACTAATTGGTTAATAGTTTTTGATTCTTGTTTTGCCAGGTATTAGAAATAATTGTGCAATATTTCAACTTGATCCAAGAATTTTTGGGCTAGAAATAATGTGTACAAACTTGTTACCAGATAGACAGTTACAATGAGTTGATATAACCTTTGTACAAACACAAGAAGGGGAATAAGCAAACATTTTGAAACTCATTTTTTATTTCCACTTTGAACAGGAAAGTATTGTGTGTCATTTTTGTCAAATGGAAGCTGTCAAAAGTTGTATAACATCAATTTCCCCTACCGTTGCATAGTGGCAATGAGACAGAGCTTACAATCATGTCAAATGCAGAATGTGGTAAGGACTGCTTAAAACTATAGTAACAATTCTCAAGGGATTGGTGAGGGAAGCTGAGTGAGAGAAAACTTTGGAAAGAAATGCTTGTGAATCAAGCAAACTATTCAAAAGCTTAAAATTTCCATCAAGTTCAATGATCATAATTAAATTATTTTTTTAAATCTAAATTTGGAAAACAGAAAAATCAGTTTTGGTTTAGGTCAAATTGGCAGTTTTAGGGTTATCTTGTTCCATAAGACTGAAGTAAGAGACCTCACAGGAAAGGCTTTATGAAATGTGCACAAATACTTACAACAGTATTGTCTGTCAGCTCTAGAGCCTGAATAGCCTGTAGCTTCTTGATGTTATTGTCAATGAGGTAGCCATCTTTAACAAGTTGGTAGGCAGGGGAGTTGTACATGGAGTTAAAGTCTCCACAAATGATGTGTGGGTTTAGGTCACTTCCTGAGTTGGTGACCAGCTCCTTGATGGCACAGGCCACCTTTCAGAAGCAGAAACAAGTAAAACATGACAGAACACATGAAAAAAAACATTTTTGTGTCACACTATTAATTGAAGCTAACCATAATATGAACCGAGATGGTGCTGTCAGAATTCAAAATAGTTATTATTACTTATGACCTGATAATGAATTCAATAAGTGCACAGCTATTAAGTAAGGCCAAAAAAAAATAAATCAATAACAATTTATTGATACTTGTTATTTGATCAACATTACATTTTTCAGACATGATTACATGTTACCAATAACAGCATTTCAATTATCTTCTTAGCTCTGTCAAGCAAGCAAAACAATGGTGTTCAAGATAAATAAAATTGAGCTACCACAGCATTTATTCAAGATGTCAGTGTAGACAAGTTACATTGAAGTTAAAAAATTACAGTGACAAGTGACATTAAAGATATTTCTTTCACAACACATTAGCAACCCCCCCCCCCCCCCCCCAAAAAAAAAAAAACATTCTGGAAGTAATTGATGCACCAAAGCATATCACAACAGAAGTTTACATACAAATGAAGCTCATTACATGTAGATCTATCTTCTATCAAAACCTACTTGTGAACAGATGGTTGTTAATAAATAAACTTCATACATCACAGTTATAAACTCAGTACTCAGCATTTACCCCTTACCTTGGGTAGATCTTCATACTACTTTGTACAATTATGTTAAATGAGAAAAAAAGATTAAAACTGCAAATTTTATTTTTATACTGTGAATATTTCTATTTTATATACATAATTAAACAAAGTAATTTATCTCAGCAGAAAAACAACTTCAAAATGAATAGTTGGTAAACAATTTCTGAATAATTAAAATTGCTCTACAATTTCAGTATTTGAGTCTAAATTTTAATAGTTTTAGAAAAGCAGTTCTCAGCCTGTGGGTTGCAACCCCTTGGAAGTCATATGACAATTTGTCAGGGGGTCACCTAAAACCATCAAAAATATGGATCTGTCTATTGAAGCATGCAAAGTTTTACATAGTTGAGGATAGGGGATAGACTGAATCAGCATTAATTCAAACATTTTAAATGTTGCAGTATAAATATTTTTTAACAATGCTGCACATTACAGAATCATAGATATTATTTCTATAGTGATGGCTTGCAATAATTAAAAAGCACTTTCTTTTATAACTAGTTCTATGCCATAATTTAGTTCATGCCACTGAAGTAATATTTTCATTATAGGACAACCCATGAAGATGGATCTCAAACATAAGAATGTTAAGAAAATAAATGTATATTACTTTATGGTACAATTTTACTTAAATTGCTAAAGCAAGAATGAAAAACCCCAATGCAACATTGGTAATGAAGTTTTATTAGCTGAATTTATGAAGCTGATATAACTATAATGTCATTTGATTGCAAATATCCAAGCTTTGCAACATTACAAAAATAATAATGGTAATGTCTTTGATTCTGAAGATTTAAGATGAGGTACAGTGCTTCACATTACCAGAAGCACAGTTACATAATATGCTTATGAACACAAATAATTATATGGCTGGGTCGTCACATACTAGGGAAATGGGAAATGTAAAAGGGGGTCACCCAGCAAAAAAAGGTAGAGAACTCTGCTACTGTAGAATAACTCAGGTTTTATTTTTTATTAATTTTTTTTTTAAATCTATTAAATGTCAAATGGAACTAATATAAATGTGAATTATCTGAAAGTTATAAAACTCATTTGTGTTAGTAGACAAATAAAACTCAAACTATTTAGTGTAAAAGTTATTAAAACTTAATGCATTAGTGTTTTACACTGTCTTCTAAAATCTCTGCATGGGAACAAGATTTGATTTAAAATATTTGAGATCTCACCACTTGGTTAATAGCACTACATAGCTGCAATGAAGCATGAGCATTGACAGAGATAGAATCCAATATCTACAAAATCAGACTCCACTATCTGTACTAGCCATAACCCACCAATTTAACTCAGACTTTTAACAAGATAAATTACATTCCATTAAAATGTTTAATTAAAAAAAATACATTTATAAGTTAGGTGTTGTTGATGTATAGGCCTACAAGTAAAGCACTAAAGGTGACAAATGCAGTATTGCAAGGGTTATTGATTGGGTTGCTCTACCTTACATTTTTGTGAGATTAGTTTACAAATAATGGGTTCAATGTCAATATTTCAGGTTGGTTGCCTTAGCTATAGAGATAGCAAGTCCCAAAACAATATTGTATCATTAATCACAGCAATACAGTATATTTTTTTGTTAGTTGCAGAAAGGAGAGGGGTGCTTTACTAAATGTCTAAAATATAATGACAAGGTTATTATCAGGATGTGATGACAGTGAAACTATATCACCGAAAAATAAAACAGCCAGTGAAACATGTCATGATAAAATGTAGAGCACTTATGTAAAGTGACACTCCTGGTAAGCTTACATAAAATGCTGTCAGGGTTCTAGCAAGGTAGTGTTACTTCCTAAGCACATGTAGCCCCACATACCTCAATACACTGGACATCAAGTGCCTCTAGGTCATACAGAACATGAATGTTGCAGATGGTGATGATCTCGTTTGTCTTCAGAAACTTCACCTGAGTAAGCAATATGACATCAGCCCGATCTAAATATTTCTTAGCTGCCTCACTTATTTCTGAGTTCAGGTTGAGACCATCAACTGCCTGAAAAGAAAAAAACGCATGGTTTAAATTTTTTTAATGCACAAGTTCACCTTTAAAACAGCAAAATAAATTTCAAATAACTCAATTATTTGTCTGGCTTGGCACACTCATACAGCTCAAAGTAAGAACTCTTGCTCCAGATTGCAATAAATAAATAATTATATAGAAAAATTTAGTTTCATAAATAATTATAAAAGACTCATTAAAATGATATCATTGCTCAATATTTGTTTCTGTATATAAGTGACAGTATTGAAGTTGTTGGCAGAGAGATCCAGCTGCCTAAACATAGATGCAACATATATAGTTTGTCCATCGTGGTTCGATGATGACCTTTGTCATCCAGGGGGATGAGCGGTTTGCACTGGGGTTTGGTCCCTCCTCATGTGGCTGGTGAGACCTATGTGAGCCCGGATGTTCGGCTGCACACTGGGCAGGTTATTCCAGCTGGAGCTAGTGTCATTGGCTTGCTTTTCTTCTTTGGCGTTTTTCTTCTGCCAGCATTGTTCTCTTTTCCTCAGCAACATGTGCACCAGTTTTCACAGTGCCACGCCATGATGCTGTCATGTGTTTCTGTCTACAAGGTGGCTGGGTTTATGCTGAACACTTTCAAAGAAGCTTTGGGTGTCCCTAAAGCATTTTCTTTGTCCGCCTTGTGAGCACTTTAGGTGCAACATAGGATTGAGCTGAGTGGAGATAATGGAAAATGTGTTTGTTATACATCCAGTACTCTTTTCTTTAAGGGGAGGTTTCACCTTAAAACCAAAGTATGTATTAGAATGGTACTACAGTCATGAAAGTTTACAAATAGTTTGATAAACACATGAAACAAGTAAAAAAAAAGTCAAATGTCATTTTTGACATTTAATATGACGTCATTACTGTGTGTTACTATAAATAGTAACAAACATTTGGGAACAAATTTCTCAAAAAGTATAAAAAATTTTGAGCTGAAACTTTGCAAATGTTTTTATACATATATTATCAACATGCTCTACTAAAATTATTATATTCTGAAGTGTATTACCCTTTGAAAATATTTTTTTTGTTTATGGGGTTGTTTTTTTAAGCAAAAATCTCAAAATAACATTTTACAAATGACCATAACTTTAAAATTTTTCAATTTAGGCCAAAGTAGTAGGGTGTGTTCAAAACAAACTATTCTTGATATGTGCCAATTTTCATAAAGATATATAAACAACTTTTGAAATAATTTGAATCCATGTCAAGAAATTTGTCAAAAAAATTAAAATGGAGAAAAATGAAATATAAAGGGAAAAAAATCTTTTATTTCAATGAATACTAACTTAAAAGCCCCCCAGAGATGTGAAACATCAACCATGGCCTTTTCTTCCACTTGCCTTCTTTTATCCTGCCTTTTTTTGCTGTTACTTTGTGTATTTTTCTATGTTTTGGACCGCCCCCTCCCGGCCTTAAACTGCCTTTTGTTCAATGAGTGACATCTCTATTTACAATAGTGTCCAACACTGAAACCCCTTTCAAGGAAGATTTCTGATGAAAGTATTTTTTTTAGATTTGGTACAAACATCACAATAATTAGTTAGACATAACCTCAAAATGTAAAACTTTACTGGCTTTATGAGGATTGACAGATAGAACAGTTGCTATTCCATTTTTGCTTATAAAGCCTCTTCTCTGCCATATACCATTACATGATGCGGTTATCTGTCCATGTTTTTTTTTACTTCATTAGCTGCTGACAACATGTTTTCATTAGCAGTACTTTCAGTTGTATGTAGAATTCTAGCTGTTTCTATATTTACAAGGTTAGGCTGCAATATTCATATGGGCTAGGGATCCGTGACTCTCTGTTGATAACTACACTATAGATAGTTGAAAGCTCATATTTATATTTTCATAGGGAGAAGTTTCAAATAAAAACTCATCTGAAAAATGGCTGCAATGAAAAATCTTACTTGACAAGCCTCACTTTCTTTCAGTTACTGAATAGTCTGGGGATATTTAGATCTAGTTTACATGTGGTTTTCATCCTGATTTTAATTGTATAAATGATAAGCATGACTACCTGATATTGTAATAGTTGTATCAAAGAAATAAGGGCTTAAATGTTAACAAATAGATATCATTTTAAATTAGAACTTCAGTAGTCTACTCTCCTTAGTTAATACACTATATTTTAGTTTTGAAAAGAAATATATATCAATAACATCAGTTTCACAATAGTTTCCTTCATTAGACCTAGACTAGTAGTCTCAGCTATGTATGTCTTCAACATTAGGTTCCATACCCGTACTAGATCTAGTACTAGTAATAACATTGCCACTAAGTCTAGATTGTTTTCATCTTCCAGTCAATTTATTCCCTCTAAATGTACGCTTTTATTGACTTCCTTCTTTTATTAGATCACACTTTATCATTCTATCCATAATATTGAAGAAATAAACACCAAACTAGCGATGTAACAAAAGCATGCGCCGGAACTGTTTATGATAATGCTACCCTAAGCTTTTGCAAAGAGCTTGCTGATTGGTCGGAATAATTGTTACTTACAGGAAATGTGTTTATTCGACCAATGATAATTCATTTTACAACTAATTATACTGTTGATGCTAATAGGATTCTAGCATTTCAGATGAGAATGGTAGTGAAAAAATTTTGTAAATCGGACAAAAAATAAAAAAGTTTTATTTTTTGCATAATTAATGAACTAAATTAATTAGAACACTTGATATTTTGTTAAATTATTTTAAAATATTTTAAAACATCTAATATAACTAAAAATAATGAAAAACTGTAGAGAAATGGATAGATAATCATTTGAAACCATATTTGAAAAATGTAAAAAAAAGAAAATTGATATAATTGAGGTGAATCCTCCCCTTAAAGTATCCCTAAAAGAAGGCTGGCTAAGGATGGATTCTGACGGTAAATTCCTGGGATGGCCAACAAAACAGATTTAGTTGTTGAATCTATTAGTAGGTACTTCAACATCGCTATTATTGTACGCCGGAATTGTGTTTAAAAGCTGGTCCTCATGGTTTCGGTCGCGTCCCCGGTTACCGTCGGAAAAGTGAGTAAAACATCATTATTTTTTAATCTTCTAGATTAGAGTATCATTTTGTTGTGGAGAAAATGGCGATTCTTTTGATAATTTGACTGGATTGGTTTACTAGATGTTTTTTTTTTAAGTTTCTAAAATTAGGGTGTGTTCCAGATATGATTACTTTTTTTATTTTTGTTTTGTAATTATTTATATTGGTTAATAATTTGTAGTATCCATATCTACATAAGAATCATGTGTGATTATTAAGCTATTTCGGATGGCGCTCTTGGTATAGGAATACCAAAATGACCACCAAATCGAAAGTAGCCATTTTGCTATCAATTCTACTGGAAGTAGTAATAAAATACTTATAAAATATTATTAAAACAAAGTTTCTTTGTTTATTAATATAGATAATGAAGCAAAAAAACTCGTATTAATGTAGGTCTAGATTTAGTTAGTAATAGATCTAGAGAAGCAACAGATAATGTAGAAAAATCAAATTTATTGTTTGAATCATACACTTGAGTCTAGAGTGTAGATCTAGGTCTAACACTTAGATTTAGGCTTAGACTTAGATCTATTTTCTAGAATAGGAACAGAGATGCATAGAATTAAATCTAGAATTAGATAAGATAGATAGATATATAGATCTAATACTAGTTTCTAGATCTAGAATGTTGATGAGGACTAAATTTAGATCTATTTTTTTAATGTGAAATTTAATGGGAGAAAATCTGAGAAATAGCCTAAAAACTAAAACAGCTTTTCAATATATATTATAAATTAAATCTAGGTGTTATATTATAAGTTTGTTTAGATTATTATTTTACAACCCCCCCCCCCCAAATTAAATCCCCCCCCCCCCCCGATCGGAATTTAATGACTAATTTTTTGCTTTGATTTTGTTTATTTTAGGTGAGATTTTAATACTAAACCACCACTTACTTCAGCACAACCAGGGGGTTCAAGTTTAAGACCCCCTACCAGGGTTTTTTTGCAGTTAAATCTCCCTCTTCTATAAAACAAAACAAAACAAAAAATGCAAACGACAATCCCCAAATTCCAAGAGCACACTTAAGGAAGATTTTGATTTTAAAACCCACTCCAAAATTTAAGATAAACCCCTTCTTCAATATAAAAAAGGCAAATTACACACTCAAAATTCTATGAGCGTAACCAAAGGGATTTTGAGTTTACCCCCCCCCCCCCCTCTTCAGTAGGGTTTGAAGCTAAAAAATACCTCTTCAATATAAAAAAAAGCAAATTACAGACTCAAAATGTTATGAGCGTAGCTAAATGGGTTTTGACCTCTTCAATATAAAAAAAAGCAAATTACTCACTCTAAAATCTATGAGCGTTGCCAAAAAGGGTTTTGAGTTTAAACCCCTCTCAATATAAAAAAAAGCAAATTACACACTAAAATTTTTTGAGCGCAGCCAATCCAATTGGGGGTTTTGAGTTTAAACCCCTCTCCTACAGATGGCTTTTTAAAAAAAGTTTTAAAACCCCTCCAGATGGTTTTGAGTTTAAAATCCCCCCACAGAGCGTTTTGAGGAGGAAAACCTCTATCTTCAATATTATTCTAAAGCAAACTACAGTTACTAAATTTTAATACTGTAGCTAAATGGGGTTTTGAATTTAAAAAAAAAAAACCTCCAGAGAATGTTTAGTTTAAAACCCCCAACAGATGATTTTGACGATAAAACTTCTATTTTCAATATAAATCTAAATCAAACTACATTCACTTAATTCCAAGAGCGTATTCAAGAGAGGTTACACATTTCTACCAGTAGAGGGGCTCCATTAATAAAGTGCAGTGAATAGTCATCTGCCTAAATTGAAAACACTAAATGTGGATCAACAAAGATGGCTAAGACAGATTTTAGGAGTCAGTTGTAGAGATCGGGTCTAAATGGGGTTTTGAATTTAAAAAAAAAAAAAAAAACAACTCCAGAGAATGTTTAGTTTAAAACCCCCAACAGATGATTTTGACGATAAAACTTCTCTTTTCAATATAAATCTCCCCCAGACCCCCTTGCTGGCAATAGGAAGAATCAATTCTAGGGCACAATAAACGTGTTTCGAAATAATGAAGGGTCAGAATGTAATAAAGATTATGTACACACACACACATAAATACATATAAATATTTTTTTTCGCGGAAAGGGGGGGGGGGGGAGGGGGGAAAAAAATCCCCCCCCCCCAAAAAAAAATCCTGGCTACGCCCATGATGCTCTGTACAAATTAGATGATTATTGAAAAAAAAAGACAAAATATTTTTGTTTTATGTTAAGAATTATCATTAAATAAATTACCTTTCCTATACTTTATTGTTAAAAAAACAAACAACAGAACTAGGTTTAAAATGTACAAGTGAATACAAATTCTAGCATGGGACACAAAGCTCAAATGAAAAGATTAAGTGATATTTACTTTGTATGCAAGATCTCGCAATGAAATACTTTGGCTTGAGACAACAGCAAATTTACTCTTCCTGACAAATGTAGCAGCTCCTTCATCCCAGTAATCTTTAGTTCTCTTCATGAATGAGCCTGTGTAGCCACGCCTGAACAAAAAAAGAAACAAAGTCAACAAAACTGACATGAAGCAGTTGAATGGTAAAGTTACCTTATAACTCAGAGAGACACCTAACAATAGGCCTCAATAATGACTTCTATCATGTGTATGCGGTATGATAAGTATCTCCCTCAGTAGTTTCTTTGTATCCTTAACAAAAAATACTTCAATGCAGCTGGGTGGAAATAGCGACACTAAAAAATTCCTCTTTGTTCTTACCCAAGAAAAGAAATTAAGACTTTTGATTTGGAAATCAAAGGGATTTGAACTCAGCCAGAGAAATAAGATTTTCTGACTAAAAGACTTTGCCAAACATTTTGAAGAATAAAGAGCAATTATAAAATACAGGATATACAGAATACCCTCATGTTTAACAGAAGTAACTTTGTGGGATATCCATACTTTTCCGTTATTATGATTGTTGAAGTGTAATTCAAACTTATTTAATTCAAAGTCACTTCCTTTTTCCTAGCACTTCCAATTAAGAAGATTTCCCTGTACAGTGATCCCTCAACACTTCATGCTTCAGCGGCTTCACTACCACATTTTTTTTAAATCAATGGGAAAAAATTAGCTGATTTTTGCTTTTTTTTTATAGATTTTCTGCAAAATTCAATTAGTGGAAAATATATATATTTTAATGAGTTTTTACATTTAAAAAAAAATTCAACAATGTATAAAGATAAATCAAAATATATTACTAATACTTTTTCTAACAATAAAGAAATGTTTTAAATAATAAAATAGATAGGAATTAAAATAAAAAGTGCATAAGTACAGTCAATATATTGTGTTTGTTCTTCTATTTCAAACCAGACCAGTGAGGTGATATTTTTGTCTATGTACCTATGTACAATACACACCTAAATTTATCAAGTCTTAATATAATGCTTAAGTAATTAACTAAATATATTGTTTGTGCTTAGAGGATTCTGAATTATCAAGGGTGGTTCTGGAACGCATCTCCAGCGATAAAGGAAGGATCACAGTGCAATATTTTTTAAAAATTTGAATAAAATAATCTTAAAATTATTTTCTTTTGTGTTCCCTTTCTTCTTTGCGTCCCAAGAAAGAATTGTATGTGTCTGGGACATCTCAATACTTACTGTTATGATTAAAAATTCTAGAACCCTGTTTATTTTTTTAAATTTTGTACAGTGAATAGAAAATGTCCTTATAAAAAATGAGTTTTAAAGAATGCTGATTAATCCCCTTGGGGATTTTCATGATAAACTAAACAATGTTAAGGGCACTAAATTGAACTTCAATATAGCCAACAAAAAATTAGCTTAATATGAAAGTAGTAAAGTAAAAAAAAAGTAAAGTTCCCCTATCAGACCTTGTGGTCTATAGAGACCAAATATGGAAGAGCTCAGAACATTGGATTGGCCAATGCTAAAAAGTGCATAAAATTAACTTTTAAAAAAACAAAATTTATAAATAGTTCCTTTATTTTGTACAGGGGTACATACAAAAAAACCTAGCTATTTATAATTTTTTCAACTTTGATGAAAATCTCTAATAGACATTAATGACCCCCCAAAAAAACAACAACAAAAATGCCAAAATGGAAAGCGATGACCCGTTGAAACAAAAACTAGCTAAATCACTTCAAAACAAACCTAAAAGTAAAATAAATATCATTCAAACATTTGTGAGGAGCACATGCCAGTCAAAATGGGTATGTCATATCTGCTGGAGGGAAGGGGGAGGTAAACTAGTTGTGATGAGACTTGAAAAGTTTTCAGAATTATAAACTAAGCTGTAGCTAGCTCAATAATACATAGAATAATAGCTTGCACACTTCACACTAGTTAATCAAATTTTTAAACAAAAAAAAACATAAAAAAATAGTTTAAAAAAAAAGAGAGCTTATATTAAGTTTCATTGTATCTGTTAGTTTGGATAAGTCATGTAATTAAATGTGTAATTGACCTTCTATACATAATAAATCTGTGAGATTGGAAATATGTTTACCATTTTTGTGTAGCTTATATCTTTCTCAATGCACTATGATCCCATCACTTGTCTGGAAGAGTTGTGAAGGGGGGGGGGGGGAGGAAAGAAGGGGATATCTTAGGGAATGTTTACATGATCGTTTTTAATAATAATAATTATTGTCCATAAGGAAATTTGTCTTACAATTTCTGCAATACAACAAAAACTAATAACCCATTATAACTATAAAAAACAAACAAAATGTACATTCACACCACTCACTCATAATTTACATCAAATAGTTACTATTTAATGATTCGAATTTCATGGGAACAAAAGAGTTTTGCGTCTGTTTGTCTTTACTATCTGTGTCTTGTATCTCTTTAAAATGCATAAAAAAAATGTTCACTCAGGGCTCAAGATTCCTTAAGGGAACTAATTCAACATCAACACCACATCTGATAAGTACAATTTCTTTCCCTTGTTCAAGCTACCAAACAAAATAACTAATTACCAATAGTTAATTAACTAATTGTTTTTTTTTTTTAATTGATTCTTGTGATGTCAGGTAAAAGAAATAATTCTGCAAAATTTCAGCTTGATCGGAGATTGGGTGTGGGAGAAATAACATGTACAAACTTTTTACCATACAGACAGGCAGAGTGAGTTTAAGCTTTGTAAACATATATGAATGAAAACCTACTTTATCATTTCTGGAAGCAAATGGGAATAGTAGTATGATGGATTCACCTCCTGCAAGCAAACAATGTCACCATCTAAGTAGGTTAGTTCTTTCATCAGAAGAAAATGTCTATAAACTGTCTCCAAGAACTGGGGCTTTACGTAGGAGTAGTCTCCCCTGAAATGAATATAAATCTTTTAGAACAGTTAGCAAGGCAGTCCTAAAGGAGAGGGGGGAAAGTTTATTCCTCAGTGATTACAACTGTACTGAGTTTAGTGTTTATTAAAAGCCTGTGAACTTACTGAGAGACTAACTGCATTATTTTATAACAAAACAGAAAGAAACAAAATTAGAGATCTCTTTTTCAGTTATCAAATTAAGTAGATTTCATCATTTCGGTGATCTAATTTTCATATGTCCCTGGAAATCATCTCATAGGCCACCAACCAGATTCCTCCAAGCGAGTCGATTCGGGCAAGTCTATCCCACCTGCTTCCAAATCAACGCCCCCTTAATTTCTAGGCCATCCCTTCTTCCTCTTTCCTTGGGGGTTCTTGATGAGGCTTGTCTTATGATGGAGGTTCTAGATGAGGCTTTGTCTTATGATGTTTGTTGGAGGTTCTAGATGAGGCCTTGTCTTATGATGTTGTTGGAGGTTCTAGATGAGGCCTTGTCTTATGATGTTGTTGGAGGTTCTAGATGAGGCCTTGTCTTATGATGTTGTTGGAGGTTCTAGATGAGGCCTTGTCTTATGATGTTGTTGGAGGTTCTAGATGAGGCCTTGTCTTATGATGTTGTTGGAGGTTCTAGATGAGGCCTTGTCTTATGATGTTGGAGGTTCTAGATGAGGCCTTGTCTTATGATGTTGTTGGAGGTTCTAGATGAGGCCTTGTCTTATGATGTTGTTGGAGGTTCTAAATGAGGCCTTGTCTTATGATGTTGTTGGAGTTTCTAGATGAGGCCTTGTCTTATGATGTTGTTGGTGTTTCTAGATGAGGCCTTGTCTTATGATGTTGGATGCAGGCTTGCAAAGGTGGCCTATCTATCGCCAGCATCTCTGAAGGATTTGGACGGCTGCATTGTTCTATGCCATAGTTCTTCATTAGTTATAATGATCTTGTTTGGCCAGCAGATCATGCAAGAATCTTCCCAAGGCAATTATTGACAACTACCTGGATTTTGTGTTGATGGTGGTTCTCTAGGTCTCTGTTCCATACAATAGTATTGGCTAAACAATGGTAGGTAAAGAAATGATCAATTAACCTGTTTTTGTGTGGGATTTTTTTTTGTTAATTAGTACTCATACATTCAACCAATGCTACTCCCTTGACAACACATTCCAAGAATAAAATCTTTTTTTTCACTTATTTGTGGCCCCCATTCCCTTTCCCCGGGTCACAACATATATAAATTCATAAGTATTATATGGCTACTTTGTAGAGCAATTAGAGATTAAAAATGAATAGAATTTGAACCTCAAGGCTAAACCAGACCTGAACATTAAAAATGATCGCTACGAAACTAACCAAATTGAATCAAGATTTACAATTTTGCAATTTGCACATCACTAAATACATTTCATATCACATTAAAAATTATTGCCTTATTAGCAAGTGTATTGAATTGTTTGAGTTTACTTTACATCTAAAACTGGAAGTCGTTAAAGTAAAGACAACTAAAATTCTTACAAATTCTTTTTCAGACTATTAAGAGTGACAATTTGGTATTTGCTATTGATGGAAATATTATGAAGTTCTCTTATTGCAAAAATGATAGAATCAGCTGTGAAGGTCAATCTGAAAAGACTCTAAAATCCCTTAGTTTAGATTTCGTTCACGATAAGATCAAGACTCCAATTGAAGTGGTGGGATACTTAAAGCATGGTGGAAAACTTAAAAAATAGAGCACTCTCAGATTGTTACTACTCATTGGAATGGTAATTTCTTTTTCTTTTGCAATTGTTTTCATGTCAAAACAGTTTGACAAACTTGAGCAACTAAACAATGTTAATACAAAATTGTTGTGTCATGTTGAATGTGTGCATTCATTTCAAGAGGCTTTTGTGAAACAAAATATCCGTATATGCCAATATCCGCTGATGTATGGCCATTGCTATTTCGTCTTCGATCAATCCATAAGATCAATTGTTTGGACAGTCATAGTATGAATTTTTCTGTACAGCTTGAATGACAATTATTTTTTTCATTTTTTATATCAACTTTCAACACTTATTGAGCGTGTTAAAATATGTCTTTCTTGAATTTGTTTATTGAAGTGGGTAATATGGTAGATAAAGTATCAAAGCTCTCAGATAGTGCACAGATGCTTGGTGAATTCAGTTCAGCAGCCTCATTCCAAAAAGAATAAAGTTGATCCTGAATAATATGATTTTCTAGCAGACATTTGTCTAACGCTGATAGCAATGACATGAGACAAACTTAAAAAATACTTGGCACTGCTCTTAACTGACTGTGATACCTTGCAAAGTTGGAAAAAGAATGATTTTTGAACACTTAGATGACTTCAATTGCAACAACTTTGTTGGCAGTTCCTGCCAGTGAAAGTGTATTTTCAGTGTGTGAAGTGAGAAAGAAATATCTTAGGGCAAGGCTGAAACCTTAGAAATGTTTCTGTTTTTCTCAAATATAACATTCAGCCGCCCTGATTTTTAAACTGACAGTAGGCTACTTAAGCAGCCATTATCTGTGTTCAATGTCATATCATTAGTCATCACATATACTTCTTCAATGTTTTGTAGACCTATACTTTGACTGCAGAAATGTGTATTTTCAATGTTTGAAATTGCAATAGCTAGTACGTTACACATTATCTGTGTTTTATCTTAATTTAAGTGAAATTTGAAGTTCAAATGTTTTATGTAATTAATTGAACCTTATTTCATGTACTTAATTTTGATACTACCTGATTTCATAACATCAAGCTGAACAAGAGCCTGAACTTAGATCTGACAGAACCGAACCTGAACCATTTTTGTTATTGAATCAAACTATACTTTAATCTAACCGATCCGAACCTAACCCGAACTTTATAAGATCGGTTTAATTCCCATCTCAAACAACAAACTTTGTAGAAACACTTAAGTTCTTTGAGACTAGTGCAAAGAATCTTTAACATGTGAGTCTTTTATTTTCCCTATTAAGCATTTTTTACAAGTTCTGATGAAGAACTTAAATATTCCAATTTTTTTTTTTAAAGAAACATAAAAAAATGCTACAAATTAATCAACACTGAACTAAAACTATCAAGAACTCAATTCATATTATTTTGTCAAGCAGTAAACTACTCATGAAATGCTCTGTCAAAAATCTAACAGTATTATTATGATTTCAGGTTTTGTATGAGTAAAATTATGTGGCAGATATTTAGTTTGTTTAGGCTGAAGATTGGGAGTAAGTCCATCACAGTTGAGGTTATAAATAGGAGATGAGTGTCAAAAAGATGTGCAGTTGTATTTTGTTTCCATTGTTCCAGATATGTCCCTTATGTTTCTACCTACATCTACATTTAGGTTGAGTATATATTGTCAATAAAAGTTTTCTTCAGTTTTGTTTAAATTTTATTCTGTATATATTTAGAGATAAATAGGCTTAAAAGTGCATATCTATTCTTTTATGGCAATGCTAGGAGTAATCTAGTCTCTTTTGTAAAGATGGATAAAGAAAACAGGAAAGGTTTCTATGCCACCTTTAAGCACTCAAATAGTAAGAATTTTAGCTTGAGGACCTGTGTTAACAGCTTAGCCTTTATTAGCCACTGAGTGATATACTGCACTCATATATTCTGAATAGGGTTTGTTGCTGAACATAAAAATTATATATGTGTCAGACGCGAAAAACCCATTGTTCAGTAAAAGAAATTACAAAAGTCATTTCTCTATAGAAGTTACAAAGGCTATATAAAATACAACCACAGACCTATATATACTACAATAAATATAGGTTTTTGATTGCTAGTTACGATTTATTTAGGTAGGTGCTGTTTTACTATTACATACCAAGTATTAGAGTTTAGAAAAACCCAGGTTTGTTTCTTGTGCAATGCTATTAGCTAACACCTCATATCATCTCTCCATTAGTATAGTTAGATCTATAATCTAATTGTAGTCTAGATCTATATATAAAAATCGAATAGATCTAGTTAGTAATAGTATAGATTCAATCTTGAGACTAGATTGCCGAGTCTAGCCTATGATATGCCTATAGTTAGTTTTTATTAGAAAAAAGTCTAGATATTAATAAAGACTAACGTTTTTTAATTATTAGATATAGACATAAGACATAGATCTAATAATACGTTTACTATACTCTATACTTAATCTACTAAACTGGAGATCTATCTATAATCCAGTCAATCTAGATCTATATAAATATTCATTATAATACTTCTACTTATAATGACTTATTTAATAAGTTAGTACTTAGACTTAGATCTATTATAGTTTATTAATAGATTTACTTTTCAATGCCTAGACCTAATAATAAAATTGTGAATGATGTCTATAATGACTGATTATTATTATTTTTTTATAATAATAGGCCTACTAAATCTAGGTCTAGACTCTACTTAAATCTAGTCTAAAATAATGACTGTCTAAGACTAGATGATTGAGAAGTTCACATAGAGGTGTTTTTAATAATACGGCATGTCGGCTGAAAGTATATAAAGTGCTTTTTTTTTGTAAAAATAAAAAAGAGGCTCCAGTACTCAGTGATAGATTGCCTAACTTTCAACTAATAATAAATTAACAATTAACGTTGAATTACAAGAAAAGTAATAAAAAAAGGTGCCGGTAACCCGTACCGGTGCGTACCGTCACAAAAATATATGTATATCTTAATCTTCTTTCATTTATTTTTTTTGCGGGGTTATGCTACTTAATACATTGATACCAGATCGATTTAAATAGGGCCTAAGTATACAAGCAGGATTTCGAGCATTGGATAAATTTATTTTTTAAGTACAAAGTTTTATGGAAGAGGCAATATATTAGTTGTTTGAAGTTTGTAACTTCTAAAATTCAGGCTAAAAATATCGAAGCCTACATTTTTACACTCATTTCTAAACAATTAGAAGAGATGGACTGACTCATAGAGTAGTTTGTGTACATCTGCAAAAAACACAAACTCTCTTTGTAATCTTATCAGTTAGACTTTCAAAACTATTAAAAGAAAAAGTTAGTGATTATTTTTACTGTATTATTCTATTATTATTCCTTTTTAGAATTAGGATATAAACAAAAATTTGCCATATGACTTTATCTAACAAAAAAAAAATTAAACTTACATCTATTTATGCGGTTATTTATAGTTACCTAGTAATATAAAATATATTGAACTAACACGTACATTCATCATAATGCAGCCATGCGATTTTTCGTTTGTAAACATAGCATTATTTAAATTTTTTTTCAATTATTTTATGTATGAAATTGTGTATCGGAAAATGCCGGGTACATGAAATAAGCTAGTCCTAAAAAAACAACACAGATCTTGGGTAAAATACTCATCAAATAAAGTACTGTAAATGTGTAGCTTCACGCACTAGTTTCAGATCTTTTCTTTTTATAGCCTCTATCGGGTTATATCCCAACTACCCGTATTTTTGTGCAGAATTTTTTTCTCTATCAGGTACACTTAAAATTATAGCATAATAATGTCAGTTTAATTTAAAAAGAGAACTGAAAAATACAAAGATATATAGGGAAAAACGCGACTTCCGTCCCAATTGTTTTTAATCAAAGAAACAGAATAGTCCAACAAACCCTATTCAAACATTCTTTTAAAATAAAATTGAGTTTAGGTTTAGAAGTTACAATTTTTTATTGGTGTGACATTAGGGCAACATTGTTACTCTAGGTCTAGTGAACTCAAAGAATGGATGTAAAGTGACATGTACAACCTCCTGCACGACCAGCCACCCACTACTAAAGCTACTTTTAGAAATAGACAAGGTATAAAGGTGGTTGTGAGAAAAGTATTCATTTACATAAACATTCTTTAGTAAATGCTTCCCAAGTGCATGTACAACACTCTGCTATTTTTAGTGACTCCCTTAGAGGCACGGTAAATGCTGTTAGTTTTGTGTAGTCTGTTCATCTGTCATGTTTAGATCTCAAAATCTAGAAGAGCTATTGAAAATCTGATGTCACCATCGTTTGTGGCTTGCAAAGTTATGGTGCAGGTTCTACAAACAGGTTTATTTTTATAATAAAGAGCAACCAAACAACCAAGCAACTGGATGAATAGTACCAACCATTCCTGGCAGGCCAAAGTGAATTTATTATGGTATTACCAATCACACCTCTCTCATTTGTTAGTCCGCATTTATGATTTTTAGAATTATCCATTATTTATACCGGTATATATATATATATAAAAAAAGCAGTTACTAAACAAGTGGACCAGTCGAAAAACAAAATCTATTTCACATGATTTGTGTCTTTGATACAATCCTTCTTTAATAATGATTTTTAAAAAATCTAATACTTAAAATGTCAATGCTGATCTAATATCAAGTTTTGAAATTATAAGCTAGATGAATACAAAGTAAAGGTGAGATCTGATTAAAATAGTAATCTTCCATTTTTTTGACAAAATGAATACCTGTTCCTTCTTGATGTCAACTATAAATTATAACAGATTTTTAAAAAAAGATATTACTAACAAAGGAAAGCTTCATTTAGGGATATCAGAAACTATCAATAACCACAATCCTTCAACAAAATAAATGCTGCATGCACTTTACACTGCTTCATTTTCCCATGTATACAAAGACAAAAGTAGCAGTTAGACCCAATTTTAGCATGCTCCATAACAAGTTTAATGTTCAATACTTTTGTGTACTGGTATCTATTATTGAAATTACATTATATTCAGTGCTTTTTTTGTTTCGGTACGCACCGGTACGATGTACTGGAGCCTTTTTCAATGAAGGGAAAAAATGATTATTTTTCTTGTATTTTAACGTTTATTGTTAATTTATAGTAGTTAAAAGTACCAGCACCTAAACACTGAGTACCAGCATCTATTTTTTTTTTACAAAAAAAAGCACTGGTTATATTTATAAGTTCTTTTGTGTGCTATTAATGTGTAATCAATCTTTTCATGATTTGGAAAATGAAAGTGTTTAGTTTTGTAAAGAGGATTTCTGTTACCATTTAAGTAAACTAATATCTGCAGCAATAAGTGGACTATAGGTCACTGAAGTTAGATTTTAGATCTAACTTGTGAAAATATCAGACATATTTACCACCTCATTACATTGTAACAGATAGAAATAAAGACTAAATTTAAATTTCAGAAAAACAGTGAAAGTCCACCCAACTCTAAAAGGGTAAAAATAAAGTTCCCCTTTCAGACCTAGTGATATATGGGGCAGATGATGTAAAGACCATCTATTTCTAAGGCCCAAGGTTAACAATGGTGTTGTGTGGCCAGCACAACGACCAACCGCCTTTACTTTTCCCCAACTAATGTCAGGTACCCATTTGAACTAGGTGGACTCAGAGGTGTCCTGAAGATTCAGAAAGTAAAAATCCCAGTCTTTACTAGGATTCTAGCCCTGGACACCGGATAGGAAGCCAACTCTTTACCACTCAACTCTAGTAGGGTATTTAAGATAGTTAAAGGATGCTCCCTCAATTTTATTTTATTATTAAAGATGACATATCAATGATGGGTGGAAGGGGACCAAAGAAATAATTAAAGCCCCTGACTCAAATTTGATGGACATCAAGAGGGTAGTTAAGTCAGCTGGTAATCCTCTACAAAAATTAAACAACAACAACACACTTTCAATGTTATTAAGAAGGATGAAAAGCATATTGTAAATGGAAATCAGAATAAAACACTCTGGAAACAGAACTTTATGCTAGCTTCACTGCTGGTGTAAGAATATTAGCCTATCTAGGACAATCATGTCCGAATATTACCTCTTCAGGTGACAGTCTGCCAGAATATTATAGCTGACAACACTGAAGCAATAAGCTGGGTCCATCAGTTCAGCAGGTACTGCTTTGTTCAATATAAATTTACGATTGAGAATGTCATAAGATCCTTGAATGTTGAGAGCATTATAGCCAGAATTCTAAAAAAATTGTAAAAACATTAAAAACAATTCATAAACCAATGCAATTACTGAAGATGGATTTTTTTTTTTTGGTTTATGAAATTTTAGGATGATCCAAGAGATTGTCCTTATGAGGAATGAAAAATTAAAAACAAGATCATTATAATTTGCAAAGAAAAATTTGCAATGCAAATGATGTCTTTTGTATTAAATTTCTTTTGAATGGCTTAAAATTAAGTGAAATTTACTTTTGAATGGCTTAAAATTAAGTGACTTTAAAAACTGTAGAATAGAAATGTGTCTAATAAGAAGTGAGAGGGGGAAGGAGCAAGATATTCAACTACTGAAGGATTTTAAAACATTAACCCTGAAAGAGTTTGTGGTGTTAGGATTAGTTTTAAAACAAAACACAACTTATACATTGTCTATCACTGCCAAACCAGCCTTTTTTTTTTGGTGATGAGTTCAAGGACCAACACACAAACTACCTAAATAGCAAAAGTGGATTTCATATTTATCACCAAATCATACATTTTGCTTTCACAACAGCAATCGTCAACAATTTTGTTCACTGATTTATGTCCATCAAGATTTCTTTTGATCTTGAGCTTGTTTTTTTTTTTTTTCTGTTCCCCACTAAATTTCATTCATCTCAACAAAGAGAAATCAATAAGGAAAAAAAATCAAATCATGTAAATGTGTTTTAATTAAAAATATTTCATTCAATGATAAGATCAACAGACAATAAAAACATTCAAGGTTCCCATTGTTTTTTTATTTATTTATTTTTTTTGCTCTCTTTCTATTAAGTCCTTGGTCAATGGGCCCACACTTGTATCTTGTGACTCCTCAGAAAGTCTATGAAACCGTCACATTTTCATCAACTAGAAACATTTCACGTGAAGAGAATCTAAATTATTTGCCGATTCAGTGGGAAGTGCACCAGCATCTGACTGATAAGGCGACAAGACAAAAAAAAAAAAGAATAAAATTGAAAAACTTCTGTATGCTTCATTTGATCACACATACATACACAAAAAATGATTTCTCCCTTCACTGTTTTCATTTTTGTTACCACTGCTCTCCTAACACCACAAAAGCCAGGGTTAATATGAAATAATAGGTGACGATGGCCTATGAAATAGTTCAGAAGGCTGCTGCGTCTATTGACAAGAACTTGACATACATACACATGAAAATGTGTTGTTGTTTTTTTCATTTTAAAAATTAAATTTACAAATACCAGTATCAATGAAAATGGAATGATAATTATTAATATTTAAACATGCAATTCAATGCAAATATGTAAAACTAAATTACAATTATTCATATGCTTTTCTGAATTTATAGCCACCCAATCTAAATTTATTTGTTATTTTGGACTGGTGCTCTGCTAATTTAATATTATTTAATAATTTTATGGGCCATCGTCATTTCCACACTTTAACAAATACAGTTAAATTCTGTTCTATTAATTATCTTGGGGGATCATATCTGTTAATTTTATAAGCTGCATGTATAGATTCCCTGAATCTAGCATGGGTTCAAAAATATCAAAACAAAGCTTGACTGTATTTATTGTGTAACTAAAATGTTAAAATTGAAAAAGGAAATTTATTTCACACCTTAAGTACCACAGGAATATTTTGCTTTCTTAATGGCAAAGCAATAAATCTTTATTAAAAAAAAAACAACTAGACCACTCAGATTTTTTGTTATGTTGATAAATTTGCTAATACTGCAGACTAACTGAATGCAGAATAACAAAAGTCTGCTTGCAATATAACCATAAACTGGAAATGAATTCTTAAACATATTTAAATAGATTTTGCCTAAGAAGTCAATATGCTTATTCATATTGGCTAAATGGTCATATTTTTGTACAGTAAATATTTAAATGCCAGTCAACATTTCGGAACTTAGATTTTAAATACCGGTATCTGTGGTAGTTTAGGGGTAAAAAATGCATTGAAAAAACAAATGTTATCAAAAGAACTTAACCTAATTATAAACTAATGAAGAAGTGAAACTTTTCATCTATACTAAATTATTATCTAGAATTAATTTCATATTATTTTTACTAAGAAACTAAAAAAAAAAAACTTTTCAAGATGTCTACCAAAGAAAAGAATACTTATATACTTTAGGGCACATTTTTTGCAACTCTATTTTTCTTTGTATTCTTGAAACAAAAAAAGCTTTTCTAAAGTGGGATATAATTTATTTTTTTTAAAGTTAAATAGCTATAACTAGAAGCTTGATTTTATAAAAAATTTAGTAATTATAAAAGTCATAAAACAATCCTTTTGAATTATTAAAAGAAAATGACAAAAAAAGGTTAATTTAACTCAAGAAATTTTAGAATGAACTAGAATGTTAGAGTTCAAATTAGAAATTTACGTTGTTGTTGGTGAACAACTGGTTTAAGTCTGCGCAGTGCTCCGTAGCTAGCAAAGGGCTTACAGAATCTACTTCAGGGCTAGATAGCAAGTTGGCTACCTGATCTATGGCAGTGTCTGGTTCATCAGTTTCAGCACTACCCTGCTTTTCCATAGTCACCTCTGCAAATTCTGAGCTGTCTTTCTCCAGAGAGTTTCTGGGATTGTCAGTTGGCACCTCTGCAGGTTGGTCTGGCTGCTCTGCAGAGATGGATGAGTCAAGTGATACAGCGTCACTGAAGTCTAGTCCCCTGGACACACCGGTGATGTCAGAGGCCGCCTCACTGCCCACTTCCACCAGAGTCGAGGAAGTTTCATCTGTTTCTTCCTGATAAAATTTCAAGGGAAAAAATTACTTTCATAAAAAAATCAGCAGAAGTCATTCTTAAGCAGACACATATTTTACATCCAACATTAAATAAAAAAAGGTATTTTATTCATTTAAAATAGTGATTTCCAACCTACTTCTGACATTTGATCAGAAATAAATAACTTTGAAAAAAAACTTTTTAAAAAGCAGAGATGCCTACTAATATGATGAATCTTGAACATAAAAATATGTGAATACGAATATGAATTTTTCATTTAAAAATATGTATTCCCCCTGTAACTCAAAAATAACAAAAAAAAAACCCACAAAAGTTAACAAAAAAAATAACAAAAAAAAAAAACAAAAAAAAAAAAAAAGAGTTTGAAATCACGTATTATATGTAAATTAGAGCCTCTATGCCCAATAATTGACTTTATTTTTAGATCTACCATGAGAATATCATGTTTTTTTTTAAAAAGTATATCAAATTCTAGATCTAGTATTTCAGGATCTAGATGTCTAAAAGCCTTACTACCCAGAAGCAGCAGTTTCTGCCACCTTAAAAGAGATTTATCAATCTACATTTCTTATGACACGCAGAAAAACAAAAGGGCAGATTTCTCTCTTTTGCAAATTTGGCTGTTCTAGCTTTATTATTTCACATTCAGAACATTAAAAGTATAGGGAAATGTTAAAAGACATTATGCCTTGTTGCACTATATCAAAGCAATTTAAAATTATTTTTTTTCAATAGTTTTTTTTTACAATCCTCACAATGGCAAGACTGACAATTAGGAAATTTAAGTCTTTGTATGTCAAATAGTTTTTTTTTTTTTTTTAAGCTCCCATAGTTTGAGTCAACACCTGCTAATAGTGTATTTCCATCTTCCAATGGATCTTCAGACACTTTTGTTCTGAAAGAAAATCACTAATAATAAATGCCAGTAAAAATAGAAATGAAAGTGTCATAGAGATATGTTTCTTTTGCCACTGACCTTTTGTTTGGGAGCATACTGCTTGGCTAACTCAGCCTCTGTTAGTGGAACAACAAAGTTAGCATCTGTTGTGTCCACCCGACTAGTTACATCTGCTGCAGCTGGCATGGGTTCATCTCCTGCTGAGTCACTTTCAGATGAAATTGCTGGTGGTAAGGACTCATCAACCTAGCCCAGATTGAAGATTTGTATTAACTTTGCACTTCAAACATAACTAGAAAAAGACTAAGATTAATTAAATAGTCACAGGTTCATGGCCAATTTAAATAATGTTTTTCCTGTTTTCTTTAAACAACAAAATTAAGAATTTTAAGGAAAAGCATCACACTACAAATAGTATTAAAAGGGACACATGCATTAATACATAAAATAAAAATACTTGATATACTATTTTAGTAGCCTCACATAAGTTTAGCAAACATCAATTATATATTAGTGTAACATAAGTCTTGAAAATGAAATTATTGCACTGCCTCAAGTAGAGGTAAAAAAGGTGAAGTAAACTATGAATGACCAAAGCTAGCCTGAACAGAAAGACTTCATGAATGCAGGATAGGGGGAAGTAGCACAACAATCTGAGAATGTCAGTCAAGAACAGCAGAAGAAGCAGAGATGGGGGGATCATGTGAGAATGTCAGTCAAGAACAGCAGAAGAAGCAGAGATGGGGGGATCATGTGAGAATGTCAGTCAAGAACAGCAGAAGAAGCAGAGATGGGGGGATCATGTGAGAATGTCAGTCAAGAACAGCAGAAGAAGCAGAGATGGGGGGATCATGTGAGAATGTCAGTCAAGAACAGCAGAAGAAGCAGAGATGGGGGGATCATGTGAGAATGTCAGTCAAGAACAGCAGAAGAAGCAGAGATGGGGGGATCATGTGAGAATGTCAGTCAAGAACAGCAGAAGAAGCAGAGATGGGGGGATCATGTGAGAATGTCAGTCAAGAACAGCAGAAGAAGCAGAGATGGGGGGATCATGTGAGAATGTCAGTCAAGAACAGCAGAAGAAGCAGAGATGGGGGGATCATGTGAGAATGTCAGTCAAGAACAGCAGAAGAAGCAGAGATGGGGGGATCATGTGAGAATGAATAGCTGAACAGCTAATGGAGAAGGGAGATAAACAAAATGAATAGTGAGATAAGACATAGAGATAAAACTCATCATGAAATCTCCCTTTCTGTACTTAATTGTAGAAATCTAGACCAATTTCACCTTGTTAAAAGAAAGCAATAATCAATGTTGTATTTGTATAAAATTACACCTAGATCTTTTTGTTTCCTCTGAGTACAAGATCTAGATCTAGTATCAAGTCTACAAGGCATCTATGTGAATGTCACACCAGAAGTGGAGTTTTGAATTTATAACTTTTTAAATAAAAATTAAAAGCGCCAGAATGTCACCAAAATTGCAGGATAGCTGTATATTCATTAAAAATAACTGAAAATTATAAAGTTGTAGCAGTGTCAAAAGTATTAGTTATCAGGGAGAAAGAAACTCAAGGTAACATGTTCAAATTCCTGGTTTTTATCCTTTTCATCAAAAATTCTAGTTTCGCTCTTTTAAAATCCTTAACTCCTTAACGAAAATCCAAAACTTTTCTCAGGTTTTCTAGGTCTGTATGAACCAGTCAAATTTATATTTAACATAATAAAAAAAAAATGAAACTGACATAACATGGCAAATATTTCCTCAATAACATTGCTAAATGAAATTCTGTAATAAAAATGACAAATTTCAAATGAAGAATACTTTGTACACCCTAGTTGTAGTTTATAAATATTTTGCATATAGCTGTTAACAAGCTACATATTTTTAGGTATCACTTAAGACAAGAGAATGAAAATTTTTTCCAGTTCCTGGTGTAATTGTTGTCAATGCTAACTGTTTAAAACTTAATCTTCAATAGTTTCACTTTGCTAAACGTTTGGAATTTCTTTCAACTTGTTTTCACAGAGAACATTATATTTAAAGCAAGTTGCTTAAATCTATCATTGGCCTCCTTCAGTCGTAGAATGACTATGGTTCATCTCAGAGCACTTCCTCATGTGGCTGTGGAGTCCTATTTTGGAGAGACACTCCCGTCCACAGATAGCGCAGGTTAAGGTGGCTTTTGCTTCGGTGGTAGAGGAGCTGGCCGTTTTTCGGATTGTGCGTTTTTCTTCCTGGGCTGAGACCCATGTACTTTCACTGTCCATAGCTTTCTAGGTCACTGTCTCTCTCCACCTGTTGCGGTTTAGAGCTATGTCTTCCCAATTGTCAGTATTGATGTTCACTGATTTGAGGTCACGTTTTATTACATCTATGTAACTGAGGTGGGGGCGACCAGTTTTTCTTGTGCCAGTCGCGAGTGGACCATAGGGGATGACTTTCGGGATGCGCTTGTCCTCCATCCGGCGAACATGTCTAAGCCAGCGCAAACGGCGTTGTCTGAGGGCTGTAAAGATGCTGGGAATACCTGATCGCGCAAGGATCTCAGTATTGCAAACTTTTTCTTTCCATGTGACATTCAAGATTTTACGGAGACTTCTCAAATGGAATGAGTTCAGTTTTCTCTCTTGCTTTGCCAGGGGGTTCATGATTCACTGCCATACAGCAGTGTACTCATAACGCATGCCTTGTAGACTTCCATTTTGGTCACCGTAGTTAGCTTATGGTTTTCCCAAACTCTTGGTCTGAGTCTAGCGAATGTCGATGCAGCTGTCCCTATGCGTTTTTTCATCTCCTCTTCTAGAGACAGGTCATCTGTAATTGTGGATCCCAGATAGCAGAATTCGTTTACGGCGTCCAGCTTGTTATCGTCTATGAGAATGGAGGGTGGTACTGTAGCCGATGGTTCCATAACATTTATTTTCATCGTGCTAATAGTCAAGCCATATTCTTTACAGTCCTGAGAGAAGCGGGACATTAGTGACTGAACTTCCTCTTGCGTGTGTGCCACTACCGCTGCGTCATCCGCGAATAGCATATCTCTTAAATCTATATAAAACATTTAAATCAATTGTTTTGAGGTCACCATCCTGTACTGAAATTAAAGGAAACATTGGAAAAATAGAGTCTTTTTTTAGCCCCCACTCTTTAAAAACATAATTTTTGGTAAAAACACATTGAACACATTCTGTATTTTTTTTTCCAAAGGGAAACTATCCAAAATTAAACTATAAGCAAATTAACATTTTGTAAGGAAAAAAACCCAGCTAAAAATGGAGTAAAATTAAAATTAACAATGGTATGGTCGATTAAGAAAGAAAAGAGCTAAAAAGTTAAGTGCTTTTATCTATTCACATTTTAGGAAATGATGTAACTGAGCTTACTTCTTTGCTCTCTGGTGCTGGAACTTCATCTTTATTAACCACAACATAATCTGTCAAATCATCCTCTTTACTCTCCTCAGCAGGTGGTTCACTCTCAACGACCTTGATACGTTTAACTACTGTCTCACCCTCCTCTTCCTCCTCCTCAAGCTTGCGCTTTTTCCCTGGGCTGGATTCTGCTTCTTTAGTTTCCTAAGACAAAGTATTGTAAATCTCATGATCAGGACAGTTTTGAATACAATATACATTTGTGCTACAAGATTTGTGTCTGGTATATAACTTATTTAACTAAACTCTACCCAAACAATCCCTGCCCTTAATAACAAATAAATAGAGGGACACTTACAGTTACACTTTTTGTTTAAACTAAGAACAATTACCTCAGTAGTTAAAGATGATTCTTCTGGCTTTGGCTCTTCTTCTGGCTTCTTATCCTCTTGTGGTTTAGCCTCTTCCTCTGTGGTTTCCATTGCCTCTTCCTTGCTGCTTTCAGTTTCTGTTGCAGCCAAGCCCTCCTGGGTTGGCTGAGATTCTGTTTTTTTCTGCCCACGTCCCCTCCTGCCACCACTTGGTGGAGTGGCACTTGCTGCCTGTTTCTGATTTGGGGTTCGCTTCTGTCTACCCTTAGGCTCTGTGCTCACATCACTGCCTGGGGCAACTGCTGGCTCATCACCATTTTTGGACTCATCTTCTTTAGACTCTTGCTCCTCCTCGGCAGGCTCAGAACCAGCTTTGCCTCTACTTCTTCGTCCACCCCGTGGAGTGACAGATTTTTTGTTTTTTCTGCTTGAGGCTTTAGCACCGGAGTCAGAAATGTCTTCAGCATCCTTTTCACTTTCTGCTTCTTTCTTTTCTTCTGCAGCCTTAACATTACTGGCACGTCCTCCCTTAGTAGCTCCTCTTCCCTCCTTTCCTCTACACCTAGTACTGCCTTTTGGCTGTTCCTCTTCCTCTGCTTCTTCCTCTCCCGCCTGTTCTTGTTCCTCCTCCTTCTCTTCTTGCTTGTTTCCTCTAGTTGATCTAGATGTGGATCTTCCAGATGCTGGTGATTTACCTTTTTTTGGAGTCATTGCTTTTGCTACATGAAAAGGATTTAAAATGTTATTAAAGACAACCCCAATTTCAGCATGACTTGTAAATATAAATTCAACATATTTTCAAGTTTCATGCTAACTAATCTTCAGCCACAATCCTTACAAGAGATATTTATTTAAAAAATTAATTAATGGGATTTAAAAACGTGTAGCCACAATCCTTACAAAAGATATTTATTTAAAAAGTTAATTAATGTAATTTAAAAATGTGTAGCCACAATCCTTACAAGAGATATCTATTTAAAAGGTTAATTAATCTAATTTAAAAATGTGTAGCCACAATCCTTACAAGAGATATTTATTTAAAGAGTTAATGAATGTAATTTAAAAATGTGTTACCACAATCCTTACAAGCAATATATATTTAAAAAGTTAATTAATGTAATTTAAAAATATGTAACTTTTCAAACTGTTACATAGTTTGCAAATAAGTAAGCTCAACTAGTTTGAAGAAAAATTAATTCAGCCAAGAGCAATATTGTAAGATATCCTCTAGTTCTTATATTCTAAATTCCAATGCTTTTAGATCTAGCAACCTTAACATTAAAGAAGTCTAATCAAAAGGTTGATTTTAAACTAACTGCAAAAAAAGTTTTGGAGTTTACTATATTTTTTAGGATTAAATGCAGAGAAAAATCTCTGTGATTCTATTAAAACAAGTCTAATTAACCTATTGACATTTTTAAAAACCCTTAAAGTCCAAAACTTAGCTTTCTGTCTATTCTGTAATTTACCCTCTTTTTGTAAATAGATTAATATTCTAATTTTTAAATAGTCTTTGATATGTCTTGTTTTTTTAAAGACTTTTTGTTTTACTGACAACAGAAAGTTTGATAACACTTCTCATTTTAAAAGTTAGCTGACTAGCTTTTAGATGTTACTAGGGAATGTCCATAAGTTAATTTGACTAAAGTGCTATTTCCTTTGCTACAATGTTGCACATATTACCATAAAAATCTCTATGGCTTCAATATTAAAAGAAGACAATTAAGTTATTTCTTGTATTACAATTCAATTCATTACTTTTCTCTTTCAAGTCTTTCAACTTTTTCAAGTCTAATTTAATAAGTTGCTGTTAACTTTAATCTTGAGAGTCAGATGTAGCTTTAAAAAAAATACTTTTAATTTAAACAAACCTTTTACAGTTTGGCGCCCTCCCCTTTTAGCAGGTGTTTCTTGAGGCTCATCAGTGGACACCTCTACCTGCTTAGTTCCCCTGCTATAGACAACATTAAAAGCACACAAGAATGGGTTAATGAATGTAGTTGAAATATTTAAATTGTCTACTTATTTCTTCATGTTTTATTATTTTTATTTGGAGAACAACTAAACTAAAGTTATAGTTTTAAAAAGTCTCACAACAAACAACTTCATCTACAGGAAATAAATCAATTACAAGGACCTGTTTTTACATTTAATCGTTGTTTATTATACATTTTGGAACCATTAGCCTCAAAGGATTAAAACTTTGGCTTTAGGTTTAAGGAGTAGCTTTAACACTCTCACACAAGCCTATTTGTTTTTTTAAATCCTGGCAGTAGTATTAATAAGTAAAGTAGATACATCTGCCTCCTCTCCCATACACAACAAAATGCTCAGACCAAACTGACCAGACTCTCAGAAATAGCGAAAAAAGACTGGACTTCTAATCAACAAAAAGAAAACAGAAGTTATGAGGATCAACAACAGACAAGAGAACCCAATCCTGCTACAGGGAGAGAATATCCTTGATACGGACCACTTCATATATCTTGGAAGTAGAGTTAGTAAAGATGGCGGAGCTGATGATGATATACTAATTCGGATCAATAAAGCTAGGCTTGCCTTTTCAACTCTTCAAACAATCTATCGCTCTAAGGCACTATCTCTACATAACAAGATACGAATCTATAATACAAACGTTAAGTCTGTCCTATACGATTCAGAAACTTGGAGAGTCACTAAAACAAATATGTAAAAGCTCCAGTCCTTTGTTAACAAATGCCTACGCGGGATCCAGGAATTAGGTGGCCAGAAAAGATAACTACTATCGATTTGTGGGAGAGAACTAGACAAAAGCCCATAGCCCAAGACATCACAAAACAAAAAATGGAGCAGGATAGGACACACTCTGCAAAAACCAGATACCAATGTTGCAAGGCAGGCACTTGACTGGAACCCACAAGGAAAGAGGAAAGTGGGCAGACCTAAGCAAACCTGGAAGAGGTCAGTCATCAGTGAAGCTGAGGGCACTGGAATGACATGGGAGCAAATAAAGAAAGCTGCTCAGAACCGAGTTCGGTGGAGAGGTGTGGTTGCGGCCCTATGCTCCCCTGGGAGTACACAGGATTAAGTCAAGTCAGATACATTGTATCCATGCAGCATATATATCTACCTAATCTAAGTCTCACAAACAATGTAAGGGGCAAGTCAGTGAGGATAAGAAGGGCGTACTAGCTAAAGAATCCTGTTGTAGTAGCAATGTGTTAAAAAATGTTAATAGGATAATTGCCTTTCAAAATTAAAAAAGTCATTAATGTACCAAAATTTTGTCTCCTGTAGCCTTTAAATTGACACTGGCTCAAGTTTGGTGAGCCTTAGTGTATCTTTATTTAAATATCATTTTTTTTTAAATAAACATTTTACCTTCTGCTTCGACTTGTGGTCTTGGTGATTTCTTCTTTTTCAGGTGTAGCCTCCTCTTTGGATGCAGCACTTCGTCTAGTAAGCCTCGGCATCTATTTTTTTGAAACAATAAAATATTTGAGAAAATGAGAAAAAATAGATCACATGCACCATGATACCACAGTATTTCTGTAATAATCATCAAAATAAAGACACATCATTGATAAAAATATGCACTTTATACAGTGAAGTGTTTGATAAGGCCATAAGCCATAATGTACAAAAGAGGGGTGTTCGATAAGACAGCTTTACTCGAAATCTGATATTGTAATAACTTAAGGGAGGCAACTCAACGAGACAGCTGTTTATTTACATTGAAAACATGACAAACACATAGGACATCTGCCTTGAGCACAGCATCTTCATATCTAGACGAAAATCATTCTCTCCTCTCTAATATCAACATCCTTCCTAGTCTAGTCACTAATAGTGCACACCCTCTGCACTATCTTGGATGGCGATGTGCATGGCGGGGTTATAAACTTGCCCTCTTCTTAGCACTTTTTGTCCCGAAAACAGGGCAGTAGAGGTTTGACAGTGAGAACTGATATAAAGATGCTGTGCTCAAGACATGTTGTTCTACGTGTCTTTGTGATGTCCTGTAAATAAACATCTATGTCTCCTTGAGTTTGCTTCCCTTCAGTTATTACAGTACTGTACATTGCTGTTTGATATTATATGGTAATATTAGTTAACATGGCACAAATTAGATGTTAATGGAAAAAGGAGATAAGTAAAATTTACAATTATTGTAAATAGACATCTGAAAGTGAGTATATATATTGCTTAGCCAAATAACCTCAATGAAAGGATTATAAAATAGAATGTTTAATCAATAAGAAACTAGATCTAGAGCCAAACTATTCACATCTCAATCGTTCTTGTTTTCCATCATGTCCTATGGTGCACAATATCGCGCCAAATGACAGTGCACAATGTAAAGTCATAACACTGCCCCCTCCATAGTTATGTTCGTTCCAACATGACCAGCTTTACGACAGGGCAGCGGGA
Organism: Biomphalaria sudanica; assembly: GCA_036873155.1. NCBI lineage: Eukaryota > Metazoa > Mollusca > Gastropoda > Planorbidae > Biomphalaria > Biomphalaria sudanica. The sequence continues at coordinate 2,019,333 of JAZGLO010000291.1, forward strand.
TTGTCAGTGCAAATAAAGTTCTGGCAAGAAAGTTAAAGTCCCAATGGAGGCCAGGCCATAAAACACATTGTCATTTTCAGCCCTCTAAAGGTATTCCCCTCTACACATGTTCATTAACCACATTATCAGTGTCCAGCTTCCGCTGAAATTGATTCATCTTTTACTCTTTTTGGTGAAGGCAGACGTTCACACGTTTGTCAAGTCCAGACCTGTTGATAATTTTCTGGCATTTGCATTGTCCATTGGAGGTGCCGCCCGTACAGTTCTTATTAAATTTCTGTCTGCAGCCAGTACTGGTACATAAACAGAAGTATTGAACACAGACCCAACGTTGTCTGGTTTGATCAGGCCCATTGAAGCACTCATATCAAGGACATCAAAAACAATAATCTCACTCTGATCACAGGTCACTCCTCGTTTCTTCATCTAGCGCTTTCTTTTCATGTCTGCGCTTATCGTCAAGAAGGTTGTCACTTTCCTTATCTTGAATGCTAGATTTATACGACTTGTCATTATAATCATCGACAGTGCTGCCACCAACAACACCTTCGTTGTAACTACCCGTACAGACGCAACAATGATTGGTTGATGTTTCATTCTAGGCTTTTCTAGGAATTAGCTGGCCTTCCAGTTTGCCCCTTTTATGATACCTGTTTACTGACAGATTAGACCATTTTGGTATGGAGGTATGTTCGACCGATAAGATTCTTTTCACCTGAATGCCTTCCACAACATCATCATCAATCAATGGGAAGTCTATGTGTCCATATTGTACAGTTCCACTTCCAATGTTTAGAGAATTCCTGAGAAGTCCAGACCAAGGGTGCAATTATCAACAACATTGGCGATCAGAAAATCATGACTAAATGGTTGACACCATATTTCAAAGTTAAGCCGTATCTATCTAATATAGGTAACAGTTCGTCCCCTGCCGTTTTAAGAGTGTAGCCATTCACTCATATTATTTCTCCGATCATATTGACTGCGTAGTCTCTGTGTCCAAGAGGAACCCATAAGAACCAACACCAATCTTTCCTTGCACTCTCAAGGTTCTGCTTTGTTCTAACACTCTGAAAGGAGTGGTTATTCTCAGAGTTTTGAATTTCTGGGCTGCAAGTCCTTGCTCCCTAAACCCGGTGGATCATAGCGGTTGTCGTTCTGATGCACAGCCTTGGCCTTGGAACATCCTGCTACAATTCCTATGTAAATGACCTAGAGTGTAACAATGCCAGCAACAAAAAGTCTTTCTATTTTGTCTTGAGGTCTGATAAGCTTGCTGTTCATTTAAAGCCTTCTCCACCATCCTTCAGATCAGCCGCGGCAGATCCTCCTCTTCAGACACATTTAACGCATAGATTTCGTTTTTCGCTTATTTGGATGGCCTTCTTTGAAATTCTGAATCTTGCACTCCATCTATGAAAGCATCTGTGACCAGAAAATCCAAAAATGTATGTATTGCCGATGGATAAGCAAGATGGGCAAAATGTTCTATGCCCTGCTGCTAATTCCTGTAATGTCTCTCCGCTCTTCTGTTGTCGATTCTTTAATTGCATCCTGAAAACTTCATGCAAGTGCTGATTGCCATATCGTAGTTCCATTGTTTTGACCATGGCATCGTAGCCTGTCTGATCCGCCATGGTCTGAAACAATTTGGCTGCCTTGCCAACATGAGACCAGTTGATTTCTCTGCCTTAGTTTTCCATCTGTTGATTTAGGCCGCTGCTTCGAATTGTAATCGATACACTAAGACGCAGAGCCGTCAAATGCTGGTGGTTTAATCTTTCCCATCATTTCAGCTACTGTGGTCCCCACACCTTCTTTTCTTTTCCAGTTCCGCCTTTTCGTAATTGTTGAATTTTAGAATTGACATCCCCCACCCTTTGGGACCTTAATTCAGTTACCTCATTTCTTATTTGATATTTGAAACTGTCAATGTCCTTTTTCAGTTCAGACACAAAGAATTCTGTAGAGCTAAGTTTATTACCTAATTCATTTTTAAGGTTATCCGTTACTGATTTCAGGTCTTCCTTCATTTGTTCTTGCATCGTTTTCCAAAGCTCCCTCTAATCCGGTTATATTTCAAACAAATAGTTGTCCGGATCCTGCTCTTCATCTATGCTGCTTTGCCTAATACGTTCTATGCCACTCGTTCTTGCCACTTACCTTCAGCTCCCTCCCTCTGAGTTCATGTCTAAGTTCCTGTAATGACACTTGACTAAGTGTTTTCTTAGACGCCATCCAGTATCTTAATGTTGATCAACTAAAACCAAAACTTATCTTGATTTACCAGAAAATGAAACCGTTCAATGTCTTTTTCATAGGCCTTCCTCTCTTCTTTCGTTGAGGATTCTAATCCCACTTCGACACCAATTGTTGTAACTTAACCAAATAACCTCAACAAAAGGATTATAAAATAGAAGGTTTAATCATCAATAAGAAACTAGATCTAGAGCTAAACTATTCACATCTCACGCAAAATGACAGTGCGCAATGTAGAGCCATAACAATATTTTACTGTGCATCATTTCATCTATCATTGATAAAAGTTAGGTCTATGGAAAAAGGTGAGTGGAAAAGGAAAATGGCCGAAAACGCGTAAAAGGGTGGTAAGAAAAAATTATTAAACGTGGAGACGAAGTTTATAATTTGTTTTGTAATATTATATATTGTCAGATTACTGCCAGTGGATGACATTTGTGAAAGAAATGATGTTATATGAAGTGCCTACGAAATGCCACATTGTAATGAACGATGATGAACTGACTATGAAGACATTTTGGAATAAGAACTTTGAAAAGTGTACAGAGTGTTTAACGAACTGTGAGAGACATGCTATGAACTGTTAGGAACATTGGTATGAACATTATGAACTGTCAAGCAAGGATCAAGATTGCAAGATGCTTATTTTATGTTTGTTGTCTTCCCCGAAGAAATGAGATGCAAATGCCCTTGTAAGACTTGACATTAATAGAAAAAATATTGACATTTTTTTTCCAAGGAGGGGAGGAATCTGTTAGGCACTAAGTTTATATTTTAGTTAGGCAGAGACACACCATAGAAGTATATTGAATGGGACTAGTGACGCTTTGACTTAGTTGGGTTTGAGACTTCTTAGATACAGAAAATCAGTTAGCGATAAGATTCTATTGGGTAAAGACGTTTTTTATTGACAGACTTAGACTGTGGCCTTTTCATGAATTAAACACTTGTTAAACTGTTCAACTGATTTCAGACTCATCTCTCTACTTGTTAAATTGATGTTGTCAGTGTGTGTTGTAAGTAAATTGCACTGGAATATGCCCGAACAAGAAATTCATACATTTGCAGAGTATTTTGTCATAATCTGACAGGTATCAACAGTTGACTACAATACAGACTGGCATTCATCAAAAAATATACTTTTCTTTGTGATATATTTTTCTATCAATAATATTGTGAATTTGTTAAATTTATGGATTATCGGACATATCTTCTGTGAGAGATGGATTTTCATTATTAGGGGGAAGTGTTTTTGACCTCATTTTTTCAGGTTAAATAATTGTTGCTTCTGATTTTATTTATTTTTTTAAATTCCTCTACTCTTGGGCAATAAAATTGATATAGATCTAGTTCTATATGTAAGTAATAGCCAATTTGTAATTGGTAAAAAAAAATGGTATTAAAAGTAGAATGTTGAAAGCTCAATCTGTTTTCCGCCATAGATGATCTCTAGAAGTCTAGAGTCAATCTAGTCTAGACTTTCATTTAAAGTAGACTAGATCTAGATTTTAGATATTGTTATAACTCTGCCGTGCGCACCCCCATCCAGACTAGTGCTAGAAGGTGCGCACTGTGATAAACTAGACCTAGAAGGATGTCAACATTAGGAAGAGGAGAGGAGGAACGATTTCCGCCCAAGTTGAGAGCCGAAGTGAAAAGACTGTGCCTAAGAAAGATGATGTTTTATGAACTTGTGATGTCGTGTAAATAGAGATATATAAGCCTCGTTGAGTTGCCTCACTTAAGTTATTACAATTGGTGTCAGAAGTGGGATCTTAGGCAACTCAACAAGAGAAGGTAGGCTTTGATTACAATGACATATTTGAAGCTATTACATCAGCTCTCAATTAAAGAGATAAGACAAGAGCTTCGGGACCGAGGTTTAAAATCCCTCGGTAGGAGGGAAACGCTCACAGCTTGTCCGAGGCAAGCTCTGATCAATGAAGAAGAAGATCCGGAGACCTACACATTTGAAATTGAACTTGGGATTGTTGAGTTCATTGGCAAGATCCTGGACTTTTTGGATGCATTTGATGAACAACTGAACATGAGCAGGAACATAATGTTGAACAAAGTTGATGAAAGTGTATTGCAAGTAGAAGGCTAAATAGATCAAAGTGATAAATTGTGTCGCAAGCAAAAGGAGGAATAAACTCGTTAGGGAAGGAGCAGTTGCCTGGTCAGGACTGTGGCTGCACAAACAGTGGTGATGGAGGCACTGGGGATTGGAGCGCTGTCTGTGACTGTGTTGTGGGCAAGTCTGGGAGGGATGACTTTCATGGCGAGAATCGTGACAACGATTGCTGTGGCGATATCAATGGGATATACAGAATTGAAAGAAAAGAAACAAATGAAGAAACTAGAGAAGTCTGTTAAGAGCCTGAAACTTTTGTTCCTGGTATACCTGCAACGAGCCGGACAGATCAAGACAACGTTGGGTCTGCGTCCAAGCTGGCTGCTGTGGACCTTAAAGACCTCTGTTTATCTGTCAGTACCCTTGATGAGAACTCAAACCATGAAAGCCTCAAGACCGTTTCTGATTCCTTGCCTTTGATGTCGTCGAGTGAGATAGCGAATACGGGCCCCAACAATGGCCAAGACAGAAACAACGAATTTGACTTTGGCAGCGGCATAAGGGAGAACTCCATACTTGGCAACTGCATCCAGGCGATTATCATGAACTGTATATACGGGTACTGCAGGGACAGTGCCCATGCCAAGAAACCCAGCTACTAGACCTGAACTTGACAGAAATGTGTACTTCTGCCCACTTCAGTGAAAGTGACTTGAACGGTGGTGAATTAATCCCAGCAAAACCTGATGTAGTGGTGGATGAACATTACAAGGATGCTTCATGGGCATACCTTACAGATGAAGCTGAGAAAGACTATGTGCTTGAAACCATGGCTAGCTGTGGGTCTTCAACTGTGTCATGACACGTCCATGGAAAAGGTCCGGTGACTCAGCGTCTTAGAACAACAACCCTGGAATCTACAGTGATCGCCACAACCTCCATTTGTGTTACGAGGCTGGCAACCCTGACCTCCACTAATTCTCCATGTGTCAGCTGGCTAGCACCAGCGACTATCGTCATGAGGTCGAAGCAGCGACCACAATATCGCATCAAGCGTAGACTGGACAACTGGAAGAAGAGGAAGCAATGACCACGGGAAACTGTGCAGATTGCTTTGTGGGCAACAGGCACCCTAATGTCTGTGGTTCCCACCGATCGGCCTCCACCTGAACTGTCAAAGCTCCACTGCACTGTTTCTTTTCGGGGCGAAAAGCTCTAAAAAGGGGGCAATTTTATAACTCTGCCATGCGCACCCCCATCCAGACTAGTGCTAGAATAAACTAGACCTAGAAGGATGTCAACAGTAGGAAGAGGAGAGGAGAACAATTTCCGCCCAAGTTGAGAGCCAAAGTGAAAAGACTGTGCCTAAGAAAGATGATGTTTAATGAACTTGTGATGTCGTGTAAATAAAGATATATGTGCCTCGTTGAGTTGACTCACTTAAGTTATTACAATATATTAAATTTAATCTATAGATATCTAGATCCTAGGACATATGATCATATTGATCAAGACTTCTATTGATAGAGATTAGTATCTGATATGATTCTATCTAGAAAATAAAACAAACAAGTAGAGTAAAGTGCGAAGTTCTAACAGCCCCGATTTGTCGAAAGGTTCAATCTTTATTGCTAAAACTTTTTTATTTTAATGTTTACCAAATTACTATTATATTGCTACTGCGCATGCACCTTTTTTCTTCACTTCTGACACATATTTCCTTTTCCTTGTAAAAAGGCTTAGTGTTTTGTGTGCATGTTAGTGTAAATGTTGGAATGGTGCAAATGCGTGTGGAAAGGGGGATAACCAAAATGGAGGAATAGAAACTAAATAGTGTTTATAGTGTTCACGAAGATTAAATTAATTATAAACAAGACGTTGACGTTTTGTGTTGATGTATTGTTACAAGAGTCTCTTCATATAGCAAAATGTAACACAAAATTTATGGTGAGGTCAAACTCAAGAGGTGTGAAATTATTCTTTTTTACTACCCGCTAGTGAAGAAAATGGGTCATGGGCTTAAGGCTATTTTTAAGTCTGATGGCTCATCAGCTTACAGAGACTATTTGAAGTTGTGGAGGATGGGAAATGGTGCAACGGATGGTGTTCTTACGATGGAGTAAAAAGAAAATGACTTCATAGTGAAAATTTAAATATTAAAACATGTTTTTAGATATTGTTATGACTTTGCCATGCGCACCGCCATCCAAGATAGTGCAGAAAGAAGGTGCGCACTATCTGTGACTAAACAAGTCGGATGTTGACATGGGAGAGAAAGGATTTCGGCCCAAGGAAAGAGCCAATATGGAGATGCGGTACTCAAGGCAGATGCCCCTTTGTGTTTGTCATGTCTCCGCGTAAATAAACGTCTTTGTCTCGTTGAGTTGCCTCCCTTCGGTTATTACAATATATATTTTCTTTGATCTGCTCGAACCTTCCATCAAGCCGTTAAAACTTACTAACTGGGGAAAAATCTGATCAAGAAAAAGTATGCTTGGCAATACCCACCCTATACACATATTTAATTTTAACTAAGCCTAGTGACAAGTGAAGTGATACATTAAATTAAATCCAGACATGCCTACAGTCCCGCATTATGGGGAACCGTCCCGCAAAATCAGCAAAAAAGCTCACATGTTCCACATTCACGATTTTTTGTTCCGCCAAGTCTGAATTCCGACACACACACACAAAATCGCTGTTTTTTCATTATTTATTAATAGTGCGAAATGAAAATACTGAATGCAAAATAAAATATATATAGATCTGTGTTTATTATCTTCTCCTGGACCGGGTGTGTCCTAAATTTACGAAGATATGGTTGAGCTAGATCTAGACATAGATCTAGTAGTCTAGGTCTAGATACTAGATATATTCTTAGAATTGGAATCTAGTAAGTGCTAATAAGCCAAATGTTCCATTCAAATCCCTTTCTTTTCCCGAGAATGCCTCTAACTCTACTACTTGTTACTTGTACTAGGATGGCTGCCTGGTCGTGCGGTTTGCGCGCTGGATTGTCATTCAAATCCTGTGCGCTCCCATCCCCGGTCGTCCTGCTAGAGCTCTGAAGGAACATCCGAAACATGTAAAACATTTTACAAACATTTTAGATTCGGAGTCCGAGTCACAGTCTACTAGACTAGATCTAATCATCTATTATTCTAACAACTTTAAACAACACAGTAACACTAACAATAACCTATTAACTCAACTAGTTTCTAAGTAATCTAAGAAAAGAATAAAAAAAAAAAAAATGTCATTAAAGATCTAGATCTGGACCTAAATATAATTGACACACTAAGACTAAGGCCTAAATAAGGCTATTCTGTAATGTACTACTAATAGTATAGTATAGATCTACTTATTACATAACAGTGTCACTGACAGTGATACCATAGTCTAAATACTAAATTAGTATCTAGAATCTAGAAGTAGGACTAGCAGTAGCACTAGATTACTAGATCTAGATGATTAGAACTAGGGTAACACCATTAGTAAAATCACTAAATTTAGAAAGCCTTCAGGACAGAAGACTCAAAAGTAAAGTAGCAATTATACATAAAACACTGAACCATAATCTTCAAATACAAAAACAAAATTAAATAAAGGCACATTCCTCGTCCCATATGCTAGGACAAATTTGTACAAATACTCCTGCTATTAGAGCATGGAATGGGTTGCCTGAGCTAGCCAGAAAAACCAGTGACTTGGCAGAATTTAAGTCATTGGTTAATATGCATGACTAAATGCATGACGCGTAGGACGTAATCATCTTTTTTTTTGAAGTAACGTCTGTATTATATAAGATAAGATAAGAACTAGATCTATATCTAGATCTATCTAGAAATAGACTTAGAAGGTGATAGATCTCTAGATCCCAAATCTAGATTTCTATTTATCATTATGTAATAAATTTAGTTCTCAATAAGTCTAGAGATAAATATTTAGATCTATAGATAATATAATTATTTTAATCTGTGTACTTAGACTTAGAGGACTTATTAGATATAGATCTAGACTAGTAGACTCTTAAACTATTTTAGATCTGTAACTAGAGACATCTAGAGTGACTAGAGTAGAGCCCTAGAAAAGGATAGATTTATATCAAGTAGATGTAGAATAATCTAGATCTAGTCATTAGATTTAGATCTAGTAGTAACAAATAAAATAGATAGTAACATTTGAGTCTAGGTCATGAGTTAGAGCTAATGATTTCAAACAAAGGATATATTATGAATTAAAGGTTTTCTTACTTTTAATTCTATATATATATATACTATTTACATCTAATATATAAGAGCAAACGAGTATTGTTATTAAAGTAATATAATATGAAGTTTTATGACTGACAAACGTAAACGTGTTCATGTTCCACATAGGAACCCAAAATTCCACATTTTCAACCTGAGTGTTCCACATTCTGGGTCTTGGGGGTAGGTATGTCTGTAAATCCGATCTATTTTTTCTCTCTATTTTTATAGTAAAAAGGACGAGGAATTCAGAGATACCATCAGCTTTTTTCATAGGTCAGACCACTATGGTGCTATAAAAATCCAAATATGAAAATTGCTGCCAGCATGCTTAAACAGTTCGAACTTCGCACTTTACTCAGATGTAGAGTGCAAAGTTCGAAAAGCCCCAATTTGTATAGAGGTTCGAACGGTTGACTTTTTATTGCTAAAACTTTTTTATTTGAATGTTTACCAAATTACTACTATATTGCTACTGCGCATGCACCTTTTTTTTTCACTTCCGACACATACTATTTCCTATTCCTTGAAAAGGCTAAGTTCATGGTGAAGTCAAACTCAGTAGGTGTGGAATTATTCTTTATTACTACCCGCTAGTGAAGAAAATGGGTCATGGGCTTAAGGCTTTTTTAAAGTCTGATGGCTCATCAGCTTAAAGAGACTATTTAAAGTTTTGGAGGGTGGGAAATGGTGCAATGGATGGTGTTCTTTTACTGGAATAAAAAGAAAATGACTTTATAGTAAAAATTAAATATTAAAACATGATTTTAGATATATTTTCTTTGATCTGTTCGAACCTTCCATCAACCCATTCGAGCTTACTAACAGGGGAAAAATCTGATCAAGGTACGCTTGGCGATACCTACCCTACACCTCTTTGACCTCATATTTAATTTTAACTAAGCCTAGTGATGCATTAAATCTGATCTATTTATATAGATCTAGTCAGAAAAAAGGACGAGGAATTCAGAGAAACCATCAGTTTTTTCATACGTCAGACCGTTACGGTGTTAAAAAATCCAAACTTGAAAATTGCTGCCAGCGAGCTAAAATGCTTTAGAACTTCAGGTATTAGTTTACGTGACTAGAAACGCTAAATCAGGTTTCTCTTATAATTTTAAGAATGTGCAGAAAAAAATGCAGATTACAAATATGTTATTTGATTTCCTCGGAGATAAATAGTATTTAAAATATATATTTTTAAGTTTTATTTCTTATTACCATAGTCCATATATAATATATATTGTCAATGGAAATACGCCATTTTGGTTTTAAGGGTTAATACTAGACTATTTCCCTTGAATTACTTGACAACTTTTTTCTGTTGCTGTTTTGTCTTTCTTTCTAGTATCTATAACTATAAGTTCTAATATTATAATTCATTTAAAATGATAGCATAGGCATAAGACATGATAAGAGTAAATAACTCTCTTTAAAAAAAGTTATTGAAAAAAAGAAGAAACAACTTCATCAATTTATTAACATTTTTTTACATCTTTATTTCAGTAAAAACACTTTAAAATTCATAAGTTGACAGCATAAGTCTCATAAGAACAAAAAAAATGAAAAATCTCTTTTTAACAAAGTTATTGAAAAATTAAAAGAGATAAATATGCTTAAAAACAACATGGTGGTGAGTAAAGGTATCTGGGCATCTAAACTATTACCGAACTTAACACTTTACTGTAGATAGATCATCTAAATAATATCTAATTATCTAGATCTAGAATTTTTGAATTTATTATCGATAACACTACAGTGCCTACAGGCTAAAAAATGTAGACTAATATAAATGATGACTTTAATGACTCGCGGGAAAAGAATATCAAATGTTTATATTAATTTTAACAACGATAAGTCTATTACAAGTTATAAAAATCTTACCTTCAATAGCAACCGAAGCTGATTTCTTATATTTACAAAAAATGTGATTTACCGGTGATAAACGCTATTGTTTAGAAAACAAGATTGCCGCCATTAAAAGTAAAAAAGACAAAACATTTCCGCAGTTGTCAAAAAAAGTTGAAGACAATAATAATTGTTTAAAAAAATTGTTAAAATAATCTAATAAAATTTATAAATTGCAAAAAATATAAAACTTTCCAAACGGCATTATTTACTATTTTATTTTATATATTGCGTATATGATGTCTGCGGTATTACTACGCACTTTATTGTAAAGGAAAGATAACATGTTTTGGAAGTTAAAATATTATTTATTCGATTGCCTCCCCCGAGTTTAAGACTAACAAAATATTTTTTTTGAAACTGGTAAAAAAGTTTTACACGTTATTTCTACCATCTAAATCTGTATCCTTCACTATCTACTGTACGTACAGTTATTATTTTTTTAATATTTTGATCTGACTATACTTACGAGACTATGTCTATGTATTACTTCATTAAATAAAAAAGAATGCAAACAAAATCTTTTTTTCCCATATTTTTAACTATCCATATTTTAATTAAAATTTTTACTTTCTATTTTTTTTTTTAAACTTTGTTTTAGCCTACATTTCTTGTGAATTTGATTACTTTAGATTTTGTGGTTTACTTTGCAATTTTCTTGTACCTATTTAAACAAATTATGTTTATGCACTCAGTTTTTTTTTCATTACTAAACAATCATTAAAATGCTAAACGTTTTACATATGTTTTTTTTCTTTAAAGGCAAAAAAAAAAAAAAAAAAAAAATCAGGCTGCTCACAACTGGTTCAACAGGTACAGACCTCCCCCATCCCAATCTTCTACTTTTGTGTGTGCTTTGATACTTGCCTTTTATTTTTTAAATCTATTATCTTTTAAATAATTTCGTATGTTTGCTTGCTCGTGTAGCCCTAAGCCCTCATCTAGTGTAGGGGCGTGTATGTGTGTAAGTGTAAATCCTTTTTTTTTTTCTAATGATCTAGTGTGCAGGATGGCTGCCTGGTCGTGCGGTTTGCACGCTGGACTGTCGTTCGGATTTATCGATGGTCCCGGGTTCAAACCCTGCCCGCTCCCATCCCCCGTCGTCCTGCGGGAGGTTTGGACTAGGAAGTAAACTATCTTCAACTCTGAAGGAACATCCGAAACATGTAAAACATTTTACAAACAAACAAACAATGTGTTGATTAAAAAGCTATTTTACCAGGACTTATCCCCCGCCCAAAGAAATCTTCAGTTTGACTTATTTTAAAAAGTACCTGCGCTGACCTCAAAGAAATCACAATACTTACATACTCATGATTAAAAAAAAAACATTGAGAAAAATATAAACCAGGTCATCTTTAATTTTTAACATAGGTCCTATTAATCTGAATCCAACGGAAAAGCGTTGGCTAATTTTATTTATAGGAAACGTTTATAAAAATATAAATATAACTTGTATAAAATCTAAAGCAAACTACAGTCACTTAATTCAAAGAGCGTAATGACTGGGCTCCATTTATAGAGTACAGTGAATAGTCTGCCGAAATTGAAAAAAGACTAAATGTGGCTCAACAAAGATGGCTAAGGCGGATTTTAGGAGTCAGTTATAGAAATCGGGTCTCAATCAAGGAAATCCTATCCCGAATTGGGAGTCGACCCCTAGCTTAGTTAGATTGTGACAGAGCGTCGCATGAGGTTTGATGGATATGTTCTCCGACAAAATGAACTACGCATAAGAAGAGTTGCGATGACATCCTAGTACAACTTGGCGCCACACTTTCATGGAGGTCCTCAGAGCAGGTGGGAAGAGCCTTCAGACATTGCCAGTGACAAATTTTTACTGCGACGAACGATGCAGGAGGATCTAAGTCAGTAAGAAAAGCGCATAGATTTAAAAAAAAAACAACTTTTAAACTGCAGGAAGCATTTATTCCCATTATTTCAATATCAAACAAAATAATTAATCAAAAACAATTAATTCCCTAATAATAATAAAAAAATAATCAGGCTCAATTAATATTTGTTCAAATTATTTTCACAATATATACACATAAAATTACATTGTCTTATGATGTAAACATATTCATTTGAAGGTTGCCTGGTCCAGGGGCGGATTGGGTATCAAAATCGGCCCGCGCATTACCATATAAATCGGCCCATAAATGAATGGCCTGTCATATCACGGGCGTATTATAGTCAGGATTTTTTCGGTGTGTGGGGGGATTTTTTTCTACCCCCCTCTGCAATGTTTATGTATGTAATTAATCTTCATTACATTATGACCTTTCATCTCTTTCGGGCGTTTTTTTTTTTTTGACCTAGAATAGGTTCTTCTTTTAATTAGTGGAAAGACAGTACACACCACCAAGGACAGCTAGGGTGTCTGGGGGAGCTCTGTGAGCTGCCCCAGCTGGATCCGGGGCGAAACATTATTTCCTTATTTTAGCTTTAAAAAATGCATATTCTGAGGTATCTCCAGTGCAATTAGCTTGCTATTCTTCCGCTAAAGAAAACAAATCTGGTATTCACTGCACTTAACTAATGGAATCCAGCGACTGGTAGAAAATGGGAGCTATAGTTTTGCTTTAGTTTTTGTATTGGAGGTGGAGGATAACCACAAAACTCCCTTTGGCTACTCTTAGGAAATTCGTTGACTGTAGTTTGCTTAAATTGGCTGCACTGGGGCATTAAGTAAAGTTTCCTTTTCAGACTATGAGTGATTATTTGAAATCCCCCCCTCCTCCCGGCTTCGCCAATGTGTCATATTATAGGTGTAAGCCTAATTCTCTTCAAAATATACAGTTTGATAACGCATCGAAAACTGGATGTATGCTTGCTTAGGATTACATAATGTGTTTTATTTATACATGTATGTAGTCTGAAAACTATAAACAATACAATAACAGCCTTCATCACCATCTTTCCTTTGAGTTCCTCATGGAACATAGGGCCTCAGCAAAAACACGCCACTCTCCACTGACTCTTGGTAGTTTTTTCAATGGCTTCCCAGCTCTTTTCGGTCCTCTCGGCTTTCTCTAGTATACTGCGTCGCCATGTTCTTTTTGGTATTCCTCTACGTCTTGTTCCCTGGGGGTTCCACTCTAAGACCAATCCATCTCCACTTCCTCTCAAAGATCTGCACTTTTTTTTTCTGTCCACTCATCTCCCACAGTTTGGTGTTCTCTACTTTGTCATACCAGTGTATTTTTAGGATATTTCTCAGGCATCTGTTGATGAAGGTCTTTACTTTTTTTTTTGGTTTCTTTAGTTGTTCTCCATGTTTCAGAACCATACAGTAAGACCGCCTTGACATTAGAGTGAAAGATTCTTATTTTAGTCTTGTTTGAGATGTGAGGAGTTTTCCAGGTTGGTTTTAACTGTGTAACTGTCCAATAGCACATAAAGAGTTTGAAACTTTTAAGTATTACTTATAGATTACAGACGTTTCTTCAAAAAAGAAGATAGTTATGTCCTACGCATTTCATGTGTCAATCTAGTCATGCATGTTGATCTGTGACTTAAAATATGCTAAGCCATTGGTTTTCCTGGCTGACTCAGGCAACCCATTCCGTTAAAAGATAAGAGAAAGCAGAGCGGTTAGAGAGGCACTTACAAGTACATTCTCAAAAACGCGAATTGTATATGAATATATCATGACCCATTATTTAAAATATAAATATATATCTCCTTTAATTAAATATCGGATGTGACAGCGCTATAGGCCTATACATTATTATAATTATTATAAGAATTTCCAACATGAATGACTTTATACTAAGCATAGGGCCTAAGTTTGCCATTAATTATAATAGTAAAAAAAATGATTTAGATCTACATTTTTTAAAAATTAAATATTTTTTTTTTGTAAGCCTTAAGTTAGTATTTTTAGATCTATGTTATTAAAAATAAACAAAAAGTAAACTTACTTTTTTGTACAATAGGTCTATATCTCAGAAACAAGAACTCTATACCCATATTGAGCTTCGAAATAAGTTGGGTGGTTTGCAGTGTCGCAGCTGTGTGTGTGTTAAAGTAAATTTTTATTAAGTATTGTTAAAATAGCTTCTTCCTCATTCTCATTTTTATGTTGGAGCGTTCAGATGATTAGACCAATATATGAGATGAACTGCTGCGAACAGTGGTTTCCAAATCAGGGAGCTCTCCATATAGTTTTCTAACTATTGGGGTGTTTTGGGGCCAGTGTCTTAATTTTACGGGCCTCATGGTAAAGAGAGCAGTTTTGAAGGACATGTTGTCTCATTCTGTTGTGTCCGGTCCTGAGTTTCAAGATGTGAAGTTGATCTTGTCGGGATAGCTTATACTAGGCATCATCTTTCTAGTGATTCGGGTGAGAGCTTGTCCTTTACTATTAGTTTCTTCATTTCTTCTGGATAGAGTGCACTGGTTAATTGTGAGTTTGTTCTCCCACTCTTTACAAGTGTGACAGCCTTCTTATTTCCTTCCTATGTGTGCTGGTATCCATTGTACCCTTTAAAGAGCTAATTGTCGCCCCTATTTTTTTCCTGCGTTCTATCCAAGGAGGTTATATTTAGATGGAGATGGCGATTGCTATCAAATGTTCATTATCGGTTGAAGCTAGTGGGCGGAGCCTATTCGCCATATTGGTTCACTCAAAACATTCCATCCGTTTTCATTGCGATACCAGTTTTCTAATTCTCGTAACGACTCAAATTAGCCTCGTATTTTGTCATCATGTTTTTTTTTCTAAACTCCTCTAAGGCCCAAGTTCATATCTGGCGGTCTAGATATTCCAATGGATCAATTACAAAGCGATGTAGAGCATGTAAAGTGATTTATACGATCACATGATCGAGGCCTACAAAACCGAACTATAATGATTACATCGAAATTAAGCACTATTGTGGGCTGAAAAAAGCACAAAAATGATTTGAAAGAGGTTTTGTTATATTTATGATACTTTTTACCGCACTGAAATCACCACAAAATTGATAAAATTGAAGTGAAAAGAGTACTACTACCTAATACTAATAATAATGTTACAGTAATACTAACTAATCTTTCCCTAATTAAACTCTGGCCTACATCTAAAATGTTTAGTATGTAAAATGTGGGAAGATACATTTTTATACAAACATGAAGACATTATATAAGAACACACTGATAAACCATACTGAATATACAAAGTCAATGAGCTAGTGGGAGATAACTAATTATTTACCACTGAAGAGAATTAGTTTTGTATGCACCTGTCTGCTCATAGCACCTTTTTGCATATGATTCCTAAAAGTGTAATGTTTTGCAGCGTAGTGATACCGCACTTGCAGATATTTCTCTGCTATTGCCTTGATGAGTAAAATTACATGGTTTTAGGGTGATGTGAAGTATTGTCGAACAAATTTCTAAAAAAAACAACAACAGACTACTGTTTTAATTTGAGTAGACCAAGATGGCTGCGATTTGGCATCAACCTAGTGACGTCACGCCATCTCCATCTAAATATAACCTCCTTGGTTCTATCCATGTTTTCTAACTTCTCTCATCCCTCTTTTTCGTTGATTGACAATGGAACCATCAAAAGACGGGGAGGGAAGGCGCCAAAAACAAAAGGAAGTGCCAGCAAAATGATTAGGCCAAACACAACCTCGAGGACATCAAAGCAGAGTTGAAGTTCATGCTGCTCACGCATAGCAAAAAGTGCGGTCTAACGTTTTACAAATGATAATACCGTACTTTGGCTACAGTGTATGGTGTACATTTTTTGATATTCTTGTTGAATTTCAAACAAAATTAAGTGTAATAAATAAATTTTAAAAAGAAAAAAGAAACCGTGTTCGGGCATCTGTGTCTCGCTGCTGTCAATTTTTTTTTTCAAAGTTGCCTGCATTGAAAAAAAAAACTGGTCGCGACCAGACCGGCCCATTTGGTACCGGCCCACCGGGCATTTGCCCTGTAGCCCGTCCGCCCCTGGCCTGGTCATGCGGTTTGAGCGCTGAACTGTTGTTCGGACTTAGTGATGGTCCCGGGATGTAACCCTGACCGCTTCCACCCCCCTTTGTCCTGCGGGAGGTTTGGACTAGGAAGTAAATAATCTTCAACTCTGAAGGAACATCCGAAACATGGAAAACATTTTACATATTATTCATCTTCATTCTTTCTGTTTTCTAATACAGGAACAACTTCAGTGAAAATCAGCCTGTTCAAAGATGATCATATATTTACTGTGCATTTACTAAATCCAGCGGACAAGATGGAGAAACAGGAAGAGTAGCAGCTCCAAGAATCTAAGAAACTAGAAGAGATTACAGCACAAGGGGATCAGCCAATCTCAAACGAATCTCCTGTTCCTATAAATGTCATTGCAGAAGAGGATAAAGCAGCAGATTCAAGTAATTTAATGTTTACTGCATGAATGCATTGAAAGCCTTATCTGACTTCTTTTAAAATCAAAAATAAGATTGAATTGATAAATTATTTGGTCATTGATTGAGTAGTCTATTGCTTTTAAGCTCATTTTTTATATGCCCCAGATAAAACTTTAAAAAAAAAAGCGATCTATAGAGCGGATGATGTAAAGGTCACCTGTTTCTGTGACCCACAGCTAATGAGGCTGTCATGTTGCCAGCACAATGACCAACCACCTTTACTTTTCTCCAACTAATGTCAGGTACCCATTAGGGCTGGGTGGACTGAGAGAAGCCCTAAAGATCCCGAAAATAAAAAAAAACACAGCATTCACCGAGATAAAATAATGTTCTAATGTCACAGATTTATGGTTTTTAGGACATTTACATTATGTGAGACTATGTTAATAGATTGAAATTAAGTAGATTAAGTAGTAAATTAAAGAGACAAATAAAAATGCAGTTTTTTGGATTATGGGAGACTTCAACCTACCTGATATAAATTGGAAAACACTAACCATAGATAAACACCAAAACCTTAAGGACATAAATGAACTTTTCATAGAAACTTTACACAACCTAAGTTTAGATCAAATCATTAAAAAGCCAACTAGATTAAACAACACATTAGATCTCTTCTTAACCAACAAACCCGGATTAGTAGTTGATTATGATATTATCCCTGGTCTATCAGACCATGAGATCATAAAAATACACAGTCAGATAAAAGCAGTAGCCAATACAAAAACCAAAAGAAAAATCTTACTCTGGAATAAATGTAACCTAACACAACTACACCAAGCTGCATTAAACTTTCAACAAACATTCTTATTAGAAAAAGACATTAACCAACCCGTCGATGACCTCTGGAATTTCATTAAAAACCATCTTAAAAGCATTATAGAAAATCATATACCAACTAAATACACATCAAACAAAATAAATAAATGCTGGTTTAATAATAGACTAAAGAAGCTTTGTAAACAGAAGGAAAACCTATATAGAAAATTTAAAGAAACCAAGGCAGAAAGAGTTTACAAAAAGTATATAAAAATTAAACACCTAACCCAAAAAGTAAGCAGACAGCTGCAGAGTGAATACATAAACAATGTAATATCTAAAGATAACAACAAAAACCTATGGTCATACATTAAGTCTAAGAAAATGGAAACAACAGGCATAGCGCCATTAAAAGATGAACATAACATAATACATAATGATAATGAAACTAAAGCAAACATCCTAAACAAATACTTTGCATCAGCATTCTCAGCCCCAGGAGACAAAGACATATTTCTTAATTTGAACCAAGTAGACAACATAGAAGATTTAGTAGTACAAGAAAATGGAATTAAAAAACTATTAGCCAACACCAAACCAAATAAAGCGTCTGGACCTGATGGTATTCCAGCTAGATTACTCAAAGAACTAAGCAATGAGCTAGCCCCAGTGTTCAAAATACTCTTTCAGGCATCGCTTAACCAGGGCAGAGTACCAAAGGACTGGAAAGAAGCTAATGTCACCCCCCTATTTAAAAAAGGAGAAAAATCTGATCCAGGAAACTACAGACCAGTATCACTTACCAGCATCACATGTAAAATACCAGAACACATAATATGTAGCAACATCATAAACCACTTAGACAAACATAATGTCCTCACCCCATACCAACATGGCTTTAGGAAATATAGATCATGTGAAACACAACTAATAGGACTAATTGATGATTTCTCAAAAGGTTTAGATAATAGTGAACAAATAGATGCTATCTTACTAGATTTTTCCAAGGCTTTTGACAAAGTTCACCACCATAGTTTGCTTAAAAAATTAAAATATTTCGGCATTAACGGTCCACTGCATCAGTGGATTAAAGATTTTCTGATAGGGAGAGAACAAACTGTAATAATAAATGGCTCTAAATCAACACCAATAACAGTAAACTCAGGTGTACCTCAAGGAACAGTCTTGGGTCCACTACTATTTTTAATTTACATAAATGATTTACCAAATTGCATTAGTTCAGGAACAAAAGTCAGATTAT
Source organism: Biomphalaria sudanica (assembly GCA_036873155.1). Lineage (NCBI taxonomy): Eukaryota > Metazoa > Mollusca > Gastropoda > Planorbidae > Biomphalaria > Biomphalaria sudanica. Next base: position 2,038,248 of record JAZGLO010000291.1, read on the forward strand.
TTGCAGACGATTGCATAATATATAGAACAATAAAAACAAAACAAGACACAGATATTTTACAAAGAGAATTAGATGAATTACAGAAATGGGAATCAAATTGGAGCATGTCTTTCCACCCAGAAAAATGTCAGTTGTTAAGAGTAACAAAAAAACTAAAACAAATTAATTCCACTTATCTTATTCATGGCAAACCAGTAACACAGACTAAAAACTCAAAATACCTAGGTGTTATAATAAATGAAAAACTGTCATGGAATCCACATATTGATGAAACTATAAAAAAATCCAACAAAGCATTAGGGTTTATTAAAAGAAATTTCTATAAATCAAATAAGAACATAAAACTAAAATGTTATTTAACCTTGGTTAGGCCAATAATAGAATATGCATCCACCGTGTGGGACCCCTCAACTCAAGAAAACATTAAGAAACTGGAACAAACACAAAATAGAGCAGTGAGATTCATAACAAACGAATATTCACATTTGACTAGGGTAACACCATTAGTAAAATCACTAAATTTAGAAAGCCTTCAGGACAGAAGACTCAAAAGTAAAGTAGCAATTATACATAAAACACTGAACCATAATCTTCAAATACAAAAACAAAATTTAATAAAATACTCTGAAAGACACAAAAATAAAGGCACATTCCTCGTCCCATATGCTAGGACAAATTTGTACAAATACTCCTTCTTCCCTAGTGCTATTAGAGCATGGAATGGGTTGCCTGAGCTAGCCAGAAAAACCAGTGACTTGGCAGAATTTAAGTCATTGGTTAATATGCATGACTAAATGCATGACGCGTAGGACGTAATCATCTTCTTTTTTGAAGTAACGTCTGTATTATATAAGATGATCTAAATTGCTTCTAATAGTAAATAATTAGATAGGATTTTATTTGAATTTTTAAAAATCATTACAGCCTGATAAAGCTCACAATGTAAACCTATTTCTATAACTAAAATGTTTTTTCTGGATGGCTGCTTGGTCATGTGATATGTGCTATGGACTGACATCTTGATGGTTCCTGGTTCTAACCCTGCCTGCCAACATCCCACAGCATCCTGGAGGAGGTTTGGGCTAGGATGTAATAATTTTCAAATGTGAAGAAACATTCAAAATACAGGTACCGGTATGTCAAACAAACAATTTCTGCTACAATACATTAGTGCACAAGGATACTTTATTAAGTATAGAATGAAATGTCATTTATGATGGTTCTAGTTTATCATAATAGCTTAAGTTCTACACATACAGGATTACATACCTTTTGGAAAAAAGTATGATTACCGGTATTGACGAATATGCATGATATGAAGAATACACAGATCAATGCAAGATATTGAAATATTACAAAAGAATTTAAATTAGTAATAAAAAAAGATTTTTTTTAAAGTTTATGTTTCCAACCAGAAAAAATGTTCTTTATTATTAGATTTTAAAAAAAAAGTAGATTTCCAATCAGACTATTAGAAGAAATCAAACATTTAAAACAAGTACAATTTATGCTAGTAATATAAAGTTTCCATTTAAACAAAACCTTTGAACATTTTGGTTTAGTAATTTAGGAAAAATTATCAAATTACTCAGCAAAAAAACAATGACTAGGTTTAATTAATTTAAATCTATAATTAGCATGTAGGTTCGATACATGCATGAGTATGTAGGCCTAATATAAAATTATCAATTTCTTTTTGTAAGGGTTTTATCTAAGTGAAAGAACTGCAGATTACTGCAATATATCTGAAGATGGCAGTGTTTAGCTCCTTTTCTGTTTTATTAAACAAAATTAATTAATTAGTACCAGTACTAATTGATTAACAAACTGATTAATTTTTGGACTGATTTGTGCATTTTGGGTTATGAATAACTTAGCAATATTTCAGCTTGATCTGAGAATGGAAAGTGGGAGAAAAAGCATGTTAATCATAATAAGAGGATTAAATTCTTATATACTTCCGCATCTCTCATTTAGAAGTACTTATTTTCCCTTTTTTATATCAAACAAAATAATTAATCAGCAATAATTAATTAATTTTTTTAATGATTCATGTCTTGTCAGGTTCAATGAATAATTGTGCATAGTTTTATCTGAGAATGGGAAATGGGAGAAAAACATGTTCAACCTTATGTTTACCAGACAGATAAGTGAGTTGATAAAAGCTTTGTAAAAATTGTACTAAAGCTCATTTAGATAAATTTTTATCTTAATATAATTCTGCAAGTATAAAATAATAGGCTAAATTAAAGAGAGTAAACTTCAAAGAACAACAAAATTCTTACTTTTTATAAAAAGTATATAGTTTTTAATTGTAAATAAATACTAAATAGATTTATACAAAAAATACAACTTTTCCAAAAACTTTTTTGTATAGAATACTAGATCTAGAACTATATGTAGATCTAGCGAAAGTCTGTATTAAAATTAATTAAAGCTTCCTTAGCCGCGAATTGGTTCTGGATTAGATCTAGACTCTTATATCTATATAGAAAGTTTGATTGATCATGGCCATGGGTGTGCTCTGCAATCGATTGAATGACCAGTTGTTTTATTTTTAAAAAATGAAATTAGCTGGCATTTCGCTGACAAAGCCGTGATCGCGCGTGCTTTCAACCATGACATATATATATATATCTAATAATCTAGCCCCTATGTCCAACTAGATCTACCCATCTAGCGTTTTACAGGTCCACATTTTTTTTATCGGATTTTTTTTTCTTTTCAAATTCCACTTTTCCAGACATTTAAAAAAACCGCCTAGAAAAGTAGCGATTTTCCAGACAATTCCAGGTTTGAAATTTTATTTGTGAAATTCCAGACTTTTTCCAGACTGCATACGAACCCTGTATATAGTAATTCAAGTGATACCGGTATAAAGTAATTTAAGTGATAATCTTAAATGTAGATCTAGAACAGATCTAGTAAATGATAACTTTAAAAAAATTAGATGAGATGTCTTTCTTGAAACTGTTGCATCATCTTCCATGTCACTAAGTTTCCCCCAGTGACAACAATGAGGGCTGATTTTAAATTATTAGATTGTTTTTTCTGGCTACTGAGAGATTGTGTGATATTGCTATAGACAAACGCCAAGCTTGATCTACTAGCTGGCTCAACTAGAAACTTGTGGTCATCTGAAAAGAGAAATTACGATTATTCTACAATAATTAAATCAACACATTGATTAATTTTTTATTTTTTTTTAATATTCAGGTTTTATTAGTAACATTTTGAAAATTTTTAGGGGAACATTAAAAAAATAAATGATCTCAATGATATCATTTGATACAAAAGCAATCAGAATATTTAGAACACTGTAGAAGAGAAATTCGAGAAAGCAAGCACAATAACAGCAGTATTTATAGACTTGCAGCAATTTTGGTGAGATCTAATTGTGAAGATGAAAAAAATGGGCATCCACAGAAAAAAGTAAAACTGGATCAGGGCATCCCTAAAACCCAATTCAAAGGTGCTATATATTCTAGTAAAATCCCAATTTGAAGGTGCTATTTCTAATTTTTTAAAAGTTTAGAAGAAGGCTTGCCACAAGGTTTAGCCCTTAGCTGCACTACTTTTCTAATATTCATGAATGACCTCAAGGTCCCCATTTTGGACAAAAAGGCACCTTATGCAGATGATCTTCTTAATTTGGACCATAGAGAAATGTCCAGTGTTGGCAAGATTGAAATTAAAAAGCCCTTACAATTATTTTCATGTATTCGAAATTATGGAAAATGTAAATAAACAAAAGTTTGTCAATTTAATCTTTAGCCACAGCAACAAGATGGCAAAAAAGAAACTGCAGCCAATAAATTAAGAATAAAATTCCACATATGATTTTACACATTTTATAAAAATAATTTAAAACACAAAAGCCATACTCTTTCACTTTGTCAAATATATAAAATTCACTCACTACAATGACCTCAAATTAATTTAGGTGAGACAATTATAATAGAGAGACTTAATAAAAAACATTATGAGGCTTACTTCTTTAGTAAAATCTTTGTCATTTAAAATAATCTAGATAAGCTATGGAATAACTTAAACTTTTAAAAAAATAATTGTTTAGTGGATGTGCAATAAAGATAAATAATAAATTAGTTAACAAAATTATTCTTTATGAACATTATTTGTAGTTGACATGTATTATAGGGTAATGAAGGCAATGGTGATTTAAAATTTTTCCAACCCAATTTTTTTTAGCAAGTTAAAATATTGTTCTGGACCCTTGAATAATTAAGGCAATGAAGGATCTAGACTTAGAATGACTGACTAAAATTGCATTGTACATCAGCATTTGCAAAGCTCAAGGCTATTTCGGAAGAAAAAAACAGATTGATGTATACTGGGACAAAATTAAAAAGATCCAAGACATAGAATTGAGATGTGATAGAAGGATTCTGTGTTTCACAAATGAAGTTTGCATTACAAACATCGAAACAATGGTTATTGGGTCCAATTATGACCTTCTAACCATTGTAGAAAATGCAGGACGCAAATATAATCATGATATATAAAAGCAAAGGAGATTTGAGTGACTGCTACAATTATAGGGATATCTCTCGTTAGCAGAGTTGGCAAAATATAACTTCTACAATCTACAGAGTCTCAATGTGGATTCAGGAATGGTAGATCCACTATAAACATGATATTATCAAAGAATACTGCAGGAGAAATACAGATAGAGAGAGACTGGCCCCTTTACATTGTTTTTGTTGATCTGACTAAAGCCTTCGACATGGTCATCAGAAGTGGCCTTTCAAACTGCTAAGGAAAATAGGATGTCCTACCAAACTACTAAAGTTCATTAAGTGCTTTCATGAGGTAACCAAATGTACAGTGAAATTCAATGGAGCCCAATCAGAACCTTTTGAAATTAGCAGTGGTGTCAAGTAGGGATGTTTGCTCACACCTACTCTGGCATATTCTTTTCCTGCCTCTTGCATTATGCTTACAGCGACATCAACAGAATTGAATTTCTACATACAAGATTATCTGGAAAACTTTTTATTTTAATGTACCAAGGTTGCTGGCAAAACCAAAGTTAGAAAAATACTTATCAGGGAATTCATCTGTGCTGATGATGCAGCTATTGTGGCTGACTCTGCTAGACAGCATCAATCAGACCCTGGTTGAAAAATTATCTGCTGCTTGCCACAAGTTTGGCCTAAATATTATTCAAAGCAAGACTAAAAAACTAGTTCAGAACACAAATACTGCACCACAATTAGCCATTAAAGGCCAACCACTGAAAATAATAGACCATTTTTGTTATCTTGGCTCCATCATATCCAACAAAGTTCTTCTGGATAAAGACATCAACAACAGGATAGGCAACTGCACCATGTCATTTCTGCAGAAAAGAGTGTGGGATAATACCTTGCTGACTAACAATACCAAAGCCTTAGTTTACCGGATCTGTGTAATGAGCACTCTACTATTGGGAAGTGAAACTTGGTCAAGCTACTCAAGGCAGGAAAAAATCTAAATATCTTCTACCTCCAATGCCTAAGGCAGATCTTTAAAGTGAGGTGGGAAGATAAAAACAACAATGAGGAAGTGCTACGAAGAGCAACAGACGCCTTAGCTGGCTTGGTCACATTCATAGAATGCCACAAGATCAAATTTAACAAGACATTCTGTATGGTGATCTAGCAGAAGGCAGGAGAGCCGATGGTTGCCCACTTTTAGTGACATGAAGCTCTTCGAAACTGACACTTACAGCTGAGAAAAAGTAGCGCTGGATAGATTCACATGGAGAGCAAGCATAAAGGAAGAGTCCTGGACTGCAGATAACATACACAACAGAAGTAGAAAGAAGGCTGAAAGTGCTATGGGGCCTGGTGATCATAGATGACCAACCTTTGGCCTCCTTAGTCACACAAAAAGTTGCAAAGGGAAAAGATCGTCTCTCAAGATGTAAAATGCCACAGATATTATATATATAGTTTGGAAACACTGCTTTAAGTACATTACATTTATATCTTTGAAAAAATTTAAATAAAAAAGTTAAATAGTTTCATTTGAGCCAAACTGACAAATGATGACAATTCTTCTTCTTCATCATTCTCATTGTTATGTTGGAGTGTTCATATGAATAGACCAATACATGAGATGAACCCCGCAGTGGTTTCCAAATCACTTTCCTTAGTCACACAAAAAGTTGCAAAGGGAAAAGATAGTCTCTCAAGATGTAAAATGCCACAGATATTATATATATAGTTTGGAAACACTGCTTTAAGTACATTACATTTATATCTTTGAAAAAATTTAAATAAAAAAGTTAAATAGTTTCATTTGAGCCAAACTGACAAATGATGACAATTCTTCTTCTTCATCATTCTCATTGTTATGTTGGAGTGTTCATATGAATAGACCAATACATGAGATGAACCCCGCAGTGGTTTCCAAATCAGGGAGCTCTCCATATAGTTTTCTTTCTATTGGGGTGATTTGGGGCCAATGTCTTATACGGGCCTCTTGGTAAAGAGAGCAGTTTTGGAGGATGTGGTCGGCATTTTCTGGTGATACTCCACATGGGCAGATTTCACTGGTTCCAATTTTGAGCTTCCGGTGCATGTGTTGTCGCATTCTGTTGTGTCCGGTCCTGAGTCCAAAGATTATGATGACAATGTCCTTCCTCTTTTAGAGACTTCTGATCCCCATGTTTTTATTTTTTTATCTTTGCAAGCATCTTATGGGAAACCTAATGAGTTACTTTTAGTTCTAGATCAAGTAGAACAAACAATAATTGACAGTAAAAACATTACACTTGTTACAATTATTGATGTTAATGTATTCAATATTTAAGGCTATGCACATAGTTAATAAGGTTGTTTCGTGACTCTAACCTAATTTTAAAAGTCACATTTTAAAGAATGGCTTGGCTTCTGTTATTTCCATTACTTTTCAACTTCTAATCTCATAAGATATTCAACTTCTCTAAGATATTAGTCAACTGAATAGATACATTAATAGTTAATTTTATTTTAGAATAATGTTATTAGAGGAACAACAACTGCTAAAATTAGTTTATTTGCTTTAGTATATCTCAATGTAACTTCACCATGCAACCTACTAACCTTTGAATATTATGACTACAATGTGACAAAACAATATGTTTGTTTATTCTAACCTAGTTAAACTATCTGACTGTTAAGTTCAATGTTTTTAGATTGATATCTAGATTTTCCTGTTAATAACAAACTATAGTTTGCCAATAATGAATTCATTAAAACCAATAAATAGTAATATAAAACACTTCAGATTTCTACAATGTACTAATAGAAACTAAGCACTATGCAAGATGTAAATACCACAACAACAGAAAATAATTCCAATGGCTTGTGACATTTGCAAAATTAATTTTAGAAGATCAAAAGTAGCTATTTTAGGAGCAATGGAGTTAATTACAATTTGAAACAACATTTTTGTTTATATAATCTAAATAAGACAGTCATAGATAAAGAAAAAATAGAATTGGGGTCATCATTTGCAGAAGACAATAAAAATAAGAGTTGACATTTACTAACCAAGGAAATTTAGGCAAGCGCTGACTGCTTCTTTATCTGTCACTGTCTCAGTGATGATAGCTCGTTCGGCTTTTTTAACTATTTCAAGCAAATTCTGGTTAATTCCGTTTGAGTGCAACGATTCAGCTATGCTGAAGCTGGAGTAACAAAAAGCAGAATGTATACATTTTAATTTTCCATTGTAATTATTTTATTATGAAGTTAAAAATCTTACAAATTATAAGTCTTAGTTTAGCATTGAAATGTGAATTTCTGGTGCTGTTATTATTTTGTTTTGCAATAAAACTATAATTAGTAAACTCAATGACAAATAGTTATAATAGTTTGTTATGTGTTAAAAGCACATGTACCCTATAAAGAACCAATATAAATTTGCCTTCTACCAAAAATCAAAAGGCTTAATAATTTGAAAAGGGCAAACTTTTTAAGCGATAGCTAATTATAAAGGACTGGATTTTTACTGCTAGCATTACTATAACAATAAAACTTTATAGCAATATTTTAATAAAACTAGTTTTTCATTACTTTTGAATAAAACAATTTACATTAGCTATTTTTTTCTCATTTAGATCATAGATCTACTTTCCTAAAGTTATTTGAAGTTATTTGTCTACCCATAGAAAAGACGATTTGCTGGTCACCAAGAACCAATATAAATTTGCCTTCTACCAAAAATCAAAAGGCTTAATAATTTGAAAAGGGCAAACTTTTTAAGCGATAGCTAATTATAAAGGACTGGATTTTTACTGCTAGCAGTACTATAACAATAAAACTTTATAGCAATATTTTAATAAAACTAGTTTTTCATTACTTTTGAATAAAACAATTTACATTAGCTATTTTTTTCTCATTTAGATCATAGATCTACTTTCCTAAAGTTATTTGAAGTTATTTGTCTACCCATAGAAAAGACGATTTGCTGGTCACCTGGAACTTATTTTTGAAGAAATTATTGGTGCAAATAGATTTTTGTTTGTTTAAAACTTAGTCTTACCTTTCCTTTTTTTAAAAAATTAATTAGTTTTCCAGACTGAGATGATTGGTGAAAGGAATCTAAGTCACTTATTTCCATAGCACAAATTGAAGTATTAGTCCATCCAACTTTTTCAAGTCCAAAAATAATTCCTTCCAGAAGTATTCCACTTCCAATGGGCACAACAATTATGCTTGGTTCATTCATCTGTCTAGAAGCCTCTTTTATGATTGAGGAATAGCCAGTCCTAGACAATGGAGTATATTTATACTAATTATTCAATTTTTAAAGACTCTAGAAATATGTAATGAGACTAATAAATGATCTATAAACCATTACACATTGATACAAAGAAGAACTGGTACTTAATGAAATGTATGTCAAGGTCAGTATGATGGTCATGGTCTTACTGCCATGGTCTATTCCTTTGTCAGTGATGTTTGAAACCATAAAGGTTAAGTAATAGATATGTATATATTTCTCTTGTATTTTATTAAGGTGCATCATATTTGTTAGTTTAATTCTAGAGGTTTAAGTTTTGTTTTTCATTGAATTTTTTGAGTTCTAGCATAGAATTTGATATTCTACAGCCTGAGGTTAAGGCTCAAGCGTGAGGCTAGTGTTGAAGCTTGTACTGTGTTGAGCTGTAGTAAGTCATTGACAGTGTGTGCCCTTGCTGTACCTTAACAAGTTCTGACCATGGTGCAGCTACATATTATGTGTTAAATTACATGTATGGCATAACATCGAGCTACATCATTTACCTTCCGTTTGTTAATCAATCTTAACTTTTCGTTGTTAAAAAACAATTTCCTCTTAAAGACCTTGCCATCTTAGGGCAAGAAGATGTAAAGGTCATCTATTTCTGTAGCCCATTGTTAATGAGGGTGTCATGTGGCTAACAATAATACCAACTGCCATTACTTTTCCCCAGCTAATGTCAGGTATCCATTAGAGCATAGCGGATTCAGAGGTGCCCTAAAGAAACAAAATTAAAAATCCCTGTCTTCACCAGTTCTCCAGTTCAGAAGTCAAACGTTTTACCACTCAGCCATCATGCCTCCTCTTGTTCATTGTACATGATATTAAATATTCATCAAATTAAGGCTTGTTGTTTCATAATATGAATTATTGTATTGGCATTGCTTGTTTGACACTGTCAGGGATGCCCAGGCTGACAAACCAATGCTTTAATAATACAACCCCGATATAAATCAAATTTATCTTACAGGTGGTGTTATATATTTGTATTTACTCACACAAGTTCTTCTTTTAAACCATTTACAAAAATTCCTTTTGCAAAAAATAAATAAATAAATGAAACATTTTTTTTTACTATATTTAAATAGTTAAAGTTTGAACTCTATGATAAATGATAATCATAAGGTGCCCTAAATTACTCTAAATAATAATGTTAACTATTAGACAATTCACTTAAAAATTGTCACCACTTCAAACGTTGGTGCCGTATACAGTAGGAAATCCTATTTTGATAATTGAGTGTAAAATAAATTGTAGTAGCTTTTATATAGCGCTACTTTCATGCTTATAACATGCTCAGAGCGATATGGTCCAATCTCTTTTGTGGAGCAGTGGGGTATCCTTGGTTCTGAGAATGTCAGAGTCTTTCCACCTGATGTCCTGCAGTGTTACAAAAGGTATCTTATATTTTTTTAACACTTAAGTGAATTTGGCTAGCTCTAAAAATCCATAAGGATAAATTTTGACACATTCATTATGATATCAAATGATATAAACTAACAGTAATAATGCAGTCATGTAAGTGTGCCTAGAAACACCACTGCAGACTCCTTGGCCCACCATTGAGGGCTTAAACCACCACCTATTGAGTGGGCTATGAGTTTCCACAATCCAAAAATTAGAAATGGAAAAATGGTTTGAAAGCTGGGACAAGTCTAAAATAACCCAAGGCATGTTTCAGCACATAAGGCCACACCTGCCAGTGGTGAAGGCTGAAAGTGTGTTTTGAGTGACTATTAGTGTATTGTGTGTGACTGTATGGACAAGCATAGTTGACTTTTATTGTTGTACTTGGTTGAGTGAGCAACTTTTAAAGCGTGTAAGGTATGACAGTGTAGAAAGGGGTGAGTAAACATTTGAGTGCTGAAGAAGACAGCACCTACTAATTAAAAAGAAATGTAAAGATAATAATGTAATATGTTAATAGTCTTTTTTAAAAAGTGTTAAAGACATTTATTACAACCCAGGCTTGAGAAAGCTATCATGGTACAAGACAGAATGTCCAATTGGCACATATTTCGCACAGCTCAAGTGAAACTTCAAGTCATGGGGGCTCCCTGTGCAGAGAGGAAGAGAAGAAAGTGCTTCATATCCTATTTGACTGCCCCAGAAGTGCTGATCTCAAAAGTGTTGACAGGTCTGGGAAACTACAAGTCCATGATATACATGCAAAACAGCAATTTCTATCCAGGGCTTTTGCAAGAGAGGATTTGAACCTCTCAAGCCCTCACTCCAATTAGGAGTTTGATGCTGAATAATTATATTTCAACACATTTTTTCATTTAGAAAATCTAAAAACATACATGGAAACTAACCTTGAAGACTTCTAAGCTGCTCAATAAGTTTAGATTCATCTTGTCTGTTGAAAAATTCTACATTGAGATTCTATAATATCAGAAAAAAAAACAGCATGACATTTATAAATAAGTACATGTGATAAAATTTTATGAAAAATAATTCTGGTAGAATGAGAAAAAAAAATTAGTTTTCAAGAGTTAAAATTAAAGTTGTAGCCCTGCAAACATGTAAGGTCAAAGCTATTTCAGCTCTCAAAATTTTTATTTTATTTTTAAAGTTGTAACAGTTTTAAGGCAAAGATTCTAGAAAACTTAGAATAAATATAATATTCCATTCTATAAAGGAGAATAAGTTTGGCATACCAATACATATTTCTACCTCTTGTACATTAACTAACAAACTCTAATTGTTATACCCAAAATATTTTTATATTGATAAGTGTTTAAGATACACACACAAAATACACATTTTTACCTTTGAAAAAGCTCTAATATTTTCAATAAAAAAAACTGGTGTGTCATTAGATATGTAAGCTTTACAGTGTAAAAATTGGGACCCATGCAGTGCAAGGTAGAGATGTCTCCACTGGAGGTATTCAACATCTGGTAAGTAAAAATTAATTAACATGATTAAAAAAAAGATTAATAAATGTTTCAAAGACACTAATACATACTTTATTTAGAATGGCTGCAACACCTCTAAGCTTGAAGCTGCCACTATTCTGAAGATTTTCAAGCTTTAAAAAAACTTCAAGGCCAGCAATTTTGGAAAGTTTTTGACTCCAGATTAAAGGTGTCTCTAAGCACATAATGTTCAGACTGGTGGGACTCTATTATATCGAAAATAATTATGACAATTAACAGTTATAAAAATAATGAGATATAGTTTACTTCCATAAACTAATAAATAAGAAAAAAAATTGTCTTAAATTGTATCAATTAAACAAACTTATTAATTATACTCAATACTTATTATCTTAATTTGCTAGTAAAATATTTATATTAAAAAACTACTAAAAAGTAGAAAATTAAAAAAAACAACAACAAAGAACTGTGAATGTGTTGAGTATGAGCTAGTGTAACGTATACTGAAATGAACCTCTGATGAGCCTACAACTTATGAACACCTCAACTTTTTTTTTCTTTTAGATATATTATTTTCTAGCGACTAGAACAATTTTTTAATATTACTTCAAATAATCTTTGAAATACTTGTACTGCTCACCATCTATTTTGCCATACTTAACCCATTTACTTAACTCAATTTGCATCAAACATTACACCTAGATTTATACCCATTCAGTGAGGATTTAAAACTACAGTAATGTGTAGAGCATTAACTGTTATTTACCGGTACCCTTTTACTCAATTGAAGATTGTCTTCTTGGCCGTAGCAACATTTCTGTTTGATAAAATTATGTCTTCAATTATTTTTATACATATACAGACATATATGTAAAATGTCAAATCACAAAAAATTGTAATAAAAAATAGTAGAGTAGTTTATTTATTCTGGACATTACATGAATCTGTGCAACTCGCTGTTTTTTTGTCGCAAACGCAACATCAAGCTCTTCAAAATCGACACTAGCAGCTGGGAAGAGGTGGCACTGGATAGATCCACATGGAGAGAGAGCATAAAGGAAAATCCACATGGAGAGAGAGCATAAAGGAAGGGTCACGGATTGCAGATGTCATACACAACAGAAGCAAAACGAAGGGTGAAAATGCAACAGCGTCTGGTGATTACATATACCCAACCTGCGATCGCAGCTGTGTATCAAGGATTGGCCTCTTTAGTCACACAAGAAGTTGCAAAGGGAAAAGATCGTCTCTCAAGACGTAAAATGCCACAAAAATCTTTTTTTTTAAAATATTTAATAAGAAACTAGCATGCTATATGATGTGCGTACCCAAATTCCAATAATTCTGATCCAAATTCTTTCAATTTAACTGTCTTTTTATTTAAAAAAACAAAACAGGTTAGAATTCCTAAATCAGGTTTTTTTTTTCCTATGTTACCAGGATGACTGTACCTCTTCCTAGGGTTAAGGCTATATGAAATTTATGTATGTATTCCGAGTATTAGGAGGGAATAGAGCTAAAGAATAATTATCATAAAAAAATACTATGCATAGAATGCATTACCTTTGGTGTTTCATAGCATATTGTTAAATTTTTTCTCTTGGCAGCTGAAAAAAAAAACGAATACATTATTAATACTATTACAATAGCCTCATAAAGAAGGGAAGCAACTTTGGCTCAGCTAAAAAAATTTTTTATGAAAACTAGGGCCGGGATGATGTTCTCCTCCAAGCAATTTTCCCCTCTCCATGCATTTAATGTATCTGATACAATCTGGGACAAACGACATACCATATTCTGCCAGCCTAACACTGCTACATGTTGCCTCAGTGTATTACAATTCCTTTCCAATGTATAATTATAGCCCCAAGGCAGCAGAGGTTTAGATTTAGAGTTTTCCTTCTTCCAATGAGCCCCTCCTTCCAAAATGTAGCTCCCATTCTTTTGTCTAGTTCCACAGGACTTAATATCTGGGCAATACAAGAAGGCAAAGAGTTGGACTGGTTTAAAAGTTTATATAAGATGCATGCCCTGGAAGTAATTTATAGGTAGTGGAGTGTCCATAACCACTTTTGCTTTACTTTAAATCTGTATAATTAGGAGTCTTCACTTTCACCTATCCCTCAGTCTGTTGGACAGGTGACAGCATACAAGATCTGTTGACCATCTTTCTCTATTCTCTCTTTTGCTTTGGATAGAAGCTCTTTCTTTGGTAGACCTATCCATTCTTTTATGTTATCTTCCCATCGCTTTCTTGTCTGCCTCTTCTTCTTTTTCCTGGTACTGTTCTCTGCAGGAAAATTTTTGCGAGCCCCGATGACATTGTAATATGGCTATAGAGTTTTAAGTTGAATTTATTTTTTACAATAGCTAGCAGGTCATCATGGGATCCAATCACTATAGTAACCTGTCTTTAATCTCTTATTTAAATTTAATACCTAGGATCCTTCTGTAAAATCTCAATTCCATTGCTAGGATCCTCCTCTCTACCTCTGCAGTCAGCAAGCATATAAGAATGTGGCTATGGCCGGAAGTGCATCAGTCTTATTTTGGTGTTCCATATTGTTTTGAGTTTTGCAAATGCTGCTGTGGACTGTGCAAATCAGGCCAGTAGTTCAGGTTTGGTTCCCTCATCTGAGAACTCCTAGGTATTTAAAACTACTGAAACTTACCAATTAGGAACAGTGCCAACTCTTTAAGTAAATTTATATTTGAAAGACTACTGTTGCAACACTTCTCTGATATCATCAAGAGACACAACAGCCTCATCTTTTTTATATTTCAACATTTCTGTTCTTATTTCTGCAATGCTTAAACCAATTTCTTTAGAATTTTTAGCCAGGATCTCAATAAGTTGTACTGTGTTGTTATGACCTAATAATGAAATGATTGTGTAAAGACAACAGTGATGGCTGAAAAAAAAGCGTCAGAGAAAAAAACCAATGCTTATGACACTAGCTCCAGCTGGAGTAACCTGCCAAGTATGCAGACAAACATTTTGGGCTCACACAGGTCTCATCAGCCACACAAGGTTAATATGAAAAGTCATAGGCCTTGTAACCCTTTATATGAAAGTTTAAGAACTTATCAATACAAACAGTAAAATATTGTGCAGTAATTATTATGTACCTCATGAAAACATTTTCTGGTGCCCATTTAGCTTCTTGCATTATTTTCGATAAAAAAACAGGCCACCTGGATTTTATGAGGAACCCTAAAAAAAAAGCACACAAAAAAAAACAACAACAACAGATTGTTACTTTGCTGAAACAAAAAAAAATATAAATAAAAAAATAAAAAAAATATATATATAGTTATCCCCCCACCAAAAATCAACTTATTTTTCCTTACCTGTGGGTGGCTGTAAGATTTGATTATTCTTATAAGGAGATATCTCAGATGAATCGATCAGTCTCCAAAAATCAAACCTTTTATTCAATCCGTCAAGCCTAAGGAGGAGATGTGGGCCCACGATATCCACAACTGTAGCAATGCATAATGAATCTTCATTCTTTGGGTCTTTACAGAACAGCTTCAGGCCTTTTTAAAATTTATTCTATTCAAGTACTTTTGTTGTCTAGAATGAAAGTAGATAAGGAAAACAAAACATTACATTAACATAAAATATTGAAATAAAATATCTATATCTGACATTTTTTATTTTACCTTTCCTTAGACTCAGACTCTTCAGACGTAATTGTAATAGAATAGTATTGTTATCCACACTGATCTAGTTTAATCTACACTGATCTAATTTAATTTCAGCACAGTCAGTTCATTATCACCATTACAGTGAATTTCTAGTTAACTATTGTAATTAATAAAAAAAACAACAAACAAACCTGCTTGAAGCAAGACTCTGGAGCATTTTTGTCCTTATAATAAAATGCAAAACCTGAGGTATAGATAAAACACAATTAAATCTGTAAGTACGCTCCCATCGTTGATTTTACAAATCTATAAAGCTGTATCAACGTCTGTTTTACATTTCCCCCCCCCCCCTCCAGTTTATGTTTTTTAATTTCTTAAAATATTATCTTGAATAGTTCCCCTTTGCTAAGTATTTGGAATTTTCTTCTTTCATTTTGATTTTACAGTGAAAGATTTTTTGTAAGAAGGGGATATTAAAAAGGCTCTATTTTCCTTAGATTTATGTTCTGGATAATGGTGAGGCTTCAGACATTGCCAATGACAGATCTTTATGGAGACAGCTTGCCGCCCAAGTAATGGCGATAGGTGATAATGAGCTCAAAACATTTATTTTATGTTATTAAATGGTTTCTCATATAAAGTTATGTGGAAATATGAATAAATAGTGTAAATAAAATATTTTTTTCTACTTTAGATTGGATCATAATTTATTTCCTAGAAATAGTAATCTAGTATAGACCCAGAGCTGTTAACTTGTCCAGGTGGTCAGTTTTCATTTTTTTAATAGTAGTGATATGGATAATAAGATCAAAATTTCCAATGTATGTGTTTTCTAAATAAAGTTTTGTGACAATATGAAAAAATATGATTAAAAAAAATGTTATTTTCAATGTGGAGGATACTTTTTTTCTAAGATCAGGTCTAGATCTAGATCCTAGAGTCATTTTCGCAGTCATTTTTTATTCGCAGTCAGTTTTTATTTTTCAAGTTTCAAACATTAATATAAAAAAAAATGTTGTTTTATAATTTTGCTTTAAGCTAAATAAAAGGGCATGCATTCCATTTAATTCTATACTAAATATATCATTTTATAATAAAAAAATAGAGTACGTTTAAACGAAGCATTACTTTCACTCTGAATGGCCAAAAAATAAATTAATTACGTCCAAAGGTTGAAAAAAAGAGTTAAAAGTTATTTTAACTTAATTACAGTGTTACTGGTAGCTTAACTTTAAAAAGTGCAAAAAACAAAAACAAAAAAAAGAAAATGGTAAAAATAAAACTATGACATTATTATTTCATATATTTATGCGTCTACAACTAGATTGACTTAAATTTATTGTCTTATTATAACTAAGAAGCTATTACATCTTTGGAAACCATATTGTACTTGATTTTACAAATCATGTTAGATCAGCCAATTTCTTCAGCTCATCATAAAATACAAACAAGAGGGCTTTTTTTTTTAAATGAAAAAATATTTGAACTACACACTTACTTGACATTAAGACATATATGTCTTCCCTTATGTTGGCTGTGGCCTCCAGAGGAAAAGCTGGAAAGATTTGTTTAGGCAGTGTCGCAGCTGTTATTGCTGTAGCAGTTTTTGAGGGGGAAACTTGTAGATGTGCATCTCTGAATGTGACACCTTTTTGAATAGTTTTAACTAGTTCTACTATTTCTTTACCCCTGAGGCCTTTATTTATCTAAAAAAAATAACGATAACAAGGAAAACAAAAAGAAAATACTTTAAAAAACAAAACATAGCATATATCAAGTGTAGTTGTACCAATTACTTTGGATCAGTCAATATGTTAGATTTAGACTAACAATAATAAATTTGTTCGTTTAAAATTATTATTATTTTTTTGGTTTAGCCCAATTTCATGCTTTTTAGCTATTTCCTATCACTTGTCTGGACCAGTCAGATTTAGATTTGTAGATTTTAAGGCACATTGGCAGAATTTAGGCCATGACACCTAGGAAGAATTAAGGGCACCTCCTACATTCAATAAGTACAGTAGTAACGTTAAAAGGTAAGTGTTAAATAAGTTGATTAAATACTGTACCATTATAAAAAAGCACTGTAAAAATATATTGATCTATATATATATTTACACACTGTAATAACTGAAGGAAGGCAACTCAACGAGATATAGATGTTTATTTACACGAGGACAAAAAACATACATAAAACAATGTCTGTCTTGAGCAGAGCATCTTCATAAGCTCTATCCTGGATAGCAGTGTGCATTGCGGGGTTATAAAATTGCCCCCTTCTTAGCACTTTTCGACCTGAAAAGAAACAGTGCAGTAGAGGTTTGACAGTTCAGGTGGAGGTCGATCGGTGGGAGCCACAGATTTCACAGATAGCAGGGAATGTGTTTCTTACTTTCTACTTTATAGTACAGATAGTGACTATACTTACTGTCTTAATTTAATAATATAGACTCTATATAGAATCTACTTATCTAGTAGACTAGATCTAGCATTAAAGTAGATCTACCTATAGACTATAGTATAGATAATAGATGTAGATCTAGGTATCTTATGTTATAAAAATATATAATACAGACGTTACTTCATTAGTGACAATAGTCAATAGTGTCAATGACAATAGTTAGATTAAATGTATTGAAATATTGTGTAAGTATAACTATAAGTAATGATGACTTAACTTAATCAGTTAATCTTCGATTAAAGTTCGGTCGGGTAAATAATAAAATTTATAAATACTAGATGAGTGTTTCTCCAGTACTGGTGCCAAAAAGTGTCACATTATGCTAAAAATTAAAGTTGAAGTTTTTGGTTTCATTTCAACTGTATTCACTTCTTCAACCAGTTCACTTTAAGAATTTATCAATAGAAAATGAATTGCAAGATGTAGATTTTGACAGCAGTGTCTATTCAAGGGGTACCCCTTTTTGCACCACAGGTGCATCACCGGGACACCACTTGATAATTTAACAATGACCAATTGATAAATTCATTGTATTTTAGCATAATATAACTGTCTTTATTGTTATTAGTCTTTAGATACTGAAATTTATGCTTTTGCATAGAAAAAGTGGATTTGAACTCAATTCAAAAATTGGGACACCGTAGCACCTGTGACACTACAATTAAAAGTTTTTTTAAAAGATATTTTGTGAGAAAATAGAAGTTATTTTTGCACTAAAGTGATCCATTAGACTTATTATTAAGTTCACTATTCTAGTCATAAAGTACCCATTTGTAAAAATGCTGCTTTAATTTCACAAAATGTCGCAGGTGCTTCATGGGACACCATTTTTTAAAATAATGTTTATAAGTTTACATTTTTGTCTTATCTGTGCACACGGGAATGATCATTATTATTTTTAATTATTGACAAATATATATTTTATTTTTTTTGTTAGTCTAACTTACAGAAAAAGTTTAAAAAAAAAAAAAAGAAAGAAAAGAAAACGCATAAAACTGTACACAAATTTTATTTGACAAATTCAGAAATCAAAACCTTCCACTCTCAAACTATTGCCATTTGGTATCAACATCACTTCAGTAACAATCATGTCTGCATACACTAACTGTATGTCCTGCACTTCCGGATATACAAATATATTTCTTTTATTTCTGTGCCTTTTTAAAAATTATTTCTGCGCTGATCATCCAGGACTTCTATCACAACTCCTGTTAGAAAAATGACCAGTTATGTTGAAAAGTTAATACTTCAATCTAAAACATACTTTGAACTTGTTTATTGAAAGTAAAAGGTACACAGTGCAAAAAATTATACCTGGATAGAATATTTCCCCATACTTGACAATCACACAGCTATTTACAATGTACTTTTGATTAGTGAAGGAAATTGTTTGGGCCTGAAAAAACAACAACATGGGGCTGAAATACTTAATTTCTAAAATGAGTCTAAAATTATTTAGCAGGGTATATTATTAAAAAAAAACTTATACAATACAGGTAACATAAGATTCAATGAAAATTTTAAAAATGCTTGTATGTAAAAGCTTTTTACCTTTGAATTTGAGCATATGTGTTGTGACACGGTTACTGTGTGGTCAACCGTGACACACGGTCAAGTGTTGGGTATCGAGAGTTAGGGGACTTGGGGGAAGTGAGGAGTGTGTAAACGAGAGAGAGAGAGAGAAGTCAGCGAGTGAAGTAGGAGATCTGTACATAACGTTGCCGTGTAGATTTGTTTTGTTAAGATGTTCGACAATTAAAAGACACTTTAAACGTAAAAGGACTTGTTTCTTCACAACTGGCGACCACGACGAGATACGACGAGGCACAAGTAAGTGGAAATGTCGATGTACAAAAAATAGAGATGCGGGCAAGGAAAATGGCCTGCAAGGCGAAGAACTTGAAAAGTTCATTACACTAAAAATAACACAGGAGGAAGAAAGGGAAGAAAGGAGATTTAATAGGGAAGAAGCCAAAAAGAAAGAAGAAGATAGTAGAAGGAAGGAAATCTTACAACTAGAACTAAAACTTAAAGAATAGAAAGACAAAGAACAGCAAAATGAAAAGGAAGAACACTTTGACAAATACAAACAATTAGACAGAATGTCTCCATTTGACGAGAGCCAGAATGAGTGCATTGACTCGTATCTACTGAGATTTGAGGATATAGCAACATCATGCAACCTCCCACAGACAGAATGGGCAAGAAGCCTCATGGGGCGCTTAAAAGGTAAAGCCATCAACATCTGTCTTCAAATGAGAGATGAAGAAAGAAAAGAGTACGTGGCCGTGAAGGAGGCGTTGCTGAGACAGTTTGGCTCCACAAGTTACGAATACAGAAGGAGATTGAAAGAGTCGACACCTCTGGCGAACGACGATCCACAAATATTCGTCATCAACATGTCGATATACTTCGATCGATGGGTAGACCTGTCAAAAGTGGAGCACAGATATGAAACCCTCAGAGAACACATCATAATGGACGCTGTGATGGAAGCTTACAATAATAATGTGAAAACATACGTCACGGAGTGAGAGCCAAAGACCATCAGCAGCCTGATAGCACAACTAAGGCAGTATAAGGCCGCACACCCAAGGGAAGTGTTAGCTAGAGAGAACCCAACTGCGGCATCAGCTTTTATGGTGAACAACGCTGCAAGAATGCGGACTCCAAGCCCTTTATATAGAAGAGAGAACGCTGACAAGAGCCCAACATATAGATCTCGAAGAGAGAAAGATGAAAGAATGAGTCCAACATATAGATCTCGAAGAGAGAAAGATGAAGGAATGAGCCCAACATATAGATCTCGAAGAGAGAAAGATGAAGAAATGAGCCCGACCTATAGATATAGAAGAGACAAAGATGAAGAAAGAAGCCCAACATATACTTACAAGAATAGAGAATATCAACGTAATCAGCAAAGAGTTCGTTTCCAATGTCAAATTTGTGGTAGAACAAACCACACAACAGAGACTTGCTTCTACAACCGACGCAATAAAGATTGGAACGACAGACCAAGAGATCGAGCATTTGCTGCCAAACACACTAATAAACTGCAGGTATACCCAGGGTTTGTGGGAGAACAAATGACCAACGTACTGTACGATACAGGTGCAACTGCAATTTTAGTCGCAAAAGAATACGTCAACCCACAAGAGTACACCGGAAGAAGACAAGACTGTGTTGGTTACACTGGTCAAGTAACTACACATCTGGTAGCAAGTATCAACATACACACACCGTTCATCAGTGGTTGGCATGAGGCTTTAGTACTAGACAATAAGCCTGACAACATTGGCCTTATCATTATCATTATCAAAGGCTCTAAACCTTGCACAGTAGAAGAATTGAACAAGTGGAAAGAAAACTACACACAGAAATGTTCCATGGTTACTACAAGAGCTCAGAAGAAAGCAGAAGAAGTGCTAAATACAAACGATAACATACAAGTTCCTTATAAAAATGAAAATACAGGAACAGAAAATAGTGATATGAGAAGCCATAATCAAGTAAACAACCCGAATGAAATCTCCACAGAAAGTCAAGACCCATTACAGATTAAAACAGAAAAATTTGTCAGTGAACAGAAAAATGATCCAGATCTAATAAAACTCATAGGAAGTGAAGCTCCACCAAGACGAGGGCTAATCAAGATAGGCGAAGATGGTGTTTATGTGAGAGAAATTCACATGAAAGCAGGCAAGACACAACAATTGCTAGTTCCAAAGAAATATAGAGCAACAATTTGAAAGCTTGCACAAGAAAATCCGTTTGTCGGACATATGGGAGTAAAGAGAACATTGAATAGAATCTTGAAGGAATTTTTTTGGCCTAGAATTACGCAAGAAGTCAAGGCCTACACAAAATCCTGCCATATTTGCCAAATACATGGAGCAAAGGGAACATATATGCAAGCTCCAATACAAACAACAGACTTAAGTGAAATGCCATTTGAAAAGATAGCTGTAGATATTATTGGACCAATGCCAGTAATATCCGGAAGAGGCCATCGCTACATATTGACTGTTGTAGACATGTGCACACGGTTTCCAGAAGCAATACCAAAAGAATTTCTTCCGAAGATGTCGGAGACGCACTTACAGCAATATTTGCAAGAACAGGTTACCCTCGCATAATACTGAGTGATCAAGGCACCCAGTTTAAATCAAATGAATTCGCACAGTTTTGCAAAACTCTGAATATTAAACAACAATTTGCTGCCCGTTTTCACCCCCAAGCAAATGGGATGTGCGAACGCCTAAATTCAACGCTGAAAACAATGCTGAACAAAGTAGCACAGGACAACCCAACAGACTGGGACAAGCTGATCAACCCCATAATGTTCGCCTACAGAGAAGTAACACACACAACAACGGGCTTCTCACCATTCGAGATGCTCTATGGCTCACCTGTTAGGGGACCCATGTCACTATACAGAGACTTTCTAGTAAATAGGAACATAGAAAATGACGTACTCACAGGATACGATCTTGTCATCAAAACAAGACAAAATATAATCAAAGCATGCGAAACTGTCCAAAAACAAACAAACAGAGAGAAACCAGAACTATTGAGAAAGCTAAATCAGGGTCGAAAGTTGAGAAAGCTACAAGTTGGTGATAATGTCATGGTTCTGCTGCCTGACAAAAATAACCAGCTATTTATAAAATGGCAGGGCCCATTCCAAGTCACAAAGGTGATTTCGAAGGTCGACTACAGTATAAACATCAGAGGTCGAGACAAAGTATTTCACATCAATATGCTGAAGCTGTACATGCCCAGACCATTTACCCTTTCAGCGAACGCTAAGCAAGACAGTCAGAGAGTCATGAAGATAAAGGCAATAGAGGAGCCAGATGAATGACCATGTCCAGTTATTGAAAGCTGTGAAACTGTGAAAGATATAGACACAGCACACCTCCAGTATCCAGTTAAGCAAGATATTGATAAACTGCTAGCTCAATGGGCGCCAATATTCACAGACAAACCGGGTAGAACAACTGCCATAAAACACACTATCCAACTGACTGATACGAAGCCCACAAAATCCAAACCATATCCAGTTTCCTTACACCATGAAGAGATTCTGAAAAAGGAAATTGAAACGCTGCTAAAAATGGGAATAATTGATGCTTCCACATCCCCATACTCAGCTCCAGCAGTCCTAGTAAAACAAAAGGAAACAACCGGAAAGATGCGGCTATGTGTAGACTACCAGAAACTAAACGCCATCACAGTGAAAGATACATACCCAATGCCTAACATAGAGAACATTATAATTAAACTTAGAGGTGCAAAATATTTCACTACTCTTGACTTAGCCAGAGGTTATTGGCAAATTCCACTAGACGAAGATGCTAAGCCACTTACAGCATTCACTACTCCATTTGGTTGTTACCAATGGAATTACATGAGTTTCGGGCTTAGTAACGCACCTGCGACCTTCAACAGAATGATGGCAAAACTTATAGGGAAAAGACCAGATGTCATTTTCTACCTAGATGACATATGTGTCTTCCACAACACATTAGAAGAACACGTTGCTGGTCTGCAACAAATATTCCAGATACTACAAGACAACGGGCTTACAATAAAACCTAGCAAGGTTAAAATCGCCAGAACAGACATTGAATTTCTAGGGCACAGAATACAACAAAATACGATCAGACCATTACAAGACAATATAAGCAAGATACTCAACTTAACAATACCTACAACAAAAGGACAAGTCCGAAGCATCTTAGGTTTATGTAATTACTATAGACGGTTTCTGGCAAATTTCACAAGTATTACACAACCTCTAATTGAACTGACAAAAAAAGGCATGCCAAACAAGATCACATGGAACTCCAGACTACAGGAATGCCTGCAAAGCATTAAAAATGTCTTCTCAGACGACATAGTACTTCAGCTTCCAGACATCAGAAACCCCTTCTACTTGGCAACAGATGCATCCTCCACAGCAGTGGGAGGCACTTTAATGCAGAAGTGTGATGCAACGCTAAGACCAGTTTACTACATTAGCAGAAAGCTGAACGCAGCAGAACAGAAATATTCCACGATAGAGCGTGAAGCTCTAGCTATTGTGTTCTGCATAACGAAACTATCCCGTTACTTGCTTGGGAAATCATTCATCTTGTTAACAGATCACGCCCCACTAGCTTATATCAATACAAATAAGCTAGCCAACCAGAGGATCACTAGATGGGCTTTAAAACTTCAAGACTTCAGCTTTACAGTTCAAGCTATACCGGGACAAATCAACGTGATAGCTGACGTGTTGACAAGATGTGTCTAGGGACCGCTGGACTTATGTTCATTCATTAATCAGATAATGAGAAAATTAACAAATACCTTGTAAGATAACTTTAAAGTCTGTCTTGTCAAGATTGAATTTACATTACGCTCCAGAATTTTTTATTTTCATTCAGTGATGGTAAATTTGTACTACAATTGAGTTTTTTTTATGTTTGTTGCATTGATTGTAGTCATAGATGATAGATGTCCATTTAGGAACTGGTATGAAAGAAATACATAGTAAACAATTCCCTTAATTTGGAAGATATTTTGATGTAACATAAAGTATTAACTAATTGTGCATTTTTCACCTGACAATGTTGGCATTCAATATCAGTTCTCTCATAATAGAAGATGCCATTGTATTACATGTCATTGTTTTTTTCTTGTCGATGTAAAACATTATTGATGTACACCCAAACTATTTGGTTCATAAAATTTTGATACGATCAAAATTTTTCTCTGCCCTGGGAGGACTGTTGTGACACGGTTACTGTGTGGTCAACCGTGACACACGGTCAAGTGTTGGGTATCGAGAGTTAGGGGACTTGGGGGAAGTGAGGAGTGTGTAAACGAGAGAGAGAGAGAGAAGTCAGCGAGTGAAGTAGGAGATCTGTACATAACGTTGCCGTGTAGATATGTTTTGTTAACATGTTCGACAATTAAAAGACACTTTAAACGTAAAAGGACTTGTTTCTTCACAATATGGGACAGACTTCCCAAGAGTCTTCAAGATTTGACTGAGATTGCACTACTGAAGAAAAAGAAACAATTTCATTTAGAAATCAATTAGGTAATTTTAAAATGAATGTTTTTTCTCAGATAATTGTAAAGTTCTATTTAAAAATAAATAAATACAAGTACTTACTATTTTGTATCTGAAGTTTGAACACCTTCCAGGAACCCACATATTTCATCATGCAGGCACTGACTGCCATATGAATTTCTGCATGGAAAGCAGAAACAGCTATTTCTCACTAAGTCATTGAAAGATCCTTCTTTATTTAATGGTCGCCACTTTGTTACCTTTCGCAGTGTACCATCACTCTGAACATACTCATCCGTTATCTTTTACCACATACTATACTCCACTCTGCTAATTCATCCGTGCAATTTTTAAAGGCTCAATACTTGTTAATTAAATCTAGACCACAGTTGATACATGATCTTTCAATGCACTGCAGCTTATGAAAACAATTGGCATTAGTTCTTAGGCATACGGTAGAGTTAAGTCAAGTGATGAAGCTGGATTTTTTAATGTCAGCTCACTGTGTCCTTTTTTGATAAGAAATGTATTAATGCCCTCTATATAAAGAAAAACATGCTTACAGTGAACACTATCTCCTTATAAAAAATAAAGGCTATATGTTGCTTTTTAATCGAAAAAGTGTATAGGCCCTAAAAGGATGAAGCTGTACGGATTTAGGCTTTATAATATTTCGGAAAATATGTTAGATTAAATTAGTAGACTTTATTAGAGTCTGTAAAAGATTTGTAAAAAATACTTCGCTCAGCGGCCACTTCCCCTGAAAAAAAATACTATAAAACATTTCACAATTTAATAGTGGCATCGCTGCAGCCTTTATCATATAAAATACAGATGCTTACTGTGGTCCTACCGGCCCATTTGAATACCGGCCATTTGCCCAAATAGCCAGTCCGCCCCTGTTAAAAATGCATATATAATAAAATAATTAAAATATCTTTTTAATTATTGAAACTTGCAATTCCTGTGATGAAGAGGCTAAAGAAACATTGTCTCATGTCATCCTAAAACATTTAAAGCCAACGAACATTATTCTAATGGGCAATGTTGGACTAATGCGTTTCGTTTCTTTGATTAAAAAGTAGAATCATAAATTGGGCCGGAAGTGCTTTTTTTTCCTTATATATCTTTGCATTTTTCAGTTCTCTCTTTAAATTAAACTGACATTATTATGCTATAATTTTAAGTGTGCCTGATAGAGAAAAAAATTCTGCACAAAAATACGGGTAGTCGGGATAAAACCCGATAGAGGCTATAAAACAAAAGACCTGAAACTAGCGCGTGAAACTACACATTTACAGTACTTTATTTGATGAGTCTTTTACCCAAGATCTGTGTATTTTTTGAGAACTAGGTTACTTCAAGTACTCTGCATTTTCCGATACACAATTTCATACACAAAAATAATTGTAAAAATAAAAATTGTGCTTTTAAAACTTTTAATGATTTTTTCAAGATGTTATTGTAATCAACTGTGTATATTCGTTTCTTATGAATCCCACTGTCTATTTTCTTTCTGTTTTAATTTCTTGGTGTTTTCTTGAGTTAAGGGGTCGTGTTTTCTCCTGACGTGTACACCTGATTATCAGTCACTGTGAGACATTGGTCCAAAATAACGCTAAGCTATATGAACTTGTTTTAGTCAGGTAGAGAAAGATCTAGACTAGTGACAATCCAGTCTCAAAATAGAATCTAGATTTCTAAACTAGATTCGATCTGAAATGTAGATCTAGATATAAAGTCTACTTAATGACATTGTCATTGATTCCGAAGATTAATGATGAGAGCAGTGTTTACTATGTATTTTAATGTTTTACTAACCACATGTGCCCATGTGGTGATATGACTACGCCTATATTATACGCAGAACCGTGAATGGCGTGAACTGTATACATATATACAGAACCTATTGCGACTTGACGGCTTTTGTAAATTTGTCTGCTGTGCTGTGCTGTACGAATGCCAATAAATATATGTTGATTCTAATGTTCTAGAACAATATATCTATTCCACTTAATTTGTTAACATAAATCTACTAATGTCATTTATAATAAGTAGATCTAGATCAACTATTTTACCAATGCATTCATACATAATTTAATATATAGATTTAATTATACTAATAAAGAGTTGTATTTTAGCTCTATAGGTTGTTATCAAATAGGGTTACACAAAAAAAGAACCTGGGTTTTTCTAAACTATGATACTTGGTGTGGAATAGTAAAACAACACCTACCTAAATAAATTGTAAATAGAGAGCAAATACCTATATTTATTGCAGTATATATAGGTCTGTGGTTTGATATAATATAACCTTCTTAACTTCTTCTATAGAGAAATGACTTTTATAATTTCTTTTACTAAAAAATTTGGCTTTTCGAGTCTGACACATATATAATTTTTATGTGCAGCAAAAAAGCCCATTGGCAATATGTCGAAACATTCAGCCAAAGACCTAAACTCAGGCCAGTATTCATTCAAAGCTATGAAGAACTTAATTGACAGTCTTGGGTTGGCACAAAACAAGATGGCGAGTTTAACAACTGATGGAGCCCGTGTATTGACTGAGAAAAACTTCAGATGGTTAATATAAGTAAAGAACAATATTCCATTCATAAACTCTTTACACGGGAATGTTTACGCAAAGATACATTGAATGTCAAATATATTATTGACATAATTATCTCAGTGATCAAATTTAGCATAGCTAAGGGTCTTAACAGGCAATTCCTAGAAGTACCTGAAGATTTGGAAACAAAGCATGTTTGGTACCACAGTAGTATCCTCTGGTTTAGCATGAGCAATGTATTGAGAAGAATATGGGATCTCATGAAAAAAAAATGTTATGTACCTTGAAAGACATTTGACTGTGACATTATTGATAATATTTGTAATGAAGAGTGAAAGAGGGACTTCATATCGGTAGCTTTGCACAGGCTTGTTTGCAAATGAAAAGAATGTGCATGTTTTATATTCATTCTTTTCAAACAAATGTTTTCCGTTTCTCCAGGCATCAGGGGAAAACAGGTTTTGTCTTTTTCTTACTTTGCTTAAATGTGAAAATGTAGAAAGAAACAAAGTCTTATTTGGATTCTGTGGAATTTTTAAGCGAATTTTAAAACGTCAAGAATTTGGAACCGATTTTCAATACACTCAGTTCACCATTTAGTGTTGAAGCTGTGAGGACGTACCTTCAAGCAAATTATGACCTGAAAGAGAAATTCAAGTCAGTCCTTCTGCTGGAGTTTTATGGGTGCTGTATTTCCACCCCCCCCCCCAACACACACACACACAAACACAACTTTTCATTATTTGGGTTTACATAAATCTGTGAGCAAGGAAAATTTTTAAAAAATAAGACACCTGTAAGAACAGGTTGATGCCAGTAGCGTACCTAAGGGGGGGGAGAATTTTAAAATCCCCCCGGGCCCCCACCTGGGGGGCCCAAATGGGTGTCCGAAATTCATTTGTAAATACATAAATTAATATATTTGATTGACAAATAGTGTCAACGGGTGTCTTTTTTTTCAACATTAATGGATTACATTTATCACAAAGACTAAACCTAGATCTAGGTCTATCAGTACGTTGACTTTGTTGACATTTTAAAAATATTTTTTCTCACAGAGATCAAATTTTTTTTTCAAAGTTAGTTTTACATTTTAAATTTTGTTGCCACGAATAAAACTGCATGATATACAGCGAATTCCAGGTATCTTGTTACATTTTCTAATAATAGATCTAAATGGCGAGTATTTTATGGCGACACTAATTCACCTTGAAGCAAAATTTACAGAATCGAGTATAACAGATCTAAAAGTTATTCTTAATAATGCTAGAATAGTCCATTATTCGGGTGTGGCGTTAATAATTTCAGAATTAAACTTCACACTCGAGTTATTACCCCTCTATTCATCTTTCCTCAATCCAATGGAAACTCTTTTTATTTACATCTAATCCTTTTGCTTTCGCACAAAACATAAACAAAAACAATGACGCAATATCATATAATATTAGCACATCCTTCCTTTTGAAGTTATTATCACACCCTTCCTTTGCAATAAATTTTTATCAAATGAAAGCTCACAATGCCACTTTATCGTATATTTTGCCTTTTCATGAGATTTCCTGGAGGCCCTGGAAAATCAGGAGGACGCAAAAACCCTGTTATGTTATATACGTTATAATGGTTTAATTTAATAATGTACACTTAGAATTAGCGCGGGGCCTATGAAAGCGCGGGGCCCACTGCGACCGCATAGGCTGCAGTGGCCTAAGGCCGGCCCTGTCTACTAGGAACTTTAACAATTCGTCCACTTCTGGTTGTCTTGACTGGCACAACAAGTTCTCTAGACGTTGGTCTATAACTGTCTGTTTCGTTTGTTCCAACAGTTTGCAGTTCATTGTCTTCATCGGTATCATAGTACCCAGAGATGTCTTCATCGAAACTTTTATTCAAAAAGCGTTGATTTCTTCTGTATGTTTTTCCATCGTTTGTCTTTATGATGTAAGATCTGGGTGCTGAATGTTTATTTATGACAACTGCTTTCTGCCATGTTTGACCTAGACGAACTCTCCGACAGAATAATCTTTAGGTAGTCTTGCTTTTGCATCGTATTTCATTTTCCTTTTCATCTGTCGTTCGTTGAGTAATGTCTCTGCATTTTCAGCTACCGGTGGTTTCAATAGTTTGGGATCAGTTGGAATGATTCCCTGAGTCTTCTACTCGTCAGCAGTTGTGATGGTGAATACGGCAGTCCACTTATCGTATTTCTATACTCTAGCATAACGAGATATGGATCTTTCCTACTTTTGTATGCTCTGAATCCTTTTGCTTTCGCACAAAACATAAACAACCAACAATGATGTAATACCATATCATATTAGCACAGAATCTTCTTCATGCAGTGGAAAATTAAGAATGTTTTGCCTATCTGGAATTCTGGTCAAAGCTCCTGCGCCCAATTAATATAGTTCAGAAGAAACTACAAAAGTCTGGACTGCATATACGGGAAGCTGCTAAAGAAATTAGTACCCTTTCATGCTTTCTGCAAAATGATGAGAAACTGACAAAAATCCAATCCATCGAAAAAGCAAAAGAAGGTAGTGAATACTATGGATTCCCTGTAATCAAACCAACCAGAAGAAAGAAAAGACTTGATGGGAAATTGAGTTCTAATGTAGGACTGTCAATAGTACTGCAATTCAAACGTGTTGCGACAGAAGTGCTGGACAGATTTCATATGGAGATGAAGGGCAGATTCCAAAGGCTGAAGAGAAAATGGATACCTTTGGGTTTCTTCTTGAACTAAGACACCTGTTAGATGAAGACAAACTTATGATAAACTGTGCTATTTTTCCTGTTTGTATGATGAAATAAATGGAAAATCGCTTTTTCGATGATTTTATTGATGCACGAGCACTTTACATCAACAAACCAGTAATACAATCACCAATAGACATATTGAGAAAACAGGCTTCATATGGGAATTACGTGTGCTCAAAGTATCGATGTAGTTGATGTTATAGATGTCTTTGCTGCACAGAATGCACAACGTGAAGCGATATCAATTTAGATTTGTCACTTGTGCATTATTTAACTAATAAACAACGGTATTATTCATTAAAAGAGCCTTGATGATTACTTTTTGTTACGTTTACTGATATACTGAACCAATTTGATTTGGGGCTAATATATTTTTGCGTACATTATCTCATGCCACATGTCGAATGTCAAAATGCAAGGAGCCCCCGAAGAGGTCAGTCCCCCCCGGGCCCCCAAAACACTAGTTACGCCCCTGGTCGATGGAGACTGTAATTTGAAAGAAGTCACCAGGATAAGAATGAGTTAAGCTAGTGCCACAGTTCCGCAACATTATGCACGAGTGTAAGCATTTAGGTACTTCACATTAAGTAGGACTTTGGTGAAATGTTATTTAACTATTGTTAGATCTCTATGTAGTTTTAGAATAAAGTAGGCCTTCAAATGTGAATAAAAAGACATCATACATAGTTAGCTCATTTTTTTTCTCAGTTTATGTACAGATATAAATATGCGGCCCACCCCCACCATTTCCAAAACTTTTAAAATGCGGCCCTCGGTAAAAAAAGGTTGCCCACCCCTGATCTAACGAGATATCCCCATCAACTAAGGGCATCAACGCAGTCTCAAAGATACTTCTTTTGTGGCTGTACAAGTCTCACTATCGCATATAATCTTATTTGCAAACAAACCGGAAACTGGGTCTTTTTTACTCGAGCACATCTTCCTTACAAACGTCTGTGTCAACAAGTGTCTAACTCAGGGCAATGGACGCTAATAGTGTCAGCCAAACTTTTGGTTCGACGTGTTTACCCATTGGTTGGGTGCAAGTCAATAGAAGTGGGGAAATTAACCTGCCTGTTAATATTTTCTATAAGCTAGATGTTTCTCAGAACCGAATTGTGTCTGGGAGGAAGACTTACGGAAATATGAATAATACTAAGCGGGAACAAAATTAAGATTTAAATGATGTTAAGTTCTACAAAGCGCATTTAATGTGTTTCTTTATACATAGCAAAGAGAAAAAGAGAATAATTTTCGGGCACTTAACGGGATAAATGAAAAGACAGACAAGAGCACAGACGGATGTCATATAGATAACTAAGATAGAGACTTTTTTTTTATGTTTCGTATGTTTTATAAAGAAACAAAGATTTTCACGTCTTCCTTCCACTTAAAGCAGGACAACAGGGCCTAGAGGAAGTCAGGAGATCTTAGGACAATCATAACGACAGTTTGAAGTGCATATCCCAAGCAGCCATCCCAATAAACAGATTACATAGATAGATATCGATACGAGCGATAGATAGACAGACAGATAATATAATTTACAACAATGATTCTGATACGATCTAGATGAATTTACTTCAAAATATCAACAACTCTAAAGTATTTTTTTATTACAGTTCTTATAACTTTCACATTTATTGTGAGTTTAGTTTTTGTTTTTTTTTTGCTTTGCCAGCAGCCATGAAAAAAGTTTCTTGTTTTACAAATTAATTACTTAGTTTTTTTTAATATTTATCTTGTATGTAACTGTACAATCTTCCAATGCTGGTTCAATTACTAGCCTCAGAAGTTCATTTCATGTTTTTCTACAAACTATTTGTTTCCTTCCTTCTAAGGCAGGTGTTTAACTGCACTAATTATCTGTTCATAAATTTTAATGAACAAGTGTGTGATATTAATAAAAGTCTAGTTTTTGTCAGGGAGAGGTATGGCGAGAATGAATGTTAGTTTGATATTTTGGTATGATTGTTATATCCCCTTGTTATGAATGCGAAGTGTTGCACGTGTT
This sequence comes from Biomphalaria sudanica, assembly GCA_036873155.1. Taxonomy (NCBI): domain Eukaryota; kingdom Metazoa; phylum Mollusca; class Gastropoda; family Planorbidae; genus Biomphalaria; species Biomphalaria sudanica. Next base: position 2,070,417 of record JAZGLO010000291.1, read on the forward strand.
ATGGACTGAATGATTAAGTCTTCGTTGAATGTGCGAGAGAGTGTGTTAAGTCAGTAAGGTCTTGCTCCCGGTTCAGGAAGGTTGGACGTTTACTTCCTGGACTGGTATTTATGCATTTATATATTTTTATAAGTTGATGGACTGTGTTTTGTGTATTACTATTTCATAAGAGTGATATAATTGTGTGCTTTATTAAGTATTAAAGTATTATCGATATTCATGAATATAAGGAGTTAGAGTTGATGTATATTAAGTGTTCGTATTTGAGTTAAGCAAGTATTGATGAATTATAATTGAGAAAGTATCAAGCAAGTATTATTTGATATTCAAGAAACCCCGAGTGAGCCACAAGAACCAAGTTAAGAAACACAACAAGAACAAGAGCCAAGCAGCATATATATATATATAATTTGAACCCCTGACAGTTTTATTAAACTTTGTTAAGAGCAGTTCTGTTCTCTACCAATCCTAGTAGTAAACTTCATGTTTCTCTGTCCTATTTTATTGCATCTTACGGGGTGCGGTGGCTGCGTGGTTAGGAGTTTAGCTTCCGAACCTGGGGTCCTGGATTTGAATCTCAGTGAAGATTGGGATTTTGAATTTCGGGATTATTATGGTGTCACTGAGCCCAAGGGCTACTTGACTTAAGTTGGGGAACATAAAGTCGGTTGGTCATTGCACTAACACCCTGCTGATTAACCTTGAGCCAAAGAAAAAGGAAATGACCTTAACATCATCTTCCCTATAGATCGCAAGGTCTGAATATGGGAAACTTTTTGCTTTTCATAGCATCTTCTTTGTTGCCTTTGGTCATTATCACAATAACATGTGTCATTTATGCTTTTAGTAATAAATCTTTTCAATTTCTCCATTTAAGAAAAAGTGTTGAAGATTCAGAAGTATCATATTGACAGTTCAGGAGTAAAAAAGCCTTAAAGAACTGGTACATTTTTGTAAGACTATGTGCATTTAAATATATATATATATTTTTTTATCTTTTTTCTTCCTCATTTGCAAAACTTTACTTACATACTTAACTATGTTGCAGAAAAACATTATTACCTATCTTTTCGTTAACTAATATAAATATATATATATATTAGTTTGCCTTTATAGATCTTTTTGGTGTCTTTTGTGCACCTTAATCATCTCGAAACTATTGAATCATTCTAAAGTTAAAAATAATTATTTATATATTCCATCCTAAACTAGTCTGAGTGGAGCACTATAAGCTTGAAAAAAGTAAACATTGAGTCTTACAGGGTTAACAAGGAAATAAAGATTTAGATAACATGGTGGCATATCAATTCTGTGGCATTTTGCGTCTCGAGAAATGTAGTTTTCCCTTTGCAACTTCTTGTGTGACTAAAGAGGCCAATCCTTTGATACACAGCTGCGGTCGTAGGTTGTGCATATGCAATCATCAGGCGCCGTTGCATTTACACCCTTCTTTCTGCTACTGTTGTGTATGGCATCTGCAAAAAGAAACCCTTTCTTTAAGCTCTCTCTCCATGTAGATCGATTTTTAAGAGCGTTTGCACACATCCGTATACCGCAAAAGTGGGCGACTAGCGGCTATTATTAGATCGCCATACAGAATATCTTGTGATATATCAATATAAAGCTCAATATCAACAGTGAAATTAAAAAGTATAACTTATTTTATTTACAAACTGTTTATATGTTTACTGCTCACTAGCATTTCTTGTAAAGAGAAGAAAATTACATCCTATTGATTAGATTTATGTATATATCCTGATTTTTATTATTTTTAAATATCTGTAAAATAAAAATGATTGCAATTAAGTTTAACCTTAACATAGCATTCTTTTTTTAAATTTTGTTAAACTAATTGAATAATAATGGTACTTCTAATGAATAGAAAAAATATATAAACTTTTGTTTAAACAAACTTTATTTTTAAAGTGGCTCAATTGGTAAGCCTTAACATAGGCGTTGAAAGTAGCATGTTTATAAAAAATTTGTATTAATATATACAATATTAAGTTTCGTACTAAAATTGTTTCAATAATAATTGATATTTACACCAGTATTTAGCATGTTTAATAACAAATTAGATAGTATGTAATCTCCTATTATTCTTTCGCACCATAAAATATAACACCCAAAAACTGTACAAAAATCATCTGACAATTTAAAAAAAGTAACAGATATGACCATACAGTTAGCTTATGAGCCAATAAAACCTTATGGTACCTTAGAACAATACTGGAGATTTAATTATCGATATAATATGCCTTCAATCAATGAAGTTATTAAAAAATTTTGATAAGCTATCCCTAAGAGATTCATAAAGAATTTGACCGTAATTGACTTCTTTTAATTAAAAAAAATGTAAATTTAGTAAGAAACACACAGCTTGAATGAGAAACTAATTAAAAGACTTTTAACAGAAATGTGATAGATGCATCATAAATTCCATAATAATACTAATACTAGACTGTATGTAAGTGTTACCTCATTTTAAACCAAATTGGACTGAATGAGTTGTGAAACGATTTTAAATTGGTAATTTACTAATAAAATAACAATAACAAAATGTTTTTAAGTGCTAAATCAAAAAAAAAAAAAATCTACTTCCATTCAGCTAATGTTACACTTTGTCATCTAATTACAAATGTTACATTTGTACATTTGTAATGCACTGTTGAAGAAATGAAAACATAACATTATTAAATGCATTTTGGAAAATGCTATTAATGAAAATCAAGATGATTGTCTTTAACAAAACAGATGCACTTCATTTAAAATAAAAATATAAATTTAAAATAACGAGTGCTAATAAATAAATATCAACATTTGAACACTAAAAACAAACACTTTGTTAGGTTTCACTTGCAGCCAATGCTAAGGTCTGAAGATAAATATAAAAATTAATTGATAGACGTGAAGTCTATGTCATACTTATGAGTAGTGCCATGACATTATGGCTGTCTTATGACAATTAAACTTGAACGAACATGAATTAAAACTAAATCTTTGTAAAATTATAAGGGAAAAAAGTCCATATGAGAATCGTCCTGGGCTACGGAATAAGAAACCTGTAGTTCTCAAGATTTCAGGTTGGATAAAATATTCAACATGTCCTCTTGATTAGCTTGCACATCTAATTGTACATTAGACATTATTGGTAGTCCCAGAGAATTAAAACCACAGTTACATTAATAATTTGGTTCTAACATGTGGCCATCTCCTGGCTGCATCCCAGCCGCTGGCTACAACCCAGCCGCTGGCTGCAGGCCTGCCGCTGGCTGCAGGCCTGCCGCTGGCTGCACCCCAGCCGCTGGATGCAGGCCTGCCGCTGGACGCATGCCTGCCGCTGGATGCAATCCTGCAGCTGGATGCACTGCTGCAGCTGGATGCACTCCTGTAGCTGGATGCAATCCTGCAGCTGGATGCAATCCTGCAGCTGGATGCAATCCTGCAGCTGGGTGCGGACCAGCTCCTCCTTGATTAGCGTGGAGGGGTTCACCTCTTTAAGTACGAATAATGTGAATGACTTCATCACCTTTGACTCCTTTATTGATCTATTATATAAATACTTTTTATTAATCCCACACATGGTAGACTCTGTATTTAGTTTCGTTTTTTTTCCTACGATTTTTTAAAATTAAATTTTTCAGTTAGAGTCTTCACTCTTAGGGGAGGACAAAATAACCTAAGAAGCCTTTGAATGACCATTTCAAACACTGACAATATAGTTCTGCCGTTCTAGGTCTATATCAGTGGTCTTCAACGGGGGCGCTTTGGGGGCGTTTTCGAGATTTTGGGGGGCGGTATGGGGGCGCTGGGCACAAAAGGGGGCGCTGGGCATTAAAAATTAAAAGCTATGTTCGTAGCCAAGCCATGTGGGGTTTTAAGTTTTAAACCCTCTTCTACAGACGGCTTTTTTAAAAGTTTAAAACCCCTCCAGTTGGTTTTGAGTATAACATCCCCTTACAAAGAGTTTTGAGGTTGAAAATTTCTCTCTTCAATTTTATTTTAAACCAAATACAGTCCCCTAATTCTATGAGCGTAGCTAAAGGGGGTTTTGAATTAAATAAAACAAACTCCAGAGATTTTTTAGTTTAAAATCCCCCAACACATGATTTTGATGATAAAATTTCCCTTTTCGAAATAAAATCTAAAACAAACTACAGTCACCTAAATCCAAGAGCGCACACAAGAAAGGTTACACATTTCTTCCAATGGCTAGGCTCCATTAATAAAGTGCAGTGCATATTCATCTGCCGAAATTAAAAAGACTAAATGTCGCTCAACAAAGATGCTAAGACGGATTTAAGGGGTCAATTATAGACATCGGGTCTCAATCAAGGAAATCCTGTGCCGAACTGGGAGTCGACCCCTAAGTAAGGTTGTGAGAGCGTCGCATAAGGTTTGCAGAACATGTTATCCGACAAAATGAATTACGCAAAAATAGAGGCCTTGGGGGAAAGCGCAAAACAGGGACATCCTAGTACAACTTGGCGCCACACTTTCATGCAGGTCCTCACAGCAGGTGGGAAGAGGTTTCAAACATTGCCAGTGACAGATTTTTGTGGAAGCATATTGCCGCCTAATGCGCTGAACGACGCAGGATTATCTACGTCAGTAAGAATGGCACATCAGGTTTTGGAAGAAAACGTTTTCATAGCAGGATAATGCACTGTAGATACCTCTGAATATGCATTTTGATGGCTTTCAATACCGTAAAAAGTGCTTGGCGGCGGGGCTCTGCATTGCGCTGGGGCGAGCGCTGCTATCAAGGGCAGAGGGTTTACAATTTTCCACTAACTCAAGGAAGAACCTATTGTAGGGTACAATAACTTACTTTCGAAAGAATGAAGGTCCAGAATGTAATGGAGATTATTTATGTATTAATTATGAGTAAAAAAAAAAACTAACCCCCTATCCCCCCAAAAAAATCCTGGCTATGCCCACGAATCGTAGGATTTGAAATAAAGTCATGACAATGAGATTAATTTTTGTGTGTAATGACTGCAAATTATTTGAGATAATTTTTGTATAATGATAATATTGTCCGTTTCTGCCTTCAATTTCGAAGATTACTTCTGAGTGCTGTGTTTTATATAACTACGCAATCCCATTTGCGACCTGCTAATTTTCCAGAACATTATGCAGACAAAGCCGTTGTCAGCTGGCGGTCTATTTAAGTTTTCTTTCTGTCTTTTGCGCTTGTCTTCAATAATGGCTTTTCTTTGAGTCTCAGATGTTTATTCCTCAGCTTTTGTGAGAGTTCTTTAACTGTCTCTTTCAGAGGCCATCTGCTGCCAGAGAATGCTGCCAGGTACTTTCCTCTACGCCATTGAGGGCGAAATGGCGCCTAATTGGATCTTTATAGTGCTTTTGTGTGTGTGGGGGCAACTCTGTAACAGTCCTACTCTAAGCTCGCCAAAGAAAATCGCCTTAGGCATGCGATCATCTCCCATGCGGGATAAGTGTTATTGTCAGCATAAAAATAAATTTAAAAAATGACATTTTGTTAAAATTTGTTCAAATTTGCTGTGTCACGATTTCCTATAAGTATTTTTCTTAGAGGGGGGCGCTGGCGGATTTTTTAAAAGAAAAAATACGAAAAGGGGGCGGTAGGCCAAAAAAAGTTTAAGGACCACTGGTCTATACATTCTTTTATATCAATTAGCCTATCATAGTTTGTCACTTTCATTGTTTTAGTTTCGCGTGGAACCACATGAATTAAAACCTTATTCTTTCTTGTTCACTGTGAGTTGATCAGTAAAAATGATTTTTCTTATACCGTATATTAATAGATCAGTATAACATAGATAACACAACACTCAACAGGCTTGGAATACCTGCTCGCCATGAATGCATGATCAAAATTGTATACATCTCAAGATCTATATTTAAATCTCAATCTAGGAATGTAGGTAATCTTAAAAAAGATTACAGACTTTATGCAGTAAGAAAGAGATGAACTGTAAAGAAATAAATTATGCATTAAACATTTTTTTTTTTTTCTTAAATTTTCACTATCGCCAATGCTGAACTTGACTAAAGGTAAACTAAGTTATAGCATATGGCCCCCGAAAGATTATCTAAATTTCTTTAAAAACCATTGTTCATTCATCGTTTATATGGCTATAACATATTTGTAATTAACAGAACGCTGGCAAATCTCCATTACAAAGCACTATATGTTCTGCTGGAGATCTGTGTGGACAATATAAAAGCACTAACTACCATTCAATTTCTGTGCTGAGTCGGATACTTATCCCGCATGGGATTCTCAACCAGTGGCAATTAAACACGATCTACATGCCCTTAGCCCAGGGATTCTCAGCCCGTGGATGGCGACCCCTTGGGGTTCGATTAACGATTAATCGAAATTATGGATTGTTTTTGTGTATTCTAACATTTAAAGCTTGATATTTTACAAACTTGTTTTCCTATTTGAAGTTACCATTTTCTTGTTAATTTAATTCAGATGCACATATTTTAGATAACTAAAATGGTTGATGCATAACAATTTTGACCAGTTTTTAAATTCATGTAAACTAAGGCATACTGCAACCTTAACTTTTTGTGGAATCAGATATAATTTTAATGGTGATGTCATGGCAAAAGTAAAAAGCAATGTCGTTTAATTAATAATAAGCCATCGTTTAATAGTACCTGTCCTGTAGTCTGTTACGCCCCTGGCGTATGTTGCGCCATCACAGAAGCACTTTATCCGGAATTCAGCATCGGGGCAAAACAGACAAACTTTTACCGAGTGATTTGGTCATTTAATTTTATATTTCAATCTTTGAACGCAAGCTTGGATGTCATTGTTTATTATAAAATGAGTTCTAAATACAGAGCGACTATGAATGAAATGTTTCCATGGTTAAAAAGAAAGAAACACGAGATAGAATGATCATATAGTACCCTTGCCTTGATGCAACTAGTCTATATCTAGAATTCTAGATCCTTCCATGTTAGCTGATAAAATAAATCATTAGTGCTTTATCTCTTCATTGATAATTATAATTTGTTTGGTCGAAATCAATTTATTTTCTTAATAACTTTGCAGAAAACTGTTGATATTTGTAAATGACTATTG